>NC_069454.1:32981279-33092125 GCF_026875155.1 Cherax quadricarinatus | reverse complement strand
GAAAACTCACCCCTCCCCCCAAGAGACGAGCCAGCTATTGCCCACTGACCTACACGGAAACTTACCCTGCATGCCCGTATATTATTCACAAATTCACAAGGCTTTCAATAGTTAGCCTTTTATAACCGTCCAAAAATCCTTATCCTACCTCCTCCCATACAATTCCCTATTCCTACACATTATACGATAAAACGTTATTGCAAGGACACGCCTTCTCACCTCACTTAACCCTTTCCCCCTCATTACCCATGAAATATAATGTAATCCACGATAATATAATCTAAAACTCCTCTAACTTCCTGGTCTAATCTTAAGGCGCGCAGGACCTGCACCCCTCTCCCCCCACCTTCTGTACCACCCTACCTAACCAACTCCTGACATTTCTAAACCTTCGCAAAAATAGACAGGAAAAGCCCCACACCCGCCACCTTCCACGACTCTTATGGATCATAGTATTGCCCATGACGGCAATATACCATGTAAAAAACGGAACATGACTTCACACACCCTTAGCCGTAATTTCAGCTTACTAATCTGAGCCAAATATTTTCCCACGAGTACATGGGGAACAAACCTTCTACTGGAGCTGCGCACGTACCCCCCAGTAACCTACTTAAAACCCTTATGCGAATGTTTTTTTCCGTTCCCTTACCATCAACAAAGCCCTTAGTACAATCTCCCATTCCCTCAATTCCATTCCCCCATATCACTTTTTCAACCTCATATATACCTGTCCCATATTTCCCGCCATCACACCCACACGCCAAACCTCCCACTTTAGAAAAACACATTTTACCCTACGCTTTAAGTCCAACAATCCCAAACCTCCTCGATGGACAGGTAGCATAACCTCACGTTTTGACTAATCACACCTCGATCCCCACAGAAAGGTAAATACTCTTCTCAATATTCCATTGATCGCTGTTCCTGTAATCAGGAATACAGCCGCAACGTGCCACACCTTACTATACAATAAAACGTTAACAACGATCACACGTTGGGCCAGAGTGAGATGTTGGGGCCTCAAAACACCCAGACGACCAATGACCTTTTCCAACGTCCTTACTGAATTTTCCTCCAGTGCCACATCCAAATCGTCTCTTTAAATAATACCGCAATCTTTAATGACATCGCAGTCGTGTTAACCACGTTACAGCTCACCATTCCTCCCCCTTTCCAGGTACCCAACCCCATGATCATTGACTTTTCACAATTTACCTTCATACCCGTGGCTCGTTCAAACACATGTACAACATCTTCCAACACTTTCATAGACATCCATTCACACACCAAAACAGTCATCATCCCTATAACCTATTAATGCCGGCCAACATCTCCCTTCCCCTACTCCCCCCTCACCCCGGGAATTGACTGTGCTCTCAACCATCCTGTAAAAGGGATCCTGAAAACACGCAAATAAGATCTGTGACATAGGGCACCCTTGTCGTAAACCTCTACCAATCTCAAAGTCCGTCCCCATACATCCATTTATTTGTACTCTCATCTTTGCTCCCTTATACAGCGTGTTTGCCCATCCAACTATTTCTTCACCATAACCCTGTCTCCTAAGTATACTCTGCAGTGCACCTCTTTCCACTCTATCATAGGCGGCTCGCCAGTCTAAGGCCAGTAAAGCCGCCCCCTCCCCCCCTTTGACTTCACAAAACTTCTTAAAATCCCGTGACCAAACATCAACCTGCCTGGCAACCCAAACTGCGATGGTGAAACAACCCTCCCACCACGCATTTCACCCTATTACCCAAAATTTTAGCGAAAACCTTATAGTCTGCACAGAGCAACGATATTGCCCTATACTTCCTAATGTCTGGCTGCCCTTTGCCTTTCGGGACCAGCACCACAATTGCTGTGTTCTGCTTATTCCCTAACGTACCCTTCTCCTTCATACAATTTAATAATCTTACCATGAACTTCCCAATCAACGCCCAATGCTGTAAACCATCAATACCCGGGGCTTTGCCCTTTCTCATTCCGTGTAAAGCAATTTCAATTTCCTCCTCAGTAATATCCCCACCCAAAGCCTTCCTATCACTATGTGTGCATATGTGCACACCCGATTTAATTCCACTTCATCCACATCACTACTAGTCCAGTATTTTTTATACCACATATCCGCATATGCAATCATAGCTTTCGTGTTTCTTATCACTACCTACTCTATGGATTCCCATCGACTCATGTACCTCCAAGCTCGGGATTGCCATCAGCGTCTGCTTTTGCTTTTGCTGCCGCAACACACACGCAGATGGCTTGTCTCCCCACAAAACTTCTTCTAATCCTGCTTGCACCCACACCACTTGAAACCGCTCATTATGCAACGTTCGCAAGCTCTCTTTTATGTCTACAATCTCGTCCATTGTGTAAACACCACCAACCTTTCCCTGCCCATAACAACCTCTTAATCGATCCTCTAAATAATTCACTAGTCCATATTTTAGGGTGTTTGTACATTTACCCTCCCTCACGTAAAGGATTTTATCCTTTCTTTTGCTACCGAGTCCCACCACATTACAATGTCTTCTACCTCCTGAGCTTCCCTTGAAAGCTCTTTCCACAGCATAGGAAAACCCTCTAAACCTTCGTCATCACTTAACACATTAATATTTAATTTCCAATAAGGCCGATAAATTTCTGCCATCCCCTCCCACCCTACCTCCACTACTACTGCCCTATGATCTGACAAAACCGTCTGAATCGTTTTAAAAGACTTTGCAACTACTCCCTGAGAAATATACACTCTGTCTAACCTTGCAGCATATCCCCTTGTGATAAAAGTATGTTCTGTTTCCCACACCCCTCCCCCAAACACATCACGTAACTTAACATCCCTCAACAAATCTCTGAGAGGTGCAGACATATGCCCAGCCCCTTTGGGTTCGACGTCAGCCGCCCTTATGACACAGTTCCAGTCACCCCCCACTATCGCCACTTCTGGAAGTGCACACACAAAATAAACAAGGTCCTCACACACAAAATCCTTTCGTACCTTCGTGCTATTCTCCGCAGGGGCGTCCACACTTACTAAAGATGCACGCTTTCCCATCCAAGTCCCATCCACTCGCAACACCCTCCCCCCACCCCCCTCACATCTCTGCAACACCCTCCCCCACCCCCCTCACATCTCTGCAACACAAACGGGCTCGTCTCTTTTATTAAAAGATCCACACCACCTTTCAAACGAATAGTTGGCAGGGTCAGTACTGTATAACCTGCAACCTCCAACACTTCCCCCTCTTTGAAATTGTGTTCATGAAGGAACATAACATCAACTCTATGTTTGCTAAGAAAATTGTTTAACCAATCTCTCTTTAGTCTAGTACATAAACCGTTAACATTAGCAGTCATACACCTAAGGCCTGTTATATTTTCCACCCTTAAGAACATAAGAACATAAGAACGAAGGAACACTGCAGAAGGCCTACTGGCCCATGCGAGGCAGGTCCAAGTCTCCTACCGGCTTAAGCCAATGCACCCAACCTAGTCAGGTCAGGTCACATTTACTTAAGGGAGGAACACGGCAACCGACCTGGTAGCACAAGCTATCAGGTCTAACTCACACCCACCCACATCCACTCATGTATTTATCCAACCTATTTTTAAAGCTACACAACGTTCTGGCCTCTATAACGGTACTTGGGAGTTTGTTCCACTCATCCACAACTCTATTACCAAACCAGTACTTTCCTATATCCTTCCTGAATCTGAATTTTTCCAACTTAAAACCATTGCTGCGAGTCCTGTCTAGGCTAGATATTTTCAGCACACTATTTACATCCTCTTTATTTATTCCTGTCTTCCATTTATACACCTCAATCATATCCCCCTAATTCTACGTCTTTCTAGAGAGTGCAGATTCAGGGCCCTTAGTCTATCCTCATAGGGAAGGTTTCTGATACATGGGATCAACTTTGTCATCCTCCTTTGTACATTTTCCAGAGAATTTATATCCATTCTGTAATAAGGTGACCAAAACTGTGCAGCATAATCTAAATGAGGCCTAACCAAGGATGTATAGAGTTGAAGAACAACCTGAGGACTCCTATTATTTATGCTTCTTGATATGAAGCCAAGGATTCTATTAGCTTTATTGCGAACACTTATGCACTGTTGTCTTGGTTTCAGATTACTGCTAACCAGAACTCCTAAATCTTTTCGCAATCCGTAATATTAAGATCTACATTATTTAGTTTATATGTGGCATGGTTATTGTCCTGTCCAACATTTAGAACTTTGCATTTGTCTATATTAAACTGCATCTGCCACTTCTCCGACCACTGCATCAGTCTATTCAAATCTTCCTGGAGTGCTCGAATGTCCTCGTCAGAATGAATTCGACGGCCTATTTTGGTGTCATCGGCAAACTTGCCGATGTCGCTCTTTATGCCCTCATCTATGTCGTTTATGTAGATTGTGAACAGCAGGGGGCCAACACTGACCCCTGTGGAACACCGCTCGTGACACTTCCCCACTCTGATTTCTCCCCATTTATGCAAACTCTCTGCTGCCTATTTGTCAACCATGCCTCTATCCAGGAAAAAATTTCTCCTCCTATTCCATGTGCTTTAATTTTCCTCAATAGTCTCTGATGTGGGACCCTGTCAAAGCCTTACTGAAGTCCATATACACAATATCATATTCATTACCATGATCTACCTCCTCAAATACCTTAGTGAAAAAAGTTAATAAATTCGTAAGGCAGGAACGCCCCTTTGTAAAACCATGCTGAGATTCGTTGATTAATTTATGCTTTTCAAGGTGGCTACGAACTGCCTCGGCAATTATTGATTCCATAAATTTTCCCACTATGGAGGTTAGGCTTATTGGTCTATAGTTCGAAGCTAAGGACCTGTCACCTGTTTTGAAAATAGGTATCACATTTGCCATTTTCCACTTATCTGGCACCATGCCAGTTTGTAGTGATATGTTGAAAAGATTAGCCAAAGGTGTGCTAAGCTCCTCTTTTACATTCCTTTAGAACCCTTGCATACAGTTCATCAGGGCCTGGGGATTTGTTAGGTTTTAATTTATCTATTTGCCTAAGGACCATGTCACTTGTGACCCTAATAGTACACAGTTTATTATCGTCCTGTTCTACATAATTTATCATTACTGGAATATCGCTGGTATCCTCCTGTGTAAAAACTGAGAGGAAGTATGTGTTAAAAATTCTACACATTTCCTTATCACTGTCAGTGAGCTGACCCGAGGAACTTTTGAGTGGGCCTATCTTGTCCCTGATCTTACTTCTGTATACCTGAAAGAATCCTTTTGGGTTAGTCTTCGATTCTCTTGCAACTTTAACCTCATAATCTCTTTTTGCTTTTCTAATTCCCTTTTTTATTTCTCTCTTTAACTGAATATATCGATTTCTCAATTGCCCCTCTCCTCTTTTGATTTGCCTATATATGCCTCTCTTTTGACCAATCAGATATTTTAATCTATTGTTCATCCATTTAGGATCATTTTAGTTTTATCTGATTTCCCTATTTGGAACATAATTTGACTGAGCAGCTAGAACTATGCCCTGGAAAGCATCGTATCGGCAACCATCACCACCTACCTGACCCTTAGTCAGGTCATTCCAGTTCAGCCCACCTAAGTAATTTTTCAGTCCTATGAAATCAACCAAGCGAAAGTCAGGGACGGAGACTTGATTGCCATTATTAGGGGAATTCCATGATATATTAAAACTGAGTGATTTGTGATCACTTTCCCCAAGCTCATCATTAACCTCAAGATTATTAATTAGTGTTTCCCTACTGGCAAGAACCAAGTCAAGGAGGTTATTTCCCCTAGTTGGCTCTGTCACAAACTGTTTTAAAAAACAATCCTGGATCGTATCAAGAAAGTCACCTGACTCTAAATTTCCTGTCAAATTGCTCCAGTCAATCTGTCTATAGTTGAAATCTCCCATTAGCACAACATTTTCGTATGTAGATGCCTTACGAATTTCGTCCCATAGAAGTTTACTGCACTCCCTATCAAGATTTGGGGCCCTGTAAATCACACCCAAAATTAGTTTTTCTCGGCCCTCGAGAAGCTGTAACCATACAGATTCAGTGGCTGACGCTTCTAATTTAATATCTTGTCTAACACAACAATTTAAATTGTCTCTGACATACATCGCTACTCCACCACCTTTCCTGTTGACCCTGTCAGTGTGGAATAATTTATAGCCTTGTATGTGACATTCAGAGGGCATCTCTCTATTTTTCAGATTGAGCCTCTTCTACTCTCGTTTTTCACCTCTTGAATTATTTCTATGGGTTTTCTTTATAGTACCTTCCAATTCCCCTCCCTTTCTTGCGATGGCGTCCCACATGACCCCCCCCCTCTCCATCCCTTCCCTCTCCCATCCTCTCAGTTTTCTTCCCAGTCCTCTGTGCTGGCGTAGGTACTTCATCTGAATCTGACGTAGCTGCTCGTTTCCTCGTAACGTTCTTATCCTCCATGTCAAGGTCTGAGGAAGCCTCATGATGTACCTCAACATCCACTTTACAGTGAGGTATGAAGTCCCCCGATGTCTCAGTCTCGTCGTCATTCCGCTGAGTCTCATATTGTTTACAATCTGGACTCAAAAAGTCTCCAACTACATCATTCGTAGACGGAGCTTCCGCCACAGGTGGTGACAAGGTCTTTAAAACTTCCTCGAATTCCTCCCCTATATTTAACACGTCATTTTGGGGTACCAATCCAGCAGATGGTGTTGGCAACGACTCAGGTGCAGGGAGCTGAGGGGAGGACTCACTCTCATTTTGAAAAGCCTCTTCCACCATCTCACTCCACAAACGACCACGCCCTTCCTCTGATGATCGATGCTCACCTTCACCATGTGTGACCGGGGCTACCTCTTCTTGCACAGGTTTGGTCACGCGTCTGTTCTTCTCGCATGCCGCCGCTATGTGGTCATTCTCTCCACAAATGCAACACGTACACCGTTGTCCAGGATATAAAACCATTACCTGTTTCCTAAAATCTTGAAGATACACGTATGACGGTATGGGTTGCCGCAACGTCATTTTAAGGTTGAAAGTACCTTCCAGCATAACTTCGTAGGCACCCATCAACCACTTACCCTGCTGGGCAGAATGCACGGTCCCATATTTCTCAAATACGTTCCTGATGTCAGCTTCGTTCGCCTCAAAGGGGACATTCCGCAACTTTATCCAGGTATAATATCGAGACACGTCCACCAGTTTCACACGCACAGCAGGGGAAACGTCAAAACACACATCTTGAAAGCGCGTAACCACCGATTCATAAACTGTCGCAGCAAGCAGTTTCACAAATATTCTATGCCCTCCATTCAACACTACCCCATACAATTCACCGTCTTGAATGCCATATGTCTCCCTGATTATCTTGGGTAAGAGTATCTGAGCTAAACTAGGTGTAATCACACCTCGAAGCAGTTCAATACCAATAGTATTAATGCGTCTGCGATGACAAACCGCCATCTAAACACCAGTAATTTTCCAGCGGTGTCAAAAGAGACACAACAACACCTCGTACCACTGCTGTCAGGTTACTGAGGAGCGTCAGGCAAGGAGGTCTACACGGCCCGAGAGCGATGCAGACAATGCTCGGGTTTATTTGGTCAGTGTACCAACCTTCAGGATTGAGATCCATACTGTTTCCTTTTATTTTTTATTTTTATGTTAAGCTGTATTGGTTTTAAATAAAATATAAAAAAAAAAGTTAAGAGTTTACGTGTTATTTGGTTTTAATAAGTTTGATAGAGAGTAATTACAGTTGTGGATTTTATTATAATTTTCCTATAATTCTTAATATAATATAATAAAATGTTAAGTGGTAATATATATATTGCGTATTAATGGTAGTTAAACTACCAAATTACTTGTGAGGAAGTGAGGGAGAACTTCCAACTGAGTGGGGGAGGAGGGGTTGTGTGGATGTCAGGTGAGAGTGTTGGTGGGGGAGGAGGGGTTGTGTGGATGTCAGGTGAGAGTGTTGGTGGGGGAGGAGGGGTTGTGTGGATGTCAGGTGAGAGTGTTGGTGGGGGAGGAGGGGTTGTGTGGATGTCAGGTGAGAGTGTTGGTGGGGGAGGAGGGGTTGTGTGGATGTCAGGTGAGAGTGTTGGTGGGGGAGGAGGGGTTGTGTGGATGTCAGGTGAGAGTGTTGGTGGGGGAGGAGGGGTTGTGTGGATGTCAGGTGACAGTGTTGGTGGGGGAGGAGGGGTAGTGTGGATGTCCAGGTGAGAGTGTTGGTGGGGGAGGAGGGGTTGTGTGGATGTCAGGTGAGAGTGTTGGTGGGGAGGAGGGGTTGTGTGGATGTCAGGTGAGAGTGTTGGTGGGGGAGGAGGGGTTGTGTGGATGTCAGGTGACAGTGTTGGTGGGGGAGGAGGGGTTGTGTGGATGTCAGGTGACAGTGTTGGTGGGGGAGGAGGGGTAGTGTGGATGTCAGGTGACAGTGTTGGTGGGGGAGGAGGGGTAGTGTGGATGTCAGGTGAGAGTGTTGGTGGGGGAGGAGGGGTTGTGTGGATGTCAGGTGAGAGTGTTGGTGGGGGAGGAGGGGTTGTGTGGATGTCAGGTGAGAGTGTTGGTGGGGGAGGAGGGGTTGTGTGGATGTCAGGTGACAGTGTTGGTGGGGGAGGAGGGGTAGTGTGGATGTCAGGTGAGAGTGTTGGTGGGGGAGGAGGGGTTGTGTGGATGTCAGGTGAGAGTGTTGGTGGGGGAGGAGGGGTTGTGTGGATGTCAGGTGACAGTGTTGGTGGGGGAGGAGGGGTTGTGTGGATGTCAGGTGACAGTGTTGGTGGGGGAGGAGGGGTAGTGTGGATGTCAGGTGACTGTGTTGGTGGGGGAGGAGGGGTAGTGTGGATGTCAGGTGAGAGTGTTGGTGGGGGAGGAGGGGTTGTGTGGATGTCAGGTGAGAGTGTTGGTGGGGGAGGAGGGGTTGTGTGGATGTCACGTGAGAGTGTTGGTGGGGGAGGAGGGGTTGTGTGGATGTCAGGTGACAGTGTTGGTGGGGGAGGAGGGGTTGCGTGGATGTCACGTGAGAGTGTTGGTGAGGGAGGAGGGGTTGTGTGGATGTCAGGTGACAGTGTTGGTGACGTGGGTGTGGAAGGTTGTCTGCTGGTCGTCTCAGCTCTTTATTTGACCCAAGGTGAGAGGTCATAAAAATATAACTGAATCTGAGCGATTACTGCCCGGGTGGCCATCCTGAGAGGTGGAGTTATTTCCCGGGTGGCCATCCTGAGAGGTGGAGTTATTTCCCGGGTGGCCATCCTGAGAGGTGGAGTTATTTCCCGGGTGGCCATCCTGAGAGGTGGAGTTATTACCCGGGTGGCCATCCTGAGAGGTGGAGTTATTTCCCGGGTGGCCATCCTGAGAGGTGGAGTTATTTCCCGGGTGGCCATCCTGAGAGGTGGAGTTATTTCCCGGGTGGCCATCCTGAGAGGTGGAGTTATTTCCCGGGTGGCCATCCTGAGAGGTGGAGTTATTTCCCGGGTGGCCATCCTGAGAGGTGGAGTTATTTCCCGGTGGCCATCCTGAGAGGTGGAGTTATTTCCCGGGTGGCCATCCTGAGAGGTGGAGTTAATTCCCGGGTGGCCATCCTGAGAGGTGGAGTTATTTCCCGGGTGGCCATCCTGAGAGGTGGAGTTAATTCCCGGGTGGCCATCCTGAGAGGTGGAGTTATTTCCCGGTGGCCATCCTGAGAGGTGGAGTTATTTCCCGGGTGTCCATCCTGAGAGGTGGAGTTATTTCCCGGGTGGCCATCCTGAGAGGTGGAGTTATTTCCCGGGTGGCCATCCTGAGAGGTGGAGTTATTTCCCGGGTGGCCATCCTGAGAGGTGGAGTTATTTCCCCGGTGGGCATCCTGAGAGGTGGAGTTATTTCCCGGGTGGCCATCCTGATAGGTGGAGTTATTTCCCGGGTGGCCATCCTGAGAGGTGGAGTTATTTCCCGGGTGGCCATCCTGAGAGGTGGAGTTATTTCCGGGTGGCCATCCTGAGAGGTGGAGTTATTTCCCGGGTGGCCATCCTGAAAGGTGGAGTTATTTCCCGGGTGGCCATCCTGAGAGGTGGAGTTATTTCCCGGGTGGCCATCCTGAGAGGTGGAGTTATTTCCCGGGTGGCCATCCTGAGAGGTGGAGTTATTTCCCGGGTGGCCATCCTGAGAGGTGGAGTTATTTCCCGGGTGGCCATCCTGAGAGGTGGAGTTATTTCCCGGGTGGCTATCCTGAGAGGTGGAGTTATTTCCCCGGTGGCCATCCTGAGAGGTGGAGTTATTTCCCGGGTGGCCATCCTGATAGGTGGAGTTATTTCCCGGGTGGCCATCCTGAGAGGTGGAGTTATTTCTCGGGTGGCCATCCTGAGAGGTGGAGTTATTTCCCGGTGGCCATCCTGAGAGGTGGAGTTATTTCCCCGGTGGCCATCCTGAGAGGTGGAGTTATTTCCCGGTGGCCATCCTGAGAGGTGGACATCGGTAGAATTTTCAAATATTAACTACTGTGTAATAGAAGCGATATCATCAATAAATGATGAAGTTCACGCCACATGTAATGTTCGCCTTCCACTGTATTAATTCACTACATTTATGCTAATTCACATTGGCCAATATAAATTGCCAACCAAAACTGAGGAGTTAGGATATGACACCAAAATCTTAATTTTGTGAGTAATATTGAAATGCCCTTTATACCTTTTGACTTACGTATATATAAAATTACTTAAGCAAATTACTCAGGTCAAGTAATAAATATCATTAAACATATACTGTCCACATAATTTGTCAGTGTTACTGGCATAAATTTTCAAATTTTAAGAACTATGTTCAAGTAATAATTTAAAATCCAGACGTGTGAGTCATGATGACCTGAGAAGGTGAACACGAACGTGGGATATTATTGTGACCTGGTGTACTTATTGTGACCTGGTGTACTTATTGTGACCTGGTGAACTTATTGTGACCTGGTGAACTTATTGTGACCTGGTGAACTTATTGTGACCTGGCGTACTTATTGTGACCTGGTGTACTTATTGTGACCTGGTGTACTTATTGTGATCTGGTGAACTTATTGTGACCTGGCGTACTTATTGTGACCTGGTGTACTTATTGTGACCTGGTGAACTTAAACTTCCTCTTAACTCTGACCTACATCAATATTGGTGAACTTAAACTTACACTTGACTCTGACCTACATCAATATTGGTGAACTTAAACTTCCACTTGACTCTGAGCTACATCAATATTGGTGAACTTAAACTTCCACTTGACTCTGAGCTACATCAATATTGGTGAACTTAAACTTCCACTTGACTCTGAGCTACATCAATATTGGTGAACTTAAACTTCCACTTGACTCTGAGCTACATCAGTATTGGTGAACTTAAACTTCCACTTGACTCTGAGCTACATCAATATTGGTGAACTTAAACTTCCACTTGACTCTGAGCTACATCAATATTGGTGAACTTAAAATTCCACTTGACTCTGAGCTACATCAATATTGGTGAACTTAAACTTCCACTTGACTCTGAGCTACATCAATATTGGTGAACTTAAACTTCCACTTGACTCTGAGCTACATCAATATTGGTGAACTTAAACTTCCACTTGACTCTGAGCTACATCAATATTGGTGAACTTAAACTTCCACTTGACTCTGAGCTACATCAATATTGGTGAACTTAAACTTCCACTTGACTCTGAGCTACATCAATATTGGTGAACTTAAACTTCCACCTTGACTCTGAGCTACATCAAGTATTGGTGAACTTAAACTTCCACTTGACTCTGAGCTACATCAATATTGGTGAACTTAAACTTCCACTTGACTCTGAGCTACATCAATATTGGTGAACTTAAAATTCCACTTGACTCTGAGCTACATCAATATTGGTGAACTTAAACTTCCACTTGACTCTGAGCTACATCAATATTGGTGAACTTAAACTTCCATTTGACTCTGAGCTACATCAATATTGGTGAACTTAAACTTCCACTTGACTCTGACCTACATCAATATTGGTGAACTTAAACTTCCACTTGACTCTGAGCTACATCAATATTGGTGAACTTAAACTTCCACTTGACTCTGACCTACGTCAATATTGGTGAACTTAAACTTCCACTTGACTCTGACCTACATCAATATCAGTAAGTCTGATGTAGCAAAACTTCTTCACAAGTATGTAGGGAAAATTTACCTGCATAATTTCTCAAAAACTAGAGTCGTTGGCCCTCCTGAACCCAGATATGATAGTGAACATCAGGTAATTTAATAAAGGTAATTTGAGTGAAAGACATTTGTTTGGGGTTACTTAAAAATAAAATAATAATGTATTAAAGTTTTTTAAATTGATAAAACTGTGAAATTTCTAAGCCTAAATGTGGCTGGGATTTATTCAAGTGTAAATTGTAACAATTACCTTTATAAAGTTTCACTGTTTATATTGTATAACCAGACTAAGTGAGTTTTTTTTTTTTTTTATTTAAAACATACATTACATAAATAAGTGTACAGTATCGGATCATACATAGCCAATGTAAATTCTCCATTATCTAAACACTGTACGTTTCACTTTGCCCTTACACAAAATTTCCCTCATCACCTGTACAGCTAATCCCTTAACACTTATACTATATTCTATTCTATTCTATTTGATTCGCCGGTAATCCCGGTCCGGGTCTCTTCCATTTTGGTGACCCGGCATTGGCTCCCCGGGTAGGGAAGTAACATTTATCGTTACTTGCACCTGTGTGGCAGGTCTTCAGCAGGAAGGGGGGGGGGTACCTCACCGGCCCTATGGCCAGATGACGTACCAAACGTTAGTGTGCACTAACAGTGGCTGGTGTGCAGTGCAATGGAGGCCCAAAGCAGGCCCTCGCAGCAACTTCAGCGGGGGGGGGCGGATGACATGCAAGGACTGGAAGTAAGGTTTCCAAGTCCCTGACAGCTAAGTACACAAGATGTGCTGCCTCATTCTCTCGGGTCTGCCCTACTGGGGTCATTGGGAAGTGTCTACGGCGAAGGGGCATCGTAGCCGGGCAGTCTAACAGGTAGTGCACCAAGGGCTATGGAACCATTCAGTCACAATGGGCACAGAGCTCCTCTCGTGCCCGTTCAACAATCCGCGCAGTGGTGGGATACCCTAAGCGTAGGCGGTGGATATGCACCCTCAGTTCCCTGGACTGTGTCCGAAGACTTGGAGGGGGCACCCTGTGAGTCGCCCTGACATACCAACAGAGGCTCCGTGACTCCCCAGGGTCAGGGAATGGGCGCCTCGCCGCACCAGCAGCCAACAGCGCAATCTGGCTGAGGCTGATGGAGATCGCAGCATGTGGCTGTGCCTCGAGGGTTGCAGTCTAGCAGCCTCATCTGCAGCATCATTGCCAGGGATACCCACATGGCTCGGGATCCAGTGATGGTAGCCCTGCGACCCTGGGCCATGAGAGTCTGCAGGTCACCCGGATGGATGTGATTAAGTGTATGTTGTCCTTTGGCTCTCTGTGCATAAGCGCTTGGATTGCTGCTTGGAATCAAAGTGGATGATGGGGGGATGCTGATGGTCTGCAAGAGCATGCCGCAGAGCTTGTTGGATGGCAAAGAGTTCGGCCTGGAGGATGGATGCAATGGTCTGGGAGGCGCCAACCTGCTGTCAGATTGCTGTGGAACATCCCAGCAGCTGTGCGGCCTGCCACTGGGTCTCTGGAGCCATCAGTGTAATATGGCACACACCCTGGGCCTTCCGCACCCACAATGCTAGCCGAGGCAAGGTGGTGCAGAATGTCCCGGGTGCAATGCCTCGTGCTGTCTGGTAGGGTTGTCCAGCTCACCGCAAACAGCTCTGGTTCCCAAGGGGGTGGCACCGTGTAGTTCGCTGCCAGTCTGTCGCAGCCTCCCGCCTGGAGCAATGTCATGGGCAAGAGCTTCTGTGTTGGCATCTGCTACCGACCACATCCATCGGCGGCCGGGATGCAGTGGAATGACCTGTCCCTGGCGGACCCGTAAATCTCTCATCAGTTTGTCAGCCCCTGGGAGTCGGAGATACTTTGCAATCCTCCTGGCAGCTACCAGTTGGATCCTGTCTTCAAGAGGCTGTAGCTGCACCTCAAGGTTCAGAGCCACTGCATTGGCCCACCTAGGAGCCCCCAGCATGGCCCGTACAGCTGTGTTCTGGATGACACTGAGGGATTTGATGTTTGTGGGTCTGCGCTGTGAACCAGAGCAAGTGCCCCATAGTCAACGAGGGAACGTATTGCCTGGAGTAGAACAACCTCATGACCTCGAGGCTGGCCCAACCCTAGGGTTGGCCATGGCACTCAATGCCCTGACCTCTGCAGAGCCCTCTCTTTAATGTGGCGCACATGTTTCTGGAAGGTGAGGTGCCTGTCAATGTAGATGCCAAGGTACCTATAACTGTGAACCCACTCCAGGTCGATGCCCAGGACCCGCAGCCTCTGACTGGGCACCTTGGTGCGAAGGATCATGGCTTTGGATTTTGCTGCAGATATCTTGAGTCCCAAGTGACGGCAAGTGGAAGCCAGCAGATCGAGGTCCTCCTGGGCACGCTGCAAAAGCCGGCGCTTCTAGGTACGACAATGACCAGGTCATCGGCATAGCTGAGGAGGATGGTCCCTCTGGAGAAAGGCAGGCACACCAGCTGATGCATCAGTACATTGAACAGGGTGGGACTAAGCACCCCACCCTGTGGAGTGCCGTTGTCCAGGGTCTTGAGAGAAGAGGCATGCCCTGGAAGCGTACCCGGGCCCGCTGTCCTGGAGATAGGAATGAAGCCATGAAAGTAGCCTGCCTTTAATCCCCCTGCGGGCCAAGAGTGAGAGGATGGCAGGTGCACTGGCTAGCTCAAAAGCTTTCTCGTGGTCAAGAAAGACAACAATGTGGGTTGGGCGTCCGACCCAATGCCGGTCGTAGAGTGGTAAGGCTTTCGAAAGTGCCCACTCCTCTGGTGAAGCCATAGAGGTGTTTATGAGGAGCCAAGCTTCCCCCTCAGGCGCTCCAACAACCTTTCCTTTCAGACACCTTGAGATGCAATGGTGAGAGAGATGGGTCTCACACTGCCAGGATCCCCAGGCTTAGGAATCGGTATGATGTTGCCTCCTTCCATACGACAGGGAGTTTCCCAGCTCGCCAAGTCTGGTTGAGGACTCCCAGGACAGTTTGAATGTCCAGAATGGCCAGAACCGAGTGATCATGCCATAGGTGATACCATCATCCCCCGGAGCAGGGTCTCGATGAGATGTGAAGGCTGCCTGGAGCTCCTGGTCGGTGAAGTCTTCATCCGTAAACATCCCCAGCCTGGCATGCTGCTTGGATCACCTTTCACCCTTCTAGGAAGGAGGGGGGCTTGGAGGTCCTGGAGATCCTGAGGCAGTTGAGCCATGGCCGCTCTGAGGTGAATAGGTCCACCAGACGCTCTGCCTCCGTTGCTGGGTCTGGGTGCAACCGAGCCACTGCGACGCTGCCCAGTGGCCAATCGTAACTTGGTCCAAATCTCAGATAAGGTGGAGGGGGTAGCTGAAGGAGGGCAAAACCCCACTCAAACCATTTAGCCTGCCGGACCCTGTGTAAAGACATGGCGTGCATGCCGCACCACTTCCCCTGAGCAGAGCATGGACTAAACCGTGGGATTAACCCCTTGCATCTTGCGTACAACATTGATGCGGGGGTTTTCTGTTCCCTGATGTCCCATTGTAAAACCCCAGTCACGTTTATATGACCCTCCGCCTGTAATCTTAGGTATTGCTGCCTCAGCTGCACATGTGAAGGCCACCTGCAAGCTTTGAGCCGCCTCATCTGGGTCTTCTGGAAGGGGAGCTCCGCCCCCCAACGCCAATGACCCCCGGGAAAAGCACTGCCAGTCGGCCTTTTTTTAGATTCCATCTGGGGGTAGGTGTGGGGAGCGGGCACCGCTGGACCATCAGCGTGGGACCACTGCAAAGGGATCACTGGTGAGACGGGGGTGGCCTCCCATCTCGCGCTCGAGAGCAACCTAGAGATGAGTGTGACATCCAAGCGGCCACCATAGTGATGGGTTGGCTCACCATTACTGAGGAGGGCGATCCCAGGGACCTCCTCCAGCACAGCCGCAAGGTCCCTCCCAGCTGCGTTGGTAGGAGAGAAGAAGAAAGTATTGGGTGGTGGGCATTGACATCCCCAGCCAAAACAAGACCCTCCGGGGGGGCGAGTGCTGCCACCTCTGAGTGTCAAGGGTGTACCGAGAGCTTCTGTAAATATTGTAAACCACGAGAGGTCCATCCGCCAGGTGTAGGGTGACAGCTGAACCTCTACGCCCTCCCCACAGTCGATGGGGTCAGTGGAGATTGAATGAGGGATAGTGGTCCTGACGTAGATCGCCGTGCCCCTGCCAGTCCCTTCCAGGCGCTGAAGGTAGGCAGAGAATCCCGGAATACGTGGCTGCATTTGACGTGACAAATCGGTGATGTCTCCTGAAACAGGAAGACATCAACTCATCCTGAACTGCAGCTTCAATCACTAAGTGAAATTTTCCGCTCCCAGCCCACAAATGTTCCACTGGAGGATCTTCAAGGGCTGCAGAGGTGGCTCACTGATTCCATCTCTGCCTGGGACTCGTCGTCCGTTGTTGGCGACTCCGGGGCCTCCTCCATCACAGACTGGAAGGACTCCTGGATGATGGTTTGGAAGTTCCATTGAGTCTTTCCTGTCCGTAGGACCACGCCAGCATCCATGACAGGAGCTGCCTGCAGGGGCCCCTGTCCTCTGCCGACGGCAGCAGGCGACAGAGGAGCGCTGAGATGACCCCGATGGTTTTCTTCAGCCGATCCGGAAAGGATTCGACCTTACCTCTGCAGGCATTGAGCTGGACGACCCCTCGAGGCGGGGCTGGATCACTGGGGATGTCTGGGTGGCTTTTCGACAAATGCAGCAGCATAAGCGGGTGCACCCTGGGCCCGGCATGAGGGGGCCATGGGCTTCCAAGTCCCCTGGCGGGGAACCTCTGCCTGACGCTGGCCGCTCCAAGTAGGGCCTGGGCCTTGGAAGAGGCCCGCTGGCCGTTAAAGGCACGGAAAGTTGGTGCCCAGCTGGGACCTGCTGGGCAGTGTGGGTGGCTGTGGCTGTTTTTTCCAATGATTCTGCCTTCTTTGGGCCCCCTTGCCATCTGACGCCGCAGTTGACCGCGCTGCTGCAAACCAGTGTCTGCCCCTCTGATGCCACCGCTGGGAGCCCAGTGCTGGGAACTCGCTGGTATTGCCCTCCTGCCTATCGGGGAACCATGATTGGAGCCCCTGCTGACTGTTGCTGGGCAGTTCCAAAGGGTGGGTGGCGTCGGGGCTGTCGGTCTTTCCCATGATGAACCTGCTGCCAGTGCTGCACCATCACAGGACAGCTCCGGTTCCAGGCATGGTGCCTCTTTGAGCAGTTGGCACACTTGGGCTCTGGCGAAGGGCTTCGCCAGGTGGATGTTTGAGGATTGCAATGCAGTCCTTCGAGTCGTGTGCCTTGCTGCACACACCACACTTCTTCTCTCGCTGGGAGGTGGCTGCATATGATTGAACCCCTGGACAGTTGAAGCATTGTACTGGGGCCCGACAGGGATGATCGGGTCTTGAATCTTCCCCAGACCCCAAGGTCCAGGTGCGGGGAAGTGGACCTTTGTGGTGGATCAGCACCTGGCGGGTGGGCACCTTGTTCACCGTTGCAGTGAGTCGCTCCGCCTTGACAATATTGGGCACTTCCCAAAAAGGGGTCCGGGGGGAGGGGCACAGGGACGTGTAAGAGCACCCCCTTGTACACCTTTCCGAAGCAAGCAGTTCCCCATGCTGGGATGGGTCACAAAACCCGCCCCTTCAACTCCTCGTAAGAGTCTTCGTCCCGAAAGGATGACCAGAACCTCGTTCCTGAGAGTGAACTCGCAGCGGAACTTTAGGTGGGGGAGACCTTCCAGATACCCTTTTAAAAACCCGTGTTGGGAACCTTGAATTTGTTGAAGGCCCTGTTGCTTGTGCCCGAGCTGAGCGGGAACTCCTCCTTCCACGTGGAGTCAACCATTTCCCCCTCCACTGTGGAGGCCAACGCAACTGGTTTTAGGGACCTGGGATGGCTCCATCCTTGCCACTTGAGGAGCTAAAATCCTCCTGGCTTCCTTCCACGACCCCAATGGCCATCGGGGGTGCAAGCTTCTTGGTAGGGGCTGCCGACGGGCCTAGTGGCATTTGGGAGTACAGTAGTCTCCACTGCATCCTTGGCCTCTTGGTGGGGGCTCCCACCTGCCCCACGTCGTCCTCCAACTGTCCCCGCATTCCCAAAGGGGAACGTTTAGGCCGCTCTCCTGGATCTTTTCATGGTGATGGAGGTGTGGGGACAGAGCCAGCAGCAGAGCTGCTGCCTGTGACCTCACAGCCACCCACACTGGGTGCAGAGCTGTGAGGCTCAGAGCCCCAGTCGGGGCCCGTAGCCACCCTCTCGTGGCTCACTGCTCTGAAGCACTGAACACAGTCCAAGGATCACCAGGAACGCCGCTAATCTGTGCGTAAACTAACACAGATTTGCGAACACAACACACACTGTTTTCCAATCTTCGTCCAGTCGATAATCCTTATGAATTGAAATTCCTCTCCCTCCATGTTCTCACTTATACTATATACAAGTTTATACTATATTAGACATGACAGCAATCAAAAACAATGTAATATTCAGTAATATGTTAAATATATACACTTCACTCAACTTATAGATGTATTATGCCAATGAACATAATTCCATTAAAACAATATAAAATTGTGTAATTAATACAAAATAAAAACAATCCTCTTACCTCTTTCCATCTGCTAATTACAATATACACACTGAAAAACTGCATTCAGTAAAAATTCAAACAGTAAATCTACCCCCCCCCCTTTAACCCCAGTTCACCATATTGTACAACAACTCGCCATTGTTCATTTAATTAACTACTCGACAATAGTTATAAAAGCCTACTGCTATCCTAACATCACAATTGATATTAATACAAGATCACAGCGTCGGATCTTCCACATACAATATAAAAGCAACAGTGTCACAAATAAGAACTCACTGCACATTTAATTCTGCGCGTACACTAACAAAAAATTCCTTGTCACCTGTACAGATTGTCCCGTTACATCGATGCCAAATAAAAATGTATACAATTTTAAACAATACATCTATCAAATAATATACATTGCAATATTCTTTAATAGGCAATTAAATACACGTCACTCCACAGATGTATAATACCATTATACAGAAATCCCCAAACCCCTTTTCATCTGCTAATTACAAAATACACTCATACAAGTACTTAAATAAAAACCCATACTTTATAACCATCATCCCAATTCCTTAATTACAAAAGTAACATGCACGAATTCTCAATGGTCCGAAAAAACTAAAAACCCTCTATGCACAGCCTACCACATATCGCTGGTGATAACAAGAGTTACACCGCTACTGCAAAACATAATCACTCACTTTCCAACAATGTTGCAAATTATATATTTACATAAAATAATACATTTTTAAAATGCTATACGAAATACACTTAAATTACAATTGAAACGTAAAGTAACGAAAAGGGAAAATACAACAAGCATGTATTTTAATATATAAAAACTTCACATACACCAGATTATACTATCTTTGTATAGCATCTTTGAAGACAAAAGGAGAATCCAGACAGACTTAAGTCATGCTTTGTGTCACCTCATACCATCAAACACACACATACTGTATGAAGTGCCCTTACACACCTTGTACACACAATAATGTAGTACAACAACACTACTTACATATTTTATTAAAAACAGTCAGAAAACAATGTGAAAAACATATTTTACACAACCACCCAGACCACACACACAACAAAAGAAACATATTTGTTGTATTACAAAACATACATCACACACGCCTAAACACACTTCCACACTCAAGAAACTACCCCGCCGCTGCCCCTTACTTTATACTTTAATCTCTTAAATCCTTCAACCTGAATCTACGATAACCCTCAGTAAATGCTGTCTCCCATCTTCCCCCATAAAGATCCCTATTGCGACACTTAGTTCTATATATTGTAGCCCCTAACACTTTTATCCTTTCCTCTACATCCACCTCCCTCATGGCCCAAGATGTATAAATAAAATCAGTGACCACGTACGCAACCACATTCACCACCTGCTGACTCCACCCACCTATATCTAAACACCTGTAACCCTTCCCCACCCACTAACCTACCTATCCTACTTAACTATACCCTCACATCTTGTAAACAAGTAAAAAAGTACACCACATGAAACATAGTTTCCGAACATCCACACGCTTTGCACTCCCCACCCTCCCTTATTCTCCTATTAAATAACACAACCCCAGACGGCAAGTTCCCATGTAAAAACTTAAACATAACCTCCCTAACACCTGGTTTTACACATAGTTGCTGAAGACATTTCCATATATTCCTCCACGCAAAACTCAACTGCCGCCACCACAGACCCACCCCCTGCCCTCTCAAGAACCCTCAATTTAAGCCAATCCAGATCCCTCACCGTCAGTAGAGCTCGCAATATATCCTCTCCAAACATTAAATCCCTACCCCTCCACCAATGTTGCATATCCTTGTGCAGTCTTTCAAGGCCTCCCCCTCGCCCCCTCCTTCAAAACCCCCCTTTTTAAAAACGCACTCAACATACGCTTTCAAAAGGTACAAACCCCAGCCCCCCCTGGCTAACGGGAAGCGACACCATCCCTCTACTTAGCCAGTCACAACCTGATCCCCATATATATCTGAATACCCGCAGTTGCAACCGTTGCACCTCACACCGTCTCAATGGATATATTGAGACCACGTGCCATAGCTTGCTATACAACAGGACATTCGTGACTATAACCCTCTGGTGCAAAGTTAGCTGCACTGCCCTCAAACCGCCCAGTCATTTCAAAACCTCATCCACGGTGCGTCTCGAATTTGCCTCTTGTGCATCCCTATCATTCAGCATGTACACTATCCCACATACCAACAGCTGATCCACCACACTCCACCCGTCCTCTACAGTCCCACCATTATGTACACTATCCCCTAGATCCAAATACTTGGGCTTTACAACATTAATTTTCATCCCCGAAGCCTCACCAAAAAAGTCTAGCACCCTTCCTACCTTATGTAAATCCCTCACATCCCTCACCAAGACAGTCGTATCATCCACGTAACCCACTATACCCGCCCCCCCCCTTCTCGTGCAATATCACCCCTCCCTCTTGCTATACTCCACCTAACTGCCCTACAAAAGGGTTCCTGAAGACATGCAAACAATATTTGTGACAGTGGGCATCCCTGTCGCAAACCCCTTCCCATCTGTATGTTAACACCTAGTCTTCCATTAACCTGTACTCTCATAACTGCACCCAGATACAAAGTTTTTGCCCAAGAAACAATTTCCCTCCCGAAACCCAACCAACGCATGAAACTCCATAATGCATCCCTCTCTACGCTATCGTAAGCAGCTCTCCAATCCAGCCAAAACACCCCCGTCCCCCTCCCTTCTCTGCTCTATAAAACTCCTGATAACTCCATGCCCTTCATACATTGACCTACCTGGTATTCCATATTGTCCTCTATTAATTACTTTACCTAACACCTGTTTGAGTCTGTTCCCTAATACCCTTGCAAATAACTTATAATCACCGCACGTAAGCGATATTGCATGGTAATCCTCTACCGTGGTCTGTCCACCCTTCGGCACTAATACAACAACAGCAGTCCTTTTCTGCTCGCCCATTTCCCCATCTTCCTTCATTACATTGAACAATCTGACTAAAAATTTTCTCAAAACTTCCCAGTTCCTAACATAGAAATATTATTATGGCAGGTAATGGGAACAAGCCTTATTATCTGTCTTAGTGCTGGGGGTAATGACATTGGGAAGGGCAGGAGAGAGGAGCTGCTGGATAAGTACAGGTCAACCATAGAAGTAGTTAGGTCTAAGGGAGGGATCCCAGTCATATGTAGCATCTTGCCTAGAAAGGGAGTGGGCAATGAATGGATGTCTAGGACAATTGGTATAAATCGCTGGCTAGGCAGGTACTGCAAGGAACTTGCAATCCAATTCATTGATAACTGGAACCTTTTCTTTGACAAACGTGATATGTATGCAAGGGATGGGGTTCATCTCTCTGGGGATGGAGTGGTTGCATTAGCCAATACAATTGAGAGGGTAATTGATGACTTGTCTAAGAATTTAAACTGATAGATTATAGAGGTATGGGTGCTTGTGGGAAACAATCAGGCTGCAGCATTAGGGTTAAAAACAGCAGTTATTACCGGGATACCTCAGGGATATGTTTAAAAGACAATATTCAAAATAAAGTTGCTAGTAATGGCAAATCAATTGATCAACGAACAGAGAGATAGTAGAGGGCAACGAGTGGCTAGCTCCCTTAAGGTTTACTATACAAATAGTAGGAGTCTAAGAAATAAGATAGATGAGCTAAGATTACTTGCAAGTTTAGGTAATATAGATATTATTGGTATAACAGAGACCTGGTTCAACCTGAAAGATAGAGAAATGCCTTCTGAATGCAACATACAGGGTTATAAACTATTCTAACTGATAGGGTCAACAGGAAGGGTGGTGGTGTGGCGATGTATGTCAGAGAAAATTTAAATTGTTGTCTTAGACATGATATAAGATTAGAAACATCGAACACAGAATCGGTTTGGTTTCAGTTTCTCGAGGGTCGTGACAAATTAATTTTGGGTGTGATTTATAGGCCCCCAAACCTTGATAGGGAGTGCAGTAAGCTGTTATGGGACGAAATTCTTAAGGCATCTAGATATGAAAATGTTGTGATAATGGGAGATTTTAACTTTAGACAAATTGATTGGAACACTATGACAGGAAATCTTGAGTCTATTGACTTTCTTGATACGGTTCAGGATTGCTTTTTAGAACAGGTTATGACAGAACCAACTAGAGGAAACAATCTGCTTGACTTGGTTCTTGCCAACAAAGATTCACTAATTAATATTCTTGAGGTTAATGATGAGCTTGGGGAAAGTGGTCACAAATCACTTAGTTCCAATATATCATGGAATTAGCCAGATAACTGCAATCAAATCTCAGTCCCAGATTTTCGCTTCGCCGACTTCACGGGACTGAAAAATTACTTGGGTGGGCTAAATTGGGATGTCCTAACTATGTTCTGAGTATGGAAATTAGATCTTACAAAAATGATCCCAAATGGATGAGCAATAGATTAAAACATCTCATTGGTCAAAAGAGAGGCATATATAGGCGTATCAAAAGAGGGGATGGGCAGTTAAGGAATCAATATATTCAATTAAAGAGAGAAAGAAAGGAATAAGAAAAGCAAAAAGAAATTGAGGCTAAGGTCGCAAGGGATTCAAAGACTAACCCTAAAGGGTTCTATCAGGTATACAGAAGTAAGATTAGGGACAAGATTGACCCACTTAAGAGTAACTCTGGTCAGATAACTGACAGTGATAAGGGTATGTGTGAAATTCTAAGTACCTACTTCCTCTAAGTTTTCACCCAGGAAAATACTAGCAATATTCCTGAAATAATAGATTATATAGAACAGGACGATAATAAACTATGCACGATTGTGGTAACTAGTGACATGGTCCTCAGACAATTAGAGAAACTAAAACCTAACAAATCCCCAGGTCCTGATGAACTGTTTGCAAGGGTGTTAAAGGAATGTAAAGAGGAACTTAGCATACCTTTGGCTAATATTTTTAACGTATAACTACAAACTGGCATAGTGCCTGATAAGTGGAAAATGGCTAATGTAATACCTATTTACAAGGCAGGCGACAGGTCCTTGGCTTCGAACTATAGACCAATAAGCCTTACCTCCATAGTGGGAAAATTTATGGAATCAATAATTGCCGAAGCAATTCGTAGCCATCTTGAAAGGCACAGATTGATTAATGAATCTCAACACGGTTTTACTAAGGGACGTTCCTGTCTTACGAATTTACTAACTTTTTTCAGTAAGGTGTTTGAGGAGGTAGATCATGGTAATGAATATGATATTGTGTATATGGACTTCAATATGGCTCTCGATAGAGTTCCACACCAGATGCTATTGAGGAAACTTAGGGCACACGGAATAGGAGAAATTTTTTCCTGGGTGGAGGCATGGCTGACAAATACAGCAGAGAGTTTGCATAAATGGGGAGAAATCAGAATGGGGGCACGTCACAAGCGGTGTTCCTCATGGGTCAGTGTTGGGCCCGTTGTTGTTCACAATTTACATAAACGACATAGATGAGGGAATAAATAGCAACATAAGCAAATTTGCTGATGACACCAAAATAGGCCGTCCAATTCATTCTAATGAGGACATTAGAGCACTCCAGGATGATTTGAATAGACTGACGCAATGGTCGGAGAAGTGGCAGATGCAGTTTAATATTGACAAATGCAAAGTTCTAAATGTTGGACAGTTAAATAACCATGCCACATATAAACTAAATAATGTAGATCTTACTACTACTGATTGCGAAAAGGATTTAGTAGTTCTGGTTAGCAGTAATCTAAAACCAAGACAACAATGCATTAGTGTTCGCAATAAAGCTAACAGAATTCTTAGCTTCATATCTGGAAGTATAAATAATAGAAGTCCTCAAGTTGTTCTTCAACTCTATATGTCCTTGGTTAGGCCTCATTTAGACTATGCTGCTCAGTTCTGATCACTGTATTACAGAATGGATATAAATGCTCTTGAAAACGTACAAAGGAGGATGACAAAGATGATTCCATGTAACAGAAATCTTCCCTATGAGGATAGACTGAAGGCCCTGAATCTGCACTCTCTCGAAAGGCGTAGAATTAGGGGGGATATGATAGAGGTGTATAAGTGGAAAACAGGAATAAATAAAGGGGATGTAAATAGTGTGCTGAAAATTTTCAGCCAAGACAGGACTCGCAGCAATGGTTTCAAGTTGGAAAAATTCAGATTCAGGGAGGATATAGGAAAGTACTGGTATGGTAATAGAGTTGTGGATTAGTGGAACAAGCTCCAGAGTGCAGTTATTGAGGCTAAAACGTTGCGTAGCTTTAAAAATAGGTTAGATAAATATATGAGTGGGTGTGGGTGGGTGTGAGTTGGACCTGACTAGCTTGTGCTGCTGGGTCTGGTGCCTTGCTCCATCCTTGAGTGGGGATGACCACACTGGGTGGGTCATTGGGATAATCCGGGGGGTTGGTCATTGGTCTTATCCTGGGGGGGACATGGACCTGCTCTGCATGGGTCAGTAGGCCTGTTGCAGTGTTCCTTCTTTCTTATGTTCTTGTTAGGCAACCTGTCTACACACGGTGCCTTACCTAAACTTGCACCAGCTATAGCTTGCCAGCTGTATAGCCCTTGTGGCTTAGTGCTTCTTTTTGATTATAATAATAGTATAACTTTCCAAATTTCCCCTTCTGTAATCTGTCCTTCCAAAGTCTCCCTATCTGTACCATCAAGCTCACATTGCACATAACCTTCCATTTCCCTTAAAGCAGCATCTCGTATACCCACATGTTGTGCATATGACCTAAACCATGCATCGAGATAACCACTCATTCCCTCAGTCGACATTAATACCTGCCCCTCCCTATACCCTTCCATCCCCACATGAACATTTAAAGACCTAACTGCTCCCTCAACTGCGTTGGCCAGTGCTCCCACCCCAAACCTAGATAAGTGAACCCAATCCCTGGCATTCATGTTATTTCTGCCATAGAAGAGGTCCCAGTTGTCAATGATTGTTACTGCATTTTCCTTACAGTATTTGTCCAGCTAGCAATTAACACCAATTGCCCTGGACAACCATTCATTTCCAACTCCTCTCCTTGGCAAAATACCACATATGACGGGGTTCCCACCCTTCCTCCTAATTATCTCTATTGCTGACCTATACCTGCTAATCAGGTCCTCACTCCTACATCTGCCAACAGCGTTGCCTCCAGCACTGAGACAGATAATAGATTGCTCCCATTACCTCTCATAATGTCATCCAGATGGCTAACAATATCCTTCATCACACCCCCTGGAAAACACACTGCCTCCTACTCCTATCCTTCAAGCAGAATGCCCTATCCATGTACCTAATCTGGCTATCCCCAAGAACAACGTTTTTACCTTCCTTGGCGACGTCCGTCGTGATGTTCCCAGTAGTCGTCTCACATTCGGTAGGTAGCACTAAACCTTCACTTGTGGAAATCGTCAAGACGTTCTCGACGGTCTTCGTTGTGGTTTCTATGGATGTCTCACTCACGTCTGCCAATGCTTCCTTGGTGCTCGTTGTGGCATTCCAGTAGAACACCCACATTCGTCAGGTAGCACCGAAAATGGGTTGGAAGTTTTCACAGTAGTCTTCTGGTTTCTTGTTGTTTCTGCCTCTCCAACAGTTTTCTTGATCCTCAGCTTGGTTCCTTGTTGCCCAGCCACTGACCAAGCTCCCCTCTTAACCTGGGGACTCACAACAGGAGGATTACTAAGAATCCTCTTGTTTTTCCTCCCTTAATCGCCGTTTCTCCTGCTTAGCAACCCTAAGCTCTTTCAGTTGCTGGTAAAGTTGGAAACAAACACACATGCAGTTTAATGTGATCCTTTATTGACAAAGTTTCGCCCACACGGTGGTTTTTTTCAAGTCACACCATGAGAGTACTTTTCCCCCAATGCCATGAGCTGCCACTTTCTTTAACAGTCTTTAGTGCAGAACTATATCAAAAGCATTACTAAAATCTAAATAAATAATATCAAATTCTTTATCGTGATCATCAGCCTCAAAAGCTTTACTGAAGAAAGTTAATACATTAGTTTGACAAGAGCGGCCTCTCGTGAATTCATGCTGATATGATTAATCAAGCTGTTTATCGAGATGGCTTTATAATCTCAGCTGTAATTGACTCTAGTAATTTGCCTACAATTGAGGTCAGGCTTATTGGGCTGTAATTTAACGGTAATTTGACTGTCACATCTGTATAGGTTGTAACCCGGGATCCAGGAAGAATCCCATGTATCAAGATTAAAAAGATAGTGCTTTCTGTAACAGGAATGTTAGATAGTTGGTAAATTATACACGTGTAAAATTTTTGCCACACAGTGGCCTCATCAGTCCTATACACATTATTTTACTGTTTTGTTTTTCTACCTTCTTTCTAGAATGTTGCAAAAAAAAATTATGGAATATATTATCAGAAATAGTTTCATAATTCATTTCCTTATCTGTTAACAACAGACCTAACATTTTTCAACAGGGTACAGTGCCATACAACTATGCAATGAAGGCTACGGAGTGTGTAGAGAAAGTTGTCACAGCGTAGAGTATGAAGTAGTGGGAGGCTGTGTAAGTTCTGCCTGCAAGTGTTGCACTCCACGAGAAGCGCGCTGTCCTCCCTCTGACAAGTGCCCTGGCATCTGTATGAACATTAAATTCTGTAGAAATCTTCTGGCAAACCACAGCTGTATAGGACCTGACTGTATTTGTTTTTGACAGTAAGTAGTAAATTAATATCTGATGTTTCATGACTTATCTTTCATAACGAGTACAAGATGCGCTCACGTGGATGACCAACATAGGCGCGTAATATACACTCAGGTGAAACAGACACTCAGGATAGTACTATACACTCACGCTGGTACTATATGTATACTTAAGCTTATACTATATGTATAAGAACATAAAGAAGGAACACTGCAACAGGCCTGTTTGGCCTATAAAGGCAGGTCCTTTACAATCCTTCCCACTAACAAAATATTTGCCAACCCAATTTTCAATGCTACCCAGGAAATAAGTTTTTTTTATTCTATTTTCTCATTACGCAAGTCTCACTTAAATCTAACCCTTCTCACTCATGTATTTATTCTAACCTAAATTGAAACTACCCAAAATTTTAGCTTCAGTAACCCACCTAGGTAGACAGTTCCACTCAGCAACTCCCCTATTTCCAAACCAATACTTTACTACATCCTTTCGATATCTAAATTTATCTAATTTGCATCCATTACTGCGGGTTCTTTCTTGAAGGGATATCTTCAAAACTTTATTTATATCCCCTTTGTTAATACCTATCTTCCACTTATACACTTCGATCATGTCTCCCATCATTCTCCGTCTTATAAGTGAATGTAGTTTAAGAGTCTTCAGTCGTTCTTCATAAGGAAGATTTCTAATTCTATGTATTAATTAGGTCATTATACGCTAGATGTTTTCTAGCGAACTGATGCCCATTCTGAAATATGGAGACCAAAACTGAGCTGCGTAATCTAGGTGAGGCCTTACTAATGATGTATGGAGATGTAAAATAACCGCTGGACTTCTGTTGCTTACACTTCTAGATATAAATCCCAGTAATCTGTTTGCTTTGTTACGTACGCTTAGGCACTGCTGTCTTGGTTTAAAGTTGATGCTCACAATAACCCATAAATCCTTCTCGCAATTTGTATGGCTAAGTTTTAAGTTATTTAACTGGTAAGTACTAGGGTTATGGACACTCCCGAGCTTCAGAACCTTACATTTATCTACACTGAACTGCATCTGCCACTTTTCTGACCAGGAATTGAGTTTGTCTAAATCCACCTGAAGTTCCGTGGCATCTACGTTTGACTCGATTATCCTACCTATCTTTGTGTCGTCGGCAAATTTGCTCATATCACTAGTAATTCCATTAAGGTCATTGATCTATATTATAAACAACAACGGGCCCAAGAATGATCCCTGTGGAATGCCACTTGTTACAGATCCCCACTCGGATTTAACCCCATTTAGGCATACTTTCTGCTTCCTATTGGTGAGCCATGACTCGATCCATGTCAGCACTTTTCCGCCAATGCCATGAGCTGCCACTTTATTTAACAGTCTCAGGTGCGGTACTCTATCAAAAGCCTGGTGGTTAAAGCTCCCACTTCACACACGGACGGCCCGGGTTCGATTCCAGGCGGGTGGAAACATTTCGGCACGTTTCCTTACACCTGTTGTCCTGCTCACCTAACAGCAAATAGGTACCTGGGTGTTAGTCGACTGGCGTGGGTCGCATCCTGGGGGACAAGATTGAGGACCCCAATGGAAATTGAGGTTAGGCTTACTGAGTGATAAATTGACGGTAACGACTTATCCCCTGCTTTAAAAATAGGAATTACATTAGCCATCTTCCACTTACCAGACACTACACCTGTTTGAACAAAAATATTTAAAATGTTAGTCAATGGTTCACAAAGTTCCATTTTACACTCTTTAAGAACCCTTGAAAAAAAATTATCAGGGCCCAGGGATTTATTTTGCTTCAATCGGTCTATCTGTTTGATAACCATTTCTCTCGTGACTATGATATTGCATAATTTATCATCTTCAGGTCCACTATAAAAATTAAATACTGGGATATTGTTACTGTCTTCCTGAGTTAAAACCGCGAGAAAATAATTATTAAGAATAGAGCACATTTCATTCTCCTTGTCAGTAAGATGTCCAGAGTTATTTTTAAGGGGACCTATCTTATCTCTAACTTTTCTTCTATAAACCTGGAAATAAACGGTATAAAATACCGACACAATGGAAATATAAACACATATGCAGTATAATGTGATCCTTTACTGCAGTGGTTCCCAAACTTTTTCAGCTTGTTACCCAATTTAACATGCCACATAAAGCATGTTACCCCTTTCACAAAATGTTGTTATTATTGATATATATGGCTAAACGTAAACGTATACAGCCTCGCATACTCTGCTAATCCTAGCAAAACCATTGAAAACGTAAGAACCACACATACATTATATATAAAATTAATAATAGCTACTAATTCACAGATAAACTGACAGTGTGAAATAGAGGCAGCCTCAGGAAGTGAGTGACGCGTACTGGACAGGTCGTTCTGGGCTACTGAGTGACTTTTGTCCTGAAGCATACTTGTCAAAATACTTTTGGGTTTCCACACACTTAGCTATATATTTCTTCTTTTCTAATACTGTATATTAGTTTTTGATGTTTATTGTTATTTGGTTTAACTTTATTACTTACTTATAATAGGTTTACTTTACAACTTTATATACTAAGACAAAGTTAACAATAATCCTCATACCGGGTACCGCATTGTTTTCTTGATTTTCAGAATTCATAACTTTTTTTCTGTCACCCCTCCATTACCCCCCAAAAATGGTTAAATTACCCCCAGTTTGGGAACGACTGCTTTATTGACACCGTTTCGCCCACACAGTGGCCTTTTTCAAGTTGCAAACAGATCTACCTGGGGTGGAAGGTACGCGAGTATTTATAGTCAGGTTCAGAATGCTGTGGTCAGGTGGAGAATGCTGCATCTGATGATGTACTGAGTGGGGTTATAGTCTAAAATCTTGGGCAGCTTGGAAGGGAGATTGGATAAGTTTGTGAGCAGACCTTCTGCAGTGTTCTTCGATTCCTATGCTCTAATGTTGGATAGCGATGAAGTTTCTTGGCGAGTGGTTCAGCTATGTTATAAAAGCCATTATTCTGGTTGAAGTTGTCGGATATAGAGATAAGCGATGATTCCAGGATTCTTCGGTGTTGAGTGTTGTCTTCTGTGGCGGTAAGTCTTGAATTTATGTAGTTTATTAAATGGTTGTGTGAATTACGGTGTTGCACGCAGGCATTCCTTGTATCGTCAGACCTGCTTGCGTATTGGCGTTCTGAAATACGTGTGTGGAGGTCCCTAGATGCATCGCCCACGTATAATTTGCTGCAGTCATTACAAGGGATTATGGTATAAACATTGGTAATAAATACCGACAAATTGGTTTAGAAAGACACGTAAGCAAGCACTGACATATTTATTAGAAAACGTTTTAGTCCTGGGACCTTGATCACTTCTAACATACAAACGAACGAAAGTTCAGGAAAGATCCCAAATGGGATGAGTGGGGAAGACGGGACAGACGAAGAATAGTGCTGGAGAGGAGTGTTCTTATTCGTAGAAATAGAGCCAGGGCTTAACCCAGCAGCGAAGGAGATCGTGGGACAGATGTTGAGAAGATAAATTCAGGCTCTTCTGTTGGGACTCCGGTGGGGTGAGCGGGGAGGAAGGGACATGCGACGTTTAGCGCTAGTGGAGTGTAGAACTGAGCCATGTCCTAACCCAAAAGCTAAGGTGAACGTGGGTAAGAGAATGGTACCAGTCAGAGAAGGTACCTGTCATAGAATCCAAGGTTATTTGTAAATATGGTTAGGAGCAGGATCATGCAAGGAGTAGAAAAGGTTGTGTTGGTTTGTGGGTCTGCGAATATCGTGTCTCAAGTTTGTCTATCTGTCTGTCACTGAGCATCTTCCAGTACAGATTCAGCGCAGAGATGTCTAATTGGGCATGGAGAGACTCGCTTGTGGCGAAGTCCTCCCATCTGACATCAAGCACCCAGAGTAGAGCCTTGTTCTGGACACGCTCCAATTTGTTTGTTTTTGCTGCAAGAGAGAGGGCAAGAGGAGAGTAAGTTATCAGAGGGCGTATTAGGGATTTGTAGATGTGTAGTTTGGTGCGTTGAGAGGCATGTTTCAGCTTGTAGAGGTCCGCAAGGGCCTTACTGGCTATTGCATGCCTTGAGTGAATGTGTCCGTGTAAACGAAGAAGGTAGTCTAGATTAACGCCAAGGACAGTGACAGATTGTGTGATGGGGATGTAAGTGCGGGTGACAGCTGTTCTGAGCTTGACAGGTAATTGAGGCTCACGTTTCCTGTAGTTAAAATACGTAATGCTGGGTATAGCTGCATTGGTTTTGATCCTCCATTTTTGTTCCTAGATGGCTATCCTGTCGACCTCATTGTGTTTTGTGTGTGAGTGTATCTATATTGGCATGAGTGATAAGTTGTGTAATGTCGTCTGCATAGGCTAGCGTGATGGAATTGTGGTATACAGGTGTTGGAATGTCGTTAGTGTATAAAATGTAGAGGGTAGGAGAGAGGACAGATCCTTGGGGTACTCCGGCATTTAGTGTGAAGTAGTCAGTGTAACAGCCTTAAAATTTTATTCTCATGGCACGGCCGTCTAATAAGTTGCAGAGGAGTTTACGAGTAGTGAGAGGCAGGTTAAAGTTAGTGCAGAGTTTGTACTTGAGCCCTTCGTGCCAGACAGTGTCTAAAGCTTTTTCAACGTCTTTTGCAACCAGGGCTGTCCTGTTACTTTGTTTTGTGTTTATGTGGATGTAGTTGAGAATGATGTTAATGGCATCCTGTGTGGATCTGTGAGTTATGAAGTCAAACTGGCCATCAGAAAGTAGAATTGTGATCCAGGTATCTGCGGAGATGATGGTTGATGAGTTTTTCAAAGAGTTTTCCTAAAGTTTCGAGGAGGCTGATTGGGCGATAGTTTGTAGGATCAGAGTGGTCTTTTTTGGGTTTAGGAAGGAGGGTAGCAGTAGCAGCTTTGAAGAGGGAAGGGAAGTATTCAGAGGCAAGGGAGGCATTGAATAGGTTAGTGTAGGCAGTAATGATAGTCAGGAAGTGGTTTTAGGATATGGCTTAGGCCAGAGGCACCAGGAGCCTTGGGAGGAAGGTGTCTGAGAAGAGTTTAAATGTCTGTGTTGGTGAAAGGAGTGTCGAGTTCTTGGGAGGAGGTAAGAGAGTCCAGATGGATGTGGCTATTTGGTGTTTCCTTGTGTGTGTGCAGTGTCCCAGTGTTCTATGTTCTGAATGTGTTGAATAAGTTAGGGTGAGGTGGGTGAGGGTGGAAGATGTTCTCCCAGATGTTTGAAGATGTTAGTAGCGGCCTGCAGGTCTGAGATGTGTGTGTTATTGTGGGTGATGTGTTTGAATTTGTTGAGAGTTGTGCCTCTGATTTTTTTTGATACAGTTCTAGAAGGCTTTAGTGTTTTTAATACGCTGTTTGTCCGCTTGTTGCATGAGTTGTGACCAGTGATTGTTGTGGTCTTGGTCTAGGCTGTGTAGAATGCTGTTCCTAAGGTAAGTGAGATCTAATCAGACTTGATTAAATCTGTGTGTTATAGAGAAAACGGTTGTGGTAGCAGATAATTAGTCTTCTTGTTCTGATTGAGGGTTTGAAGGAATAATGAGTGGTGAGTTTTCTTTGGTATTGTGATGTTGGCTGCTTGTGTAATGGTGTCCTGGATGAGATCAAGTTCTGTCGATGTCAGAGATAGGTTTGTTGTTGTAGTCATAGGTGAGGTTAGTACTGTCCATGTGTTGTTTGAAAGTATCCCAGTCAGCGTTCTTGTAGGAGAAGGAAGGTGTGGCCGGGATGAGGTAGGGTTGGAGATGTGTAAGATGACTGGGATATGATCAGAGCCTGTAATAGGGCCAAGTGAGATGTAGTGTTGAAATAGAGCTGGCTCAGTTTGCCAGAATGATGTCCGGTTTGTCTTGGCCTGTGTGGTTGTAGAAGGAGTTGAAGTCTGGTCCGAGATGAATTAGGTGTTTATGGTTTGTGAAGTTGAGTAATTGGTGACCAAGTTGGTTGTTACTGGTGTGATGACAGGCTGTCTGGCATTCATGTCAGCTAGTAGGTATGTTGGTGAAGTTGAAGACTAAGGAAAGGTGCATAGGTTGTGAAAAAGATAAAGGGACCAAGGTGGGTGTGTATTCTGGTCACAAAGTGTTGGTGTATAAGAGGGATTGGGAGAAATTCGTGTTTTATTTTAGATTTGACAAGGATGGCAACCACATCGTGGGAATCATAGGGGGACTGTAGTGCAGTATAACCATAATGGCGGATACGTTAAGGGGCTTTGAGGCAGGTACTGTTTAGCAAAACAATATCTGGCCTCTCTGCTTCAAGGAGCTAGGCCAGTAGGTGTATAATTGTGAAGTAAGAATGTACGTTGAACTGAATCACCTTAAACATGATTTAATGGTTTTGTCATAGTAAAGTTAATGTCGGGGAAGGAGTTTGGATTAAAGCTTTTGATAGTGTGGCCATCAGTGGATGTGTTTGTAGGTGCTACAGACCCGTTTCCTGGAGGGGGAGGAAGAGATGGATCTGTTTTTATGTTCTTTTGTCTGCCTGTCAGAAGTTGGGGCAGGTTTAGGGTTGAGTGGATTTCGTTTGGAGGAGGAGTTGGACCTGGATGAAATCTTGGGTGTCGTGGAGGAGGAGTGAGCGATTGTGGTTGCAGAGGAAGTGGAAGCTTTGGTAATGGAGGAAGAAGTGGGTAAAGAGGGGGTAGAAGTAGAAGTCGTTAAGAGGGGTATGGGAGGATGGGTGTTGGTGTTGGGGTGTTGGTGGGAGTGAGGAGTGGTAGGGGAGGAGGAGAGCAAGAGTGTGTAGGAGGGGGGAATTGGGAGAGGTTGTAGGGGGTTTAGAAGAGAAGCAAGAAAAAGGGATGATTAGTGAGGGAAGATTGTTACCAGACAAGATTAGGTTAAGGACATGCGAGTAGTCTGATTGGTAAGCTTGAGAGATTACCATCGCAGAGTGGGCAGCAGTGGCGAGTTGACAGTTAGTTTTGTAGTCTAGTGTGCGTGTAGGAGTAGATGGAGAGGTGTTTGTAGTCTGTGTTGGTGTTTGATGTGTGTAGGGTAGAAGAGGTAGACCAAGTGTGTGGGGAGGCCCAGGCATTGGGGGTGGGGGAGGGTGGTTTGGTAGGGGAATGAGGTACAGGGATGGGGTTGGGGAGGGAGGGAGGTTGGCTAGCTCTGAGGAAGGAGAAAATGTCTTTTCTAGAGGGGCCAGAATTTGCAACTGCAGTGTGTGACCCGCTGCAGTTAGAACATTTAAGGGGGAGGTTGCAGGTATTCCAGAAGTATCCAGTTGCTGAACATCTGGAGCAGGCTTGTGTAGGTGTGCATGTGTTTTTGTCGTGGCCGAATTTGTAGCATTTAAGACATTGTGTGATTGGATGGAAGTTCGGAGTGAAGAGTGTGTTTGGTGGAATGCAGATGGTCTTGGCAAAGATTCCTTGATTGAAGAGTGAAGAGGCGTCAGAAGGAGTAGAACAGCGTATTTTGAGAATGGTAGTTTTTGGGTCTGTAAATATCGTCAACAGAGACTTTGTTGTTAGTACTGATATCTTTTATTAAGTCTTCTTTGTCTGTCAGGAGAGAGTAGTCTACATGTTTAGCAATGACTGTGCTTTTGGCATGGTGCTCAGGAGTCCAAATAATGGTGATGCCTGCATTGAGAAATTTTTGTCTGGTATCGGTTGAGGTGTATGTTTCGTAGGAATGTTTGTCAAGGAGTTTGAAGCCTGAGTTGGTTTTAAGGACTTTGAGTTGAGGTGCACCAATGATCTGATATAATAAATTTTCATGACAGATAGTGGCATCAGGATTAGAGAATTTGAGGTTTAGCGAGAAGGAATTGGATTTAGAAGAAGCAGAGGCAGATGTGGGCGGTTGGGGGAGAGTGGAAGGGGGGTGGGAGGTGGAAGGCAACGAAGGCATCGTCTAATTACGAAAAGATGAAATTGGCGCTGACAATCGGCCAAAAAGTGAGAGTACTCAGCTAGACAAGTACGTGTAAGTAGACACACGTACTTGCCTGGCGCAGGACATTGATGAGGTGAACTGTAGCTTGATGGAGCACTGTATATCCTGAGCTGCTGCGAGACTGGCTGTATGGCGTGCAGTCAACAGGCGAAGAGAATTCAGGCAGCAACAGGCTTCCTGGCCTTGGGTAGGCAACCATCGACGCACGAATCCTGATGGTGGAGAGGAAGACCAAGGTCCAGCAAGCACCACTCTAAGCGAAGCCTCTCCCAACACTGGGTAATTCGAGAGAGGCGTGATCGTCAATGATCAATGACCGTGTGGGTCAATTAACATGCAGAGGTAGAAAGACATTATATATATAGGCGGAGAGTGAGGTGTGATTGACGCACGGTGACCTGAGGAATGTCATGTTGGAATGAAGACAGGTAGACGATGAAATCATGTGACTCCTGTGTTGTTGGGTTGGTAGTGCTTAAGAATCATGTATCTCTCTCCTGTCTCGCCTACATATTTCTTGGGACAGAATCCACAGCGGATAGTGTAGACGCCTGCTGTAGAAGTTAGAGGCGTGGGGCTGCGTTTCGTAGTGAGGTCTTTGATAGATGATGTGTTTATGGTGGAAACGTTGATGTTACTCATAGCAAGTGTCCGGTGAGTATTCGTGGCAACATCACCACATGGGAGCACTATAAACTCCTTAGGGGGCTGTTCCATAGGCGGTTTGTTGAGGATAGCTTGTGCCTTGAGTCTGCAATCTCGGATGAAGAAAGATGGAAACTGAAGACGTGTAAAGGCTTGTGTTATGTAAGTACATTCTTCTTCAAGATAACAAGGGCTGGAAATGCGAAGAGCTCTCAAGAAGAAGCCAATGAGGACTCTTCTTTTAGTGCGGGTGTATTGGTGTGATTAAAAGTGTATAAGATAGTCCTTGTTGGTAGGTTTTCTATACACTTTGAAGAGAAGTTTGTCACTGTCGGGAGATCTGCACAGGAGAACGTCGAAGAAAGGAAGTATGCCATCGTTTTCGAGTTCAAGTGTAAACTTTATTGATGGTTCGGCTGCATTGATCTTGTTGAGAAGCTCCTGGACATTGAGACGTCTCGGATAGAAAACCATTATATCAACGTATCTTAGCCAGGTAACGGTGTTGGGAATGAGGGTGCTGAATTTCTGTCTCCAGGTTTTCCATGAAGAGGTTGGCAAGCACAGCACTGAGCGGGCTGCCCATTGCCATCCCAAAGCACTGTTTGTAGCAGTTGTCCTGATACTTGAAGAAGTTGAAATTAACACAAAGATCTACTAGATTGATGAAATCTGAAAGGGGTAAAGGGAGGTCGTGGTTTTCAGTGAGCCTCTGTCTCAGAATGTTGATTGCAGCGTCAGTAGGAACGTTGGTAAAGAGGGCTGTGACATCGAAGGAAGCCATGCTTTTGTTTTTAACATTCAGGTTTGAAATTCGGGAGAGAAGGTCACCTGAGTGTTTGAGGTGGTCTTGGCTGATGGTGCTCAGAAGCACTGAAAGGTATTTGGCAAGGTGGCCGGCTAGTCTGTGGTGCACTCCCTATGCCCGAAGTGATAGGCCGTAGTTGGATGCCAGGCTTGTGCGTCTTAGGAAGGCCATACAGGCGTGCTGGTTTCGGTTGACCTGGTAAAAGTTTAAGTAGTTTTTTTACCTTGTTCTGATTTTCGTAAGATGCTACGAGCCTTTTGAAGAAAAGTCTGGGTACTTTGAAGTAGCAATGATTCTGATACAGGCTGGTATGTGTTGGTATCATTGAGAAGATTTCAAACTTTATTGTTGTAGTCGACAGTGTCGAGTAACGCCACACCACCTCCTTTGTCAGCGGTTGTAATGACGATATAATCGCTGTTGGCCAAGTCCCTGAGTGCTTGGATGTATCTTCTGGGAATGACCGGTCTTGAAGGTTCAGTAGCTGCAGCAGTGAAAATTTATTGAACAAAACCATTTTGAAACTCAGAGTGTATAGGATGATAAGTTATTTATGATTCCTGGTCGTCCCATTTCGCTCCATTTGCTGTGGGAGCACAGATCTTGTAGTTTTCGTGATAGCTTCAGTTTGTTGGATGTTGAGAATGGTAATTTGTCTGAGTATATATTCTGCCGTTCTCCTGTCAGGAGAAGGAAGTGAAGCACGAATCTGAGCGGCATGTAATGAGGTCTCCTCCTGAGCATGTTATAGTTCATCAGAGCTTTCTCTAAGGTAGGCGAAAATAGCAGAAGAGAAAGGGTGTCTAGATGTGGCCAGTTGTCGAGGAGTAGACCGTGGTACCACCATCTCAGCAAGACAGTCTTCTAGGAAGATGTGTCGGTTACGAAGACTATTAGCTTTAAGTAGGAGAGAAAGGTATTCTCTGTATGCTATGTCCATAGCGTGTTGCAGTGTCAGACAAGATGGTATAAACCTTGGTAATAAATACCGACAAGTTGGTTTAGAAAGACATGTAAGCAAACACTATGACATATTTATTGGAAAACGTTTCGGTCCTGGGACCTTGATCACTTCTAACATACAGAACGAACGAACGAACGATCGAAAGTTCAGGTAAGATCCCAAATGGGATGAATGGGGAAGACGGGACAGACGAAAAATAGTGCTGTAGAGGAGTGTTCTTAGTCGTAGAAATAGAGCCAGGGTTTAACCCAGCAGCGAAGGCGATCGTGGGACAGATTTTGAGAAGAGAAATTCAGGCTCTTCTGTTGGGACACAGGTCGGGTGAGCGGGGAGGAAGGGACATGCGACGTTTAGCGCTGGAGTGGAGTGTAGAACTGAGCCATGTCTTAACCCAGTAGCTAAGGCGAACGTGGGTAAGAGAATGGTACCTGTCAGAGAAGGTACCTGTCATAGAATCCAAGGTTATTTGTAAATAGGGTTAGGAGCAGGATCATGCAAGGAGTAGAAAAGGTTGTTGGTTTGTGGGTCTGCGAATGTCTTCGTCAAGGAGAGAGGTCCAGTAGTCATGTGTCTCAAGTTTGTCTATCTGTCTGTCACTGAGCGTCTTCCAGTACAGATTCAGAGCAGGGATGTCTAATTGGGAATGGAGAGACTCGCTTGAGGCGAAGTCCTCCCATCTGACATCAAGCACCCAGTGCAGCGCATTGCTCTGGACACACTGCAGTTTAAGATTTTTTTTGCTGCAATAGAGAGGGCTAGAGAAGTATAAGTTAGGGGACGTATTAGGGATTTGTAGAGGTGTAGTTTGGTGCGTTGAGAGGCATGTTGCAGCTTGTGAAGGCCCGCAAGGGCCTTACTAGCTATTGCATGCCTTGAGTGAATGTGTCCATGTAAACGAAGAAGGTAGTAAAGATTAACGCCAAGGACAGTGACTGATTGTGTGATGGGGATGTAAGTGCAGGTGTCAGCTGTTCTGAGCTCGACAGGTAATTGAGGATCACGTTTGCTGTAGTTAAAATACGTAATGCTGGATTTAGCTGCATTGGTTTTTGATCCTCCATTTTGTTCCCAGGTGGCTATCCTGTCGACCTCATTTTGTATTTTGTGTGAGTGTATCTATATTGGCATGAGTGATAAGTTGAGTAATGTCGTCTGCATAGGCTAGCGTGATGGAGTTGTGGTATACAGGTGTTGGAATGTCGTTAGTGTATAAAATGTAGAGGGTAGGGGAGAGGACAGATCCCTGGGGAACTCCGGCATTTAGTGAGAAGTAGTCAGAGTAACAGCCTTGGAATTTGATTCTCATGGTAGAACAGTCTTTGAAGTTGCAGAGGAGTTTACGAGTAGTGAGAGGCAGGTTAAAATTAGTGCAGAGTATGTACTTGAGCCCTTCATGCCTGTGAAGGCTTACTCAGCCCTGTAACTTCAGACAGTATTACCAAGGCTGGCTCCTCCTCAGGAAAATTAATAAACAGAAAAAGAAATAATAATTCACAAAGATAAACTCTTTATTATTTATTAATGCCAAAATAAAACAGTGAAACATGAAGGTGTATCCTATTTGAAAGAAAAATGAAATGGAAAAAAATGACGTTTGAATTCAACGCTAATACGTACAATTATAATGGGTGTCTGGTGGAGGTTGACACTGTTGCAGAAATCATAGCCGTTGCTGATGTGGAGGGGTCACAGGTGATGGTGACAACCCAACGGCTAGTTCTTCAGAGTCTATAGCCTTGAATAGTTAGTCCAGATGACAGGAAAGCAGATTCTTTACCACTACCAAGATGAGGGGTTATGGTCTGCTGTAGCCTATCAGTTAATCAGGTAGGTAGATCCAACATGTGACGTCTCGGGACGTTAGTCCGTCTCCTTCAACACTTCTCATTGGTTGGCAGGTGATCCAATCCGTCATTCCAAGAGTTGTGCTGGGAGCTGTGAGTCGAGTGATTTCTGTTTGGCCGGAGCCTCACACATCACCTTTCTGGGGGTGGGAGGGGAAAGTGGGAGCTAGACTTATCCTACCTTAACAAGCAGCCGGCAGTCAAACTATCGTTACCATAAACTCGCTCGCTACTCCTATCTGTTGAACTTTTCCCTCACACTCTCCCATACCAAGACTTATAGTCAAGAAGTATAAGAAGAATAGGCGAGGAAAAAGTTCCAACATGTGTAAGTCGCTTAAGGCAACAAATCTTCTACTGACTGTATCGACTTAACCAGTCAGAGAAATAATTGGGTGAACCATTGATATACACAATGAGGAACTTAAAAACTTGGAGAGCCAATGTCCACCTCAAGAGGCGACTGTTGGTTCCCTTAAAAGTTTCTAGGTATATCAAAGGTTTGTGATCAGTCTCTAAAATGAATTCTTTTCCCAGTAAATAAAATTTAAGCTTGGAGATACCCCACACAAGGGCCAAACATTCCTTTTCTGTTGTGGAGTAGCTCGTTTCTGCGGGAAGGAGTTTCCGGCTTAGGAAGCATACAGGGAAGGGAGTACCATCATGGTATTGTAGTAACACCGCACCTAAGCCGGTATTGGAGGCATCAGTTCTTAAACAAAATGTTTTATTAATATCTGGAATCTTAAGTATAGGGTCTTTCGAGAAGATATTTTTAATCTTATTAAACTTTTCCCGAGCTACGTCGGAAAGTTCAAGAGGTTCCTTCAGACTTTTCAAGGAAGTCGGATAAGATGCCTGTAAGATCAGTAAGGGTCGGGATAAATCGTGCATAAAAATTTACAGAACCAAGAAAGCTATGCATGAGCTTCTTGGTTTTGGGGAATTTAAATTCTAATAAAGCTTTGATCTTACTGGGGAGAGGCTGCAAAGAGTTATTAGAAAGGATCAGTCCGAGATATCTAATCTTGTTATACCCAAGAAAGCATTTCTTCGGCTCGGCAGTGAGGCCATGTGAGCGTAACCTACGTAAAACTGATGTTAACGTTTGGATATGCTTGCCCCATGTGGATGTCATTACGGAAATGTTATCAAAATAAACTGAAACATTTGGTATATTACCCAAGACCTTTCTCATCACTCTCGCGTAGGTAGCACAGGCAGTTACTAAACCGAAGGGCATAGTTCTATACTGCATAACTCCTTGGTGGGTAGGAAAAGCGGTGTACTGCTTAGAAGAAGGATCTAACATAACTTGATGATATGCCTGCGCAATATCAATCTCTGAAAAGAAGGAAGCGTCATAAAATTTGTGTAGATCGTTATCTATTAAGGGCATAGGCTCAGTATCCCACCGAGTTATAGCATTAAGGCCTCTGAAGTCAATAGCAAGTCTATATGAATTATCCTCCTTCTTAACCATGACTACTGGTGAGCAATATGCAGATACTGAAGGTTCAATGATCTTTAGTTTTAATAATTTGTCTACCTCTCGGTCAAATGCATCCCTAAGGTGAACTGGAACTGGGTATAATTTCCGTTTGATAGGATTGTCTGTCACTAAGTCAATCTTATGGACTACCGTGGAGGTAACACCTGGAATATCAGTAAAGACGTCTGAAAAGTTACTCACACATTGAAGTAGTTCATGTCTCTTATGGTCATCCAAAGATTCATTAATATTAATGTTGGTTGCCCGAGTGGTCAAGAGTCACCAAGTCATGTAGTTCTCCGTCATAGTCTAAGTTAGAGGTGTCAATTACACACACCTTACATTCTTCAGTTGTCTTATCAAGTTCGTGTGGAAAAACTAAGTCAAAGTTATTAAGGCAGTTAACCGAATTTCTTCGGTAATATTTCTTAAGGATGTTGATATGATAAAGCTTAGGTTTCCCCTTGACTTCTATGAGGTAGTCAACTTCCCACAAATTTTTAATACTTTATATGGACCTTTCCATGCTACTAATAATTTATTTGACTTGATAGGCAAAAGTACCAGAACTTCATCCCTACTTTAAAACTTCTCCTCTGACTTTTGGAATCAAAATAGGTTTTGTACTGGTCCATTGACAAGCTTAAGTTTTTCGAAACTATGTCAGAGGTCTCCTCAAGTTTGGATCTAAGGTCAAGGAGAAACTGGTAAGAAGACTGAACCTCAGCCTACCTCCTCATTAGTCCATAAGTCATGAAGGATGGACAAGGATTTTTGGGCCCCGTCTCCCCCAAAAGAGTCAGGGGAAAAACCCCCCTCATGGCAAACAAAGCACGGGTAGGTAAGGGTCCCATCTTGGGTTTAAGGGAGCAAATTTTCCCTTTAAAAGGGACTGAGAACCGAATGCTGGCGCTCAATCCTCCCTTTAAGCTAATGATATGGGTTGTAAAGAGGCTTACTCCCAAAAATTTAGTAGAGATGTTGTTTTAATCGTGTGAATTGTCCCCGGTCAGACAAAATTTCTCTGGAATGCCAACTCTAGAGAAGTGGACAAAAGGGCTTCGCCACCTCTGATATTAGGTCTTAAAGGGTAAGCTTCGGGGAAAAAACTCAAAGCTAATCAACCAATGTCAAATAATCTTGCCCCCCAGATGAAATGGAGAAAAAAGGACCAACGTGTCAATAGCTAATTTTTTAAAAACGGTCCCCGAAAAATTGGCTTTTTGCCATAGGTTTCCCCTGGACCTGGGAGGATGACGTTGGCAAACTTTACCGATCTAAAAGAGGTAGTGTATCTGATAACATTTGGGCCAAAAAAATGGTTTCCCCAAATTTTTTTTAAAGGGTTTTTAGATCGAGAAAGTCCGGCCATGGTAGGTCATCAGCCTTTTTAAGAAGTCTTCTGCATTAACTTAGACTTTTCCCAACTAGTTTTCCATCTCTGAATTTAATTTGAAACTTATTTATACAAGATAACTTTTTTTTAAAAATTTTTTAAAAAATTTTTTCCTTTGAATAACTTGATTTTGTCTAGGGGCATTAGGGCAATTCTGAAGAGAAGGGAAATTTATTTTGAAAATTTGAAAAAGGGAAAGTCCTTCGATAATCGAAAGGTTAAAAGTCGGGGGGAAAATCAAAGGTGGACGTAGGAGAAGCCTGGATTTTGGGGTCTGAGCCTAGTCAAAAATTTTTAGTATCGGAGGTGATATCTTCCTTTATTAGCAAGTTAACCAGTGATCCTACTACCTCGCTTTGAGAGTATTCACTGGTTTCTAATCTCACTGAATATGACGAACATTCCCTCATCTGAACTTTCGAGGGGCTTCTCTGACTCACAGGAAGAGAAAATGAAAAGTTATGTCTATTTTGGTGTAAAGATCAACCCCAGAAGGAAAATGGCACCTTTTACATTACCTTTAGTACGGGGGCAAGAAGTGATGGGAGCTGTACGGTTCAACCCCAACCCGTGAACCATTTAGCCTAATGTAACAAAAATGGTAGGAAAAGTGTCCGTACGGCCAAGTAGTCGAAAGTATAGGAGGGAAGGTTTTTTTAAATTTAGGGAACCCTATCAAAATGATATAAAGTGCATTCGTGTCTCGTAAAATGGTAGATACATTAAGTCCATTAACTGTTCCTGAACAGAAGGATGCTTGGTCATTATAGTCTTTAAAAATCTTCCAACTTTTTGGACCTTCTTAGAAGGACAATCTGGACGTTTGTCCCTTAACACCACATAAATGACAAACAGGAATAAAAGAAGTTAGTTTGCTTTCTATTAGAGGCTTTGTTTTCTTTTGATCTTGCGAACCCTTGCCCTTAGGGTTCGATCCCTTTAGGTCTTTATAAGAATTGTGAGCCTCAGCATACAAGTCAGCAGCCTCAGCAACTTCCTCAGCTTTAATCAGGTTGCATTCTCTAATGAATGTTCGTATTTGGTGGGGGAGAGCTGTCAGGACCTGTTCAGCAATCATGAAGTCTCTAAGAGATTCATAACTGTGATCAATTCCTGAACTCTCTATCCAAAAGTCGAACAAACGAAAGAGTGTTAGCTGTAACTGCTGAAAGTTTTGGCCATGCTGTAAGGTGACATACCTGAAATCTTTCCTATAAGAATTTGTGGTTTTTTGATATGCTTTAAGGATTGCCTTCTTCAGTAGGTTATAATTACTTATGATATCCTGCGACAAAGTTGCATAGATATTCAAAGCTGTACCAGAAAATAACATTCCTAACCTGGTAGCCCAGGTGTCAGCAGGCCATTCACAGAGGGTAGCAGTATTTTCAAACCTGATAACTTCATACATTGTCTTCCCCCTTGTGAAGGGAGGTAAATTAAGTGTTGGAATATGTGCACTAGGTGCATGATGTTCAATTACTCCTTCCTCTAATTGTTGTTTTGTAAGAGTTAACTTTTTATTCTCTAATTCAAGGCGAGCTTTTTCGAGCTCGCTATCTTTTTCTCTCTATTAATCATGTTCTCTAGCTCTTTCCTCACGTTCTCTAGCTTTTTCCTCACGTTCTCTAGCTTTTTCCTCACGTTCTCTAGTTTTTTCTCACGTTCTCTAGCTCTTTCCTCAACTTCTCTATCCTTTGCTCTTTCCTCAACTTCTCTTAATTTAACTTGATCCTCACGTACTCTAGCCCTCTCCTCAAGATCAAGTCTATCACTCTCCTTTTTGTCTTCTCTCTCTCTTTCTGTCTATCTTGGTTTTCTCTTTCAATTCTCTCTCCTTTTTCCCCTGTCTTTAAGGTTCTCTTTCTCCTTTTTCTCTTCTCTTTTGATTCTCTCTCTCTCCTTTTCCTCTTCTCTTTCCCTTTCTAACTGTCCCTCTTTCTCAATTCTCTTTCAATTCTTTCCTGGATCTTAGCACTAATGAAAGATTCTAAATTTTTCCCTGTTATTCCTAACTTGCTTCCAGCGTTCATCAAAAACTGGTATTCCTCCATGCTTGCAAGAATAACTTAAACTACCAGGGGAAAATGAAACGGATATTTCAAAGAAAATGGAGAGTTCAATTCCTGCTCCGCTCAAACTGAAATCAATCAGAGGGCTTGATCCCTGCTTCAATTAAACAATATGTATTAATGAAAACGAAGGGTTCTATGCCGGCTCCGAGCGAACAGTAAGTAGAATGGGGTCCCTAGACCATCCAATCTTCTCACCAATAAATCAAGAGTGTCCTACAACAGTTCCCTTGATATAATAAAGAGCTCAATGAAAAAATTGTCACTGGAAAATCTCGTGTCCCTAGAGTCTATTCCTCCAAATTGTTTCAAGCTCACATTAGGTGGCAGAATTAACTAGTATATCCGGACTGACTTGACTTAAAATAAATTGAGAGTATAACAATCACCAAATCTTTTAAATACCTGTACTGTAGTCCTACCATAGAGAATGATTACTCATGGCTGGTGGTAACCATCTATGGTATGTGGCATTGGTTCCAATGGTATATTCGAGATGGAGTTTAATCTTGATTCAGTCGAGTTAATCCTGTCAAGGTCGCCACTTGTGAAGGCTTACTCAGCCCTGTAACAACTTCAGTCAGTATTACTAAGGCTGGCTCGTCCTCAGGAAAATTAATGAATAGAAAAAGAAATAATAATTCACAAAGATAAACACTTTATTATTTATTAATGCCAAAATAAAACAGTGAAACATGAAGGTGTATCATATTTGAAAGAAAAATGAAAAATGAAATGAAAAAATGACGTTTGAGTTCAATGCTAATATGTACAATTATACTGGGGTGTCTGGTGGAGGTTGACACCGTCTTGTAGAAATCGTAGCCATTGCTGATGTGGGGGGGTCACAGGTGTTATTGACAACCCAACAGCTAGTTCTTCACAGTCTATAGCCTTGAATAGTCAGTCCAGATGACAGGAAAGCAGATTTTTTACCACTACCAAGACGAGGGGTTATGGTCTGCTGTAGCCTATCAGTTAATCAGGTAGGTAGATCCAGCATGTGACGTCTCGGGACGTTAGTCCATCTCCTTCAACACTTCTCATTGGTTGGCAGGTGACCCAATCTGTCATTCCAAGAGTTGTGCTGGGAGCTGTGAGTCGAGTGATTACTGTTTGGCTGGAGCCCCACACGTCACCTTTCTGGGGGGAGGGGAAAGCGGGAGCTAGACTTGCCCTACCTAAAGAAGCAGCTGGCAATTAAACTATCGTTACCATATACTCGCTCGCTACTCCTGTCTGTTGAACTTTTCCCTCACAATGCCAGTGTCAAAAGCTTTTTCAACGTCTTCAGCAACCAGGGGTGTCCTGTTTCTTTGTTTTGTGTTTATGTGGATGTAATTGAGAATGATGTTAATGGCATCCTGTGTGGATCTGTGTGTTCTGAAGCCAAACTGGCCATCAGAAAGTAGAGAATTGTGTTCCATGTATCTACGAAGACGATGGTTGGTGAGTTTTTCTAAGAGTTTTCCTAAGTTTCGAGGAGGCTGATAGGGCGATCGTTTCTAGGGTCAGATGGTCTTTATTGGGTTTAGGAAGGAGGATAGCAGTAGCAGCTTTAAAGAGGGAAGGGAAGTATTCAGAGGCAAGGGAAGCATTGAGGAGTTTTGTGTAGGCAGTAATGATAGGAAGGTGTTTCAGGATAATATGGGTTAGGCCAGAGGCACCAGGGGCCTTGGGAGGAAGGTGTCTGATGAGAATTTTAGTGTCTGTTGGTGAAAGGAGTGTCGAGTTCTCAGGAGGAGGTAAGAGAGTCCAGATGGATGTGGCTGTTTCGTGTGTGTGTGTGTGTGTGTGTGTGTGTGTGTGTGTGTGTGTGTGTGTGTGTGTGTGTGTGTGTGTGTGTAGTGCTCCAGTGTTCTATGTTCTGAATGTGTTGGATAGCGTTAGTGAGGTGGGTGAGGGTGGACGATGTTCTCCCAGATGTGTTTTAAGAAGTTAGTAGCAGCCTGCGGGTCTGAGATGTGTGTTGTGGGTGATGTGTTTGAATTTGTTGGTGGGAGTGGTGCCTCTGATTTTTTTTGATAAAGTTCCAGAAGGCTTTGATGTTTTAGATACGCTGTTTGTCTGCTTGTAGTATGAGCTGTGACCAGTGATTGTTGTGGTCTTGGTCTAGACTGCGTAGAATGTTGTTTCTGAGGTAAGTGAGATCTCATCAAACTTTATTAAATATGTGTGTGTTGTAGAGGAAGCGATTGTGGTAGCAGATAATTAGTCTTCTTGTTCTGATTGAGGGTTTGAAGGAATAACGAGTGGTGTGGATTTTCTTTGGTATTGCGGTGTTGGCTGCTTGTGTAATGGTGTCCTGGATGAGAGCAAGTAGAGTGTCAATGTCAGAGATGGGTTTGTTGTTGTAGTCATAGGTGAGGTTAGTATTATCTGCGTGTTGTTTGAAGGCATCCCAGTCAGTATTCTTGTAGGAGAAGGAAGGTGTGGCAGGGATGAGGATAGGGTTGGAGAAGATGTGCAAGATGAGTGGAATGTGATGAGAGCCTGTAATAGGGCCAGGTGATATGTAGTTTTGAAAGAGTGAGTTGGCTCAGTTTGCCAGAATGATGTAAGCTTTGCCTTGGCCAGCGTGGTTATAGAAGGTGTTGAAGTCTGGGCCGAGGTGAACTAGGTGTTTGTGGTTTGTGAAGTTGAGTAATTGGTGACCAAGTTGGTTGTTACTGGTGTGATGAAAGGCGGTGTGTTTGGCATTCATGTCAGCTAGTAGGCATGTTGGTGTGTTGGTGTAGTTGAAGACTAAGGAAAGATCATGTATGTTGAGAATAGTGTTTGGACAAGCATAGGTGGTGAAAAAGATGAAGGATCCAAGGTGCATGTGTATTCTGACCACAAGACTGTTTTTATTAGAAAACGTTTCGGTCCTGGGACCTTGATCACTTCTAACATACAGATGTATGTATGTATAATGTTAGCCAAAGCCATAGTCCTGGCATGGGTCTCAATATTGCGATGACCCATCTCTGGCTGTCGAGGGAGAAAGGTTTCTACAATGATGTGACATAAGCTGCTCAAGCACTCTTCTGGTCAGTTCAACTTGTGCATCTCATAAGCGACAACATCATATGTACTCCTAACTATGGACACTAGCGAGGACAAGGATATGTCGTTATCACGGGTAACAGCTTGTCTTGTTCGTTGAATCCATGGTACACTAGTGTGGCTGCAGTCATCTCTGGGTCCTCTTCGGGAGGGAATATCACCCCTAGTTGCCTGCGGAGTGTTTCGGTAACTTCGCACTCCAGAAGATAGTGATATGGGCTGCTGGACAATGTCCTGACAGTACTCGCATATCTCCTCCTCAGCTTTGTCTACCATCATCTTGGCTGTGGGAAAGCGCAAACGAAGCCGATGGATGGCGGTACACTGCGCTCTGAACCAGCTTCTATCATATGGAGGGAGTTCTTCCTGAGTCACTGCTCGGTATCACTGTAGAGATGGGGTATCACCTAAGACCTCCCCATAAGTTTCATGGCTCTGGCAGCCACTAGTTTGGTCTGTCGTAGGCTGATGGGGACAGTAATCCAAACATGTGGATAGTCTGTTGCTGCCTTGGCTGCATAATTTGCCGCCTCATTTTCGAGGATGCCAGCATGGCTGGGGATCCAGTTCAATGTCGATCTGTTACCCTGAACTTCTAAGGCTGTCATTATGCTCAGGATCAATGTGATGAGGTGAACATTGTCCTGTGGTTGAGGATGGGAGAGGGCATTGATTGCAGAGGTGGAATCAACATGTATGACAGGTCGGAGTTGATGTCGTAGGGCATGTGACAATGCCTGCTGAATCGCCACCAGCTCAGCTTGAAGGATCGTGCACTGGTCAGGGAGTCACCAGCCATGTGTGTGACTATTGTGGTACAGTCCAGCTGCTGCTCTCTTTCTGTCAAGGTCGACAGAACAATCTGTGAAATACAATGCACATGTGCCTCCCTCTGCCAGTGCCATGCTTGTCTCAGCATGATTGCTGAGTGTCTTGACTGCAGAGATGCTTAGAGATGGGTAGCTGCATGATGCAAACAACAGCTGGATCAGGGCGCCAGGGAGGTGGTGGATGGTACCCAGCAACAGGATGGTGACAACTCTTCTCAAGGAGTAGTTGTAAAGGCAGCAGCTTCCGCTCAGCAGCACAAAACGAACGAATCCAGGAGTAGTCCGTGAAGAGTGTGGGATCTTGTCATGGTTGTCAATATCCGTCTCCTTAGTGGGGTACCTTGCTTCCGGTGCAGAATCGTGGCTACTTTGCAGGCGTTTATGTATCTTACTCTGTCAGCCAAGGAAGGAAGCCGGGCCTCAGATCCGAGACGTACTGTGTTCGTCCAGATGGGGGCCCCAAGCAAAGTTCTTATCGCCTGGTTTTGTACGACGTCCAGCCTTTGCCTGCTCTGCGGGAAGAGATGAGCTAACGCTGGTGCACCGTAGTCAATGAGCGAGCGTATAGCTTGTATATAGAACAAGCGAAGTACATCTTTGCTTGTCCCTGCACGGTGCCTTGTCATGGCTCTCATGGCGATGAGTGAGTAGAGCACGGGACCTGACATACTAGGCTTCTTTCTGAAAGGTCAGCTTTTTATCAATGTAGATTCCCAAGTACAGGTAGGAGCCAGTCCACTCAAGTTCTATATCCTGAATACGTAATATATACACAGGATCTGGTCCTTTGAACATCTTTGCAAGAGATTTCTCGGCCGAGATTTTGAGGCCTAGTTCCTTGCAAGACTGCATAATTAGGTCCAAAGCGCTCTAAGCCTGTCACTCTAGATTGCCTTTCCCATTCACTACGAGTGAAAGATCATCAGCATAGCTGATGAGCTGCGTACCACTATGAAAGGGAAGGCTCACAAGTTCCTCAATAAGGGTGTTAAACAGGGTAGGACTGAGCACACCTCCTTGTGGCTTGCTGTTTTCCAGGGTTTTAAAGGAAGAGTAGTGTCCCTGAAAGCTGACACAAGCCTGCCCGCCCCTAAGGTAGGACTCTATCCTTTGATTCCCTTCCGAGCTAGTATTGCTAGAATTGCTGTGGGGCAGGCTAGCTCAAATGCCTTCTCAAGGTCGAGGTAGACGACGATACTAGGTTTTTTGTTACTATCAGCAATCTGGCTTAGTAGAGTGGTTATGCACTCTGCTGTACCCACTCCTTTGGTGAAGCCATATATGTGATGATGAGAGGGTCCAAGTTTCCATAGGAGGCGGTTTAACACCATCGTTTCAGCAGTCTTGGCTAAGCAGCTGGTCAGCGATATGGGCCTCATACTGCCTGGGTCCTTGGGCTTTGGAACTGCTGGGAGTGTCCCAGCCCTCCACGACTTGTTAATGACGTCTAGTGTGGCCTCCTATCCACTCTGCCCAGCCCTTGCAATCATGGAGTACGTAACACCATCGATGCCCGGGGCAATGTCACCTGTGTACTTAATGGCACGTCAGAGTTCCAAGTCCATGAGGTCTTCATCAGTCACATATTCCGACTCGCATGCAGCTTGTATCGTTAGCTGGCGCTTTGGCAGAAGATCCGTCTGTATATTCCGGATATCCTGTGGGAGCTGAGTGGAGGCTCCCTTGGAAGTGAAAAGCTTTGCTAGTTTTTCAGCTTCCTGGGATTGGTTCGGGTGTGCTGGTGGCCTCGGCTTGCTCTTGCCAGTTGCTATGTTGAGCTTGCCCCATATCTCAGATAAGGTGGTGTGATGCCCGAATGTTGAGCACCGCTCCAACCACTTTTCAGTTTTTACTCTGAGAGACTGCGTGCATGCTGCACAATGGTTCTCAGAGTATTCCTGTTCTCTGCCGTAGGGTTACGCCTGTATAGCTTCCTAAAAGAGTTGATGCGGTGGTTCTGCTCCCGTACCTCGTCGTTGTAGAACCACCAGTCTCTTTTGTGATTGTGTCCTGTGGACTTCTTTAGAATTGCGCACTCTGCTGCCTGAATGAGAACAGTGATTAGCTCCTGTTCAGCCGTATCACAGTCTTCAGATAGAGTATGTGGACCACCAGTCATGAAGATAATCCTGGAACACCTTCCAGTTGGCCCTCTTTACGTCCCATCTAGGAGGCAGCACAACTGTGGGAGGCCTGTTGAAGTTGAAGGTAGTGATCACTGCAAAGTGGTCGCTGACAAGGTGAGGATGAGTTTCCCATGTGGCTCCTGCTGCGAGCTGTCTTGACCCGAAGAGAAGGTCGAGGCAGCCACCCAACAGGTGTGTGGGGTCTCCATTGTTTAGCAACTTTACGTCTGGAATATCGTGTAGGAGCATTGCTATGTCTCTGCCAGCAGCATTGGTTGCTGAGCGAGAGTGCAGCATTGGGTGATGTGCGTTAGAATCTCCACCCACAATAATGCACTCAGTGCGTGCTAGTGCGAGGAGCTCTGCAATGTCGAGGGTGTGTCTTGGGTTCTTGTAAATGTTATAGATGGTAATGGGCTCCCCAGGTATGTGCACAAGGATGGCCTGTACCTCGACATCCTCCCCAGAGTCCACAAGGTTGGCTATAGCCTCGTGAGGTATTGTATTGGAAACAAATACAGCTGTGCCTCTGCAGCGAACGCCAGCGTCCATGTGCCGAAAATACCCAGCAAAACTGGGTAGTCTTGGCACATAGTCGGAACAGTCAGAGTTTCTTGTAGCAAGACGATGTCAACCCGATCCCGAATTACTGCTTCCAGCAAGAGGTGCTGTTTGCCCCTCAGGCCCTGAATGTTCCATTGTAGGACCTTGAGGGTGTGATTTGGTACCGAGGTTATTCCATCGCTGTTGTTTCCTGAGCTGGATACCGAGTCCTGCCCGCTCTAAGAACCTGCAAATTCATGGCATCCACTGTCTCCTCCTCTGTCAGTAACACATCTCAGGAGTGACTGACCATGCCAGAATAGCTCGTTGTTCCGGGGAGTTGACTGTGTTGCAAAAAAGATCCTAGAACACCTTGAGGCCTATGAGACCCCCGGGTGGGGTTGTTTTGGGCGGGGGGTTTTGAAAAGGGGATTTTATCTGGCTGTTTGGCTGTGGGGACTGCTTAGGGTTGGATTTTTTTTTGTATGCACCGGGTCTGTTGCTGTATACCAGGGGGGGGTACCCGGGAATCTGCTGGTGGGTGCCTGTTGACCCTGCAAAGTGCCGGGCAGGGAAAGGGGTCCTGCTTGTCGTGCTATGGCCGGTGGGGACTCGTTTAGTGCCCCCTGCTGATCGCTTTGCCAGATGTCCCCTTTTGATGCCTCCTGTTCCTTTGTTTCTGTTTCTTCGTTGAGGTGGGGGTGCGGGAGGTTCTTGACCTTGACGCCTGTTAGGCTTTCGGGGGTTGGGGAAAATTTTTGGGGCATTGCTTGGTTAGTGCTGAAAGATCTGCGGAAGGGCGGGGTATCTGCCCCCATCGTCTCGAGATGATGACCGTCATAGCCTGTTGCCGAGTTTTTGGGTTTTTTCCAGACCCCTTAAATTCGGGCGAGCCCCGGGGCATCGGGGATTTCAGGCATGGTGTTCTGCCTGCATTGGGCTTGTTGAGGGGGTGGCGATGCTTTTTTAGTTTGGGTGACTTTCCTCGGTGGGTGGTGCTGGCTGCGCACCGCAATTACTCTGTTCGGACAGTGTGTCCCCGGTGTCCATAAGCGACATTTGAAAACAGCTAACTGGTTTGCTGTGAAGGTCCGACATCGTACCGCCACAAGAACCGAGGTCCATCGGGGTGGCAGTGGGCCCAAACGAATGACTACCTTCGGGGTTTGGTCATTCCTGCTTCTCTCCTTGAGATTTTGCAAAAAACCACACTGGGGTAACTGCTATGCCTCGAGGGCATCATAAGTGGGATGCATCCTACACCCTTGGTATTTTGCCGAGAGTCCAGTTCCTCCAGGGTGAATGAGCGATCTTTTTCCAGATTTTCTTAAGGGGGTGTACATTTTCCCTTTTTGAGAGGATCAATATTGGTTCTCCACTAAGTTGAACCATTCTTTAACTCGGGTTGTGGGCCCTGATTTGAGGTATAAAACAAAGCCATAGTGGTTCTGTGGTCACTGTAAGACTTCACCCTTTTAAAAAAAATTGGTGAATTACCCACAATATGTAAAGTAAAAAGGGCACAAGTGCAACTAAAGTGACATTTTTTTGTGGCAACGTTTTGCTCCCAGGGGTTTTTCAAACCTTACTTATAAAGCCCTGGAGAGCGAAAAAGTTTCCCACAATAAATGCCATTTTTTGCACTTTGTCCTTTTTTCTTTTCAAATTCACCTTTAATTTGCCAGGGCGGTTTAGCTTTTTGCCCGCTCCTTGGGACGGGCGGCCTTCTTCTTGTCCACAGGAAAACCATCCTACTTTGGTTTTTTTGGGGGGGGGGGGTTTTTTTTCCTCCCCGTTTCCATACTCGCTGGCTCCATGGTTGGAACGTCAGATCGCTACAATGTGAGAGGACTTCCTCTTCCTCGATGACACTGAGTGGTTCGCAAATTCTTTGATATAATTGCGTCCCCCCTTTTCCCAATCCGAGTCCTCCGTCGTGTTTATGGAGCATCGTGGCCTCCTCTTTTCGGCAGAAGCCATGTGCTTATCTTGGGATAAGGTAGTGAACCCCATGAACTGAGTGTGCGAACTGAGTCCGTCTGAGTCTGATCTGTACCCTGTGGTTGTTTCCTGCATACATCTAACATGCAGAACAGAACAAGAGGACTCACAGGTAAGGACCCACTAGGGGCTAGGGCAAGCGGGACAGCTTGAAGAATAGTCGGTGGGAGGAATGTCTTTACTCGGAGAGAAGAGTCAGGACTAGACCTAACAGCTAAGCCTTGGAAGCAGATGGAAACAGCAACACAAAAAACAGGAGAACACTCAGTCGTCCGGCTGGCAAGCTATCTGCGTCTTGCATTCTTGATGTTGATTCGCGGCTGGCAGAAGCTGGAGGCGTGGTCAAGGGAGGCTAGCTTCTTGATTGGTCAGGTGTCGTTAAAGTGTGAGTCAGGAGTTACATCATTTCTTCAGTGTTAGAGGCATTCCTTATGTTGTGCAGTTGTTGGGAGGAAACGATGAGTAGTTTTGAAATCTTTGGTCGAAATACTGGGTCGGCTTGTAATGGTTCTAAGGTCATCTTGAGTGTTGTGAAGGAGCAATGGGTTCCTTTACGTTTTGTAAACTTGACTGTTCTGCCGTGTAATTTCTCGTACAAAGTGTCGACATTCATGGTGGGTTCTTGGTCAGGAGTCGTAAAAAAAAGTTATGTCTTTCTGTGCAGATATTGATCTCGGTGTTGGTCTTCTGTATTATTACGTCGGGTGATGACTTGTGAGGTTTTTGTTGGTGGTTGCTAGCATTGAAGATTCATTAAATTTTTGATGTCTCCGCTACAGAGTGTATAGAAGAATGTGGTGGAATCGTGGCTTCTGATTGGCCATTTGTGTAGTGGTGAGTGGAGGCAAGAATGATATTTGTCCCCCACGACGAGCCAATCGACGAATAGGAGGCGTGGTGCTGTCTTGGATACACAATAAAACCCGCCATAAAGAGAGAAGCTTACGGACGAGGGTTTCGGTCCGACTTGGACCATTGACAAAGTCACACTAACAGAGGTGGAGCAGGACGGCTATATATAGGCGGGAAGAGGTGAGGTAGTGTAGTAGTAGTAGTAGTACAATAATTGTTATTAATACGACAAGATGAAATTAGACACATGCACAACACCCGGGCATCCCCATCGTAGACGTTTCGCCATCCAGCCAGCCACTGGATGGCGAAACGTCCAAAACAAAGACAACCAGACGCCGCACATGTGTCTTAATTTCATCAGTAGTTGTAGTAGAAGTAGAAGAAGAATTTAGTAGCAGTGGTAGTGGTTAGAAGTGGGAAATAAAGGGGACGAGCCAGTCAAATACAAAGGAAGGAGAGCACTGCAAGAGGCTAGAAACCCACAGAGGGAGAGCAAGCGCACCGAGGTGCGTGAAAGGGGAAGTGGTGAAATAAAATAAATGAAGAAGGAACAGAAACATGAGACAGGAGAGAGAAAGACAACCCAGAGGAGAAAAGGAAAGAGGAAAGGGGAAGAGAAGAAGAAAAAGAAAGAAAAAATGAGGATTCAGGTTAAGTCACGGGTGTTCTGAAGTTTGGAGCATTTTACAATGTAGTGGGAGAGGAAGGCATCTACAGAGACGAAGCCAGGGCAAAGGTTCATACAAGAAAAGTTGTTGTATTAGAGAGGATTCAACCTAGACGGCGACTGTTCGAGTTGGAAGTAGGGAAGACATTTTAGCAGAAAAAACCAGTCAATAGATGGCTATGATCTCTGACGTGACAGAAAAGAGCATTGTTAGTGTCGGCAAGCCTAACACTATTTTTGTGCTCCCTAAGTCTGTCAGAAAGAGATCGACCAGTTTCTCCGAAGTATTGAAGAGGACAGGAGGAGCAAGAAATAGAGTAGACACCAGGAACATCTGTAGAGGGAGGAGAGGTATGAACGAGATTAGTGCGAAGAGTGTTAGTCTGGCGGAAGAGTAAGCTTGATGTCTAAGGGACGGAGAGAATTGTTGAGATTAAGAAAGACCGGAAATGTAGGGAAGCAGAGGATAGAAGAGTTCCCATGAGTAGAGAGTTTGGGAGAGAAGAAATTGCGTTTAGCACGTGAGAGGGCAGAGTCTATGAAATGGGAAGGTAGCCAAGACGGGAGAAACGAATTATAAAGTGGAAATTTTCTGCTGGAAGGAACTGAGGATCACAGATGCGGAGGGCACGGAGAAAGAGGGAGATAAGAACACTTTCATGACAGGGAAAGCTGATAGGAAAAGTAGTGAATGTACATGCTACTGTGTGCATAGGATTACGGTAAACGGAAAAGGAAAAAACCTGTATCTGAGCGGTGGACATGGACATCAAGGAAAGGAAGTAAGGAATAGATTCCATTCAGCAAGGTTTAAGTGCAAGAAGTTTCATTAATAGTCGTGTTGAAAGAGCTAGGTTTTGCAGCATTTTGCATGTAAGCAAGCATCATGCAGTTATAGAATTTGGTAGAGATATCATTAGGTGGAGGTTGGGTAGTGAGAGGTGGTGGAGACGACTGTTGAGTGGCTTGTAGAATCTTGCATGTTGTAGATTGAATCTTGGCAATTGCAGCGTATGTAGGAGAGGTTCCAGATGACTTCTTTGTTTCTTCCTTTAGTTTCTAAGAGAGGATATCCTTACGCACTGGACATTTGGCTGCAAGAGTATGGTGATCACACTTACAGTTGATGGAAGTGGGAGCAGCAGTGGAAGTGCAAGAATGAAAATAGCGTCCTGCAGACCCACAGTGGAATATATCTTCTTATTCTTCAACATGCAGTCGGCAGTAGAGTGACTGTACGATAAACATGTCCAGCAAGGTGTTATGTACTTGAAGCGTTCAGGTTCAATCTGTCGAGGGTTGATGTAGTAGCAAGAAATGGCCAGGCCATCAGACAGTGCTCTTGTCGCCATGGTAACGTCCAGGAATGTGACCTTGAGCATTGAGGAAGCGTTGGGGATCTTCACAACAGAGTCAATCTTGGCCAAGGTGTTGAGGTCTTCAAGTGATGACTTAATTTCATGGATGGACATGTTCGTGATCAGCCTGTCAAGACTTTTCATAAACACTGAACGTTTTGCAAGCATGTATGGTGACGTAGAGATGGTAAAGCCGCGGTCTTCTAAGGTCTTCATGGCAGTAGGTGTAAGCACTTTGTCAGCTTCAGCATCATCGAGAAAAGTGACGATGAAAGCTCCTTTCAGTGACGTAATCTTGGAGAACTTTGCGTGAAGACAAGTGTTGAGAGAAGCTGCAAGCTCAAGCTTCGTGGCGTCATCGACAGCAGACTTGGGCTTAATTTTCACACGATGTGACATCGTGGAGATGGTAGAGGTGATATGATAACAGGATGAGGTGGGAAGACTTCACCCAGCTGCAGGAGTGCAGAGGCCAACGGTCTGCCCTAGGGCAGGCAGCCGACGACGCACAGAATCCTGGAGCCAAGATGAAGAATGTCCAGAAATCAACCAATCAGGTATTGTCTTCTTGAAAACCCCTCATTGAAGTGAATGGTTGAAGCGTGTGTCCTCTCTCGTCCTCGTACACTCGAATGCTGTACGTGTGCAGAGGTAGAAAGACTATATATATATATAGGCGTAGAGTGAGGTGTGAGTGACGCATGGTGACCTGAGGAATGTCATTTTGGGATGAGGACGGGTAGACAATGAAATCATGTGACTCCTGTGTTGTTGGGTTGGTGGTGCTTAATAAGGTCTTGAGAGAATCTCTCCAAGAACCTGCAGTAATGGATTTAAATTAGTAAAGTTTAGATTTAGAAAGGACATAGGAAAGTAGTGGTTTGGAAATAGGGTAGTTGATGTGTACGAAATGGTATATAATACCGACAAGATGAGAGTAAGACACATGTGCAACATCTGGGTATCTTTATTGTAGACGTTTCGCCATCCAGTGGCTTTATCAATACAAATTCTAGGACATAACTTGAAGACAGTAGAACTATGTACAGAAGATGAGGTAATCAGTCCCTCAACCTAGGAGTAGGTGCGAACAGCACCATAGTCGTGGAGATTCTGAAGCAGAAGAAAGAATCCTGGCGCTTATATAGTACGTCAGGTGAAGCAGACGAGGCAAATTCACTGGTAGGCGGATTCCCCAGTGGAAGTAGTCCTTCCCAAGAGTGGGTTTAGTAGTAGTAGTTGTAGTGAAGGTTTGTACATGTCCTCAGAATAAGATTCCATGATGTTGCAGTGTCTGACAAGTTGTGTACGAATGGTATATATAATACCGACAAGATGAGATAAAGCCACTGATGGCGAAACGTTACAAAATAAGATACCCAGATGTTGCACAATGTGTCTTATCTCATCTTGTCGGTATTATTACCATTCGTACACAACTTGTCAGACACTGCAACATCATGGAAAACTTAATTCTGAGGACATGTACATAACCTTCACGACAACTACTACTACTACTAACCCATCTCTTTGGGAAGGACCTACTTCCACTGGGGAATCCCGCCTACCAGTGAATTTGCCTCGTCTGCTTCACCTGACGTTACTATATAAGCGCCAGGATTCTTTCTTCTGCTTCAGAACTCCACGACTATGGTGCTGTTCGCACCTACTCCTGGGTTTGGGACTGATTACCTCATCTTCGTACATAGTTCTACTGTCTTCAAGTTATGTCCTAGATTTGTATGATAAAGCCACTGGATGGCGAAACGTCTACAATTAAGATACCCAGATGTTGCACATGTGTCTACTCCATCTTATCGGTAATTATATACCATTCGACACAACTTGTCAGACACTGCAACATCATGGAATCTTAAGCGGGACATGTCATAAGCTTCACGAAGAATACTATACTACTAACCCATCTCTTTGGGAAGTACTAATTCCACTGGGAATCCGATCCTACCGTGAATTTGCCCTCTGTCTGCTTCACCTGACGTACTATATAAGCGCCAGGAATATCTTTTTCTGCTCAGAATTCCACGACTATGGTGCTGTCGCACCTGACTCCTAGTTGAGGGAGACGGTAACCATCAATCTTGACATAGTTTGTGTCTTAATAATGTCTAGATTGTATTGAAAGCCACTGGATGGGAAACGTCTACAATAAAGATTGACTCAGATAGTTGCAATGTGTCTATACGTCTCACTAATCGGTATTATATACATTGTACACAACTTGTAACACTGCAACATCATGGAATCTAATTTGAGGACATGTACATAACTTCACGAAACTAGTACTACCTACACCTATCTCTTTTGGAAGGACCTACTTCCACTTGGGAATACGCACTACAGAATTTGCCCTGTCTGCTTCACCTGACGTTACTATATAAGCGCCAGGATTCTTTCTTCTGCTTCAGAATCTCCACGACTATGGTGCTGTTCGCACCTACTCCTAGGTTGAGGGACTGATTACCTCATCTTCTGTACATAGTTCTACTGTCTTCAAGTTATGTCCTAGAATTTGTATTGATAAAGCCACTGGATGGCGAAACGTCTACAATAAAGATACCCAGATGTTGCACATGTGTCTTACTCTCATCAGGGTAGTTGATGAGTGGAACAGTCTCCCTAGTTGTGTTATTGAGGCTACGACTTTAGGTAGCTTCAAATTTAGGTTGGATAAATATATGAGTGGGAGGGGTTGGATTTGAGTGGGACTTGTAAATGAGTGGATAGAATTATCAGACCTTATTTTTTGGGGAGCATTGAAAATTGGGTTGGGCAAATGTTTTGTTAGTGGGATGAATTGTAAAGGACCTGCCGATTATGGGCCAACAGGCCTGCTGCAGTGATTCTCCTTTCTTATGTTATGTTCTTATCCCCTTTTGATACACCTATAAATTCCTTTCTTATGCCCTAGTAGATATTTCAGCCTATTATTCATCCATTTTGGGACATTTCTATTTGATCTAATTTCTTAATATGGGATAAACGTTCTTTGAGCAGCATGTATGGTGTGCAGAAAACTGTAATATTGATAGCTCTCTTCGTTACCCTAGTCAACAGATAAGTGTTTTCTAAGCCCATTGTAATCTGCTAAGCGAAAATCTGAAACTGTAACTGAGTTGTCCCTACTATCATACTTCCATTCTATGCTAAAGGTAATTGATTTGTGATCGCTTGTGCCGAGTTCATTAATTTCTAAATTATTAACATGGGTTTCCTTGCTCGCCAGAACCAAATCAAGTATGTTATTTTCCCTTGTAGGTTCTGTCACAAACTGCTTCAAAAAACATTCCTGAACTACTTCTATGAAATCATTTGATTCTAAATTCCCAGACAAGAAATTCCATTCAATGTGACTAAAGTTAGTCCCCTAGAATTATTACATTATCGTGCCTTGTGGCCTTAACAATTTCCTCCCACAGTAATTTCTCTTGGTCCCTATCTAAGTTTGGGGGACGGTATATCACTCCTTGAATCAATTTTTTATGCCCCTCTGAAAATTCTATCCAGACACTCTGTATGTGTTACCTCAGACTTAACACCCGGTTTTATGCAACAGTTCAAGTGATCTCGGACATACAGTGCCACCCCCACCTCCCATACCGATATTTCTATTAACTTGGAATAATTTAAAACCCTGAATGTGGCATTCCGAAGGCATGTCCCGACTTTTGGAATTAAACCATATATCAGTGATAGCAAATACATCAATGTTACCTGCACTAGTAACTAATCTCAACTCATCCATCTTATTCCTAGCACTACGGCTATTAGCATAATATAATTTTAAAGACCCTCCTTTCTCTTTTCCCTTCCTGCTCATATCTATTTTCTCACTAAACCTTGTCGACTAGAGCCTTTGGCTTTCCAATATCCACCTCATTCTGCCTATTACTAGTTCCCCACTGGGACTTCACTGTATTCTCGCGAAAACCCATACCACTATCTATTCCTAGTTTAAGCCCTAACAGCTCCCTCCACTGCCGTTGGCAGTGCCCTCACCCCAGACCTAGATAAGTGAACCATATCCCTGGCATACATGCCATTTCTGTCATAGAGGTCCCAGTTGTCAATGAATGTTACCGCATTTTTGTTGCAGTATTTGTCCAGCCAGCAATTGACTCCAATTGCCCTGGACAACCATTCATTTCTAACTTTTTGCCTTGGCAAAGTACCACATATGACAGGGTTCCCACCCTTCTTCCTAATTATCTCTATTGCTGACCTATACATACTAATCAGGTGCTCACTCGTACGTCTGCCAACATCATTGCCTCCAGCACTGAGACAGATAATAGGATTGCTCCCATTACCTTTCATGTCATCCAGATGGATAACAATATCCCCCATCTCAGCCCCAGGAAAACATACCCTGTGCCTCCTCTTCCTGTCCCTAAGACAAAAGGCTCTATCCATAAACTTAACCTGACTGTCCCCAACTTAAACAATGTTCTTACCTTCATTTGTGGAGTTCGTTGTGACGTTGTTGATGGTCTTCAGTGGGGTATCAAGGGATCTCTCACTCACGCCTGCCAATGCTTACTTGGTGTTCGTTGTGACGTTCCCAGTAGACAACCCACATTCGTCTGGTAACACCGAAAATGGGTTTGAACTCTCCACAGCAATCTTCTGGATCTTCGTTGTTTCCGCCACTCCAACAGACTTCTTGATTTTCACCTTTGTTCCATGTTGGCTGGCCACTGACCAGGTTTCTCTCTTGACCTGAGGACTAACAACAGGAGGATTACTTCGCAACCTCTTGTTTTCCTCCGTCAGTCACCGTATCTCAAGCTGAGCAACCCTAAGCTCCTCTTTCAGCTGCTGGTACAGTTGCTCAAGAGAGGACATGTTGTGCAGATTCACGGAGAACACACTGGACAGAACTTCACAGAGCTAAGTACACGTCACCACTGAGCTAAGTACACATCACCAAGGTCATTGATATATATTATAAACAACAACAGACCTAAGACTGATCCCTGTGGTACGCCACTTGTTACAGATCCCCACTCGGATTTAACCTCATTTAAGCATACTCTCTGCTTCCTATTAGTGAGCCATGACTCGGTCCATGACAGCACTTTTCCCCCAATGCCATGAATTGCCACTATTTTTAAGTCACTGGAGCGGTACTCTATCAAAAGCCTCACTGAAATCTAAATAAACAATATCGAATTCTTTATCGTGATCAACGGCATCAAAAACTTTACGGAAGAAGGTTAATAAATTAGTTAGGCAGGAATGGCCCCTCGTGAATCCATGCTGAATATCATTAATCAACCTAAGCTTATCGAGATGGCTTCTTATATTATCAGCTATAACTGACTAATAATTTGCCTACAATTGAGGTTAGGCTTATTGGGCGGTAATTTGACGGTAACGACTTGCTTTAAAAAATAGGAATTACATTAGCCATCTTCCACACATCAGATACTACACCTGTTTGAAGAGAAATATTAAAAATATTAGTCAATGGTTCACAAAGTTCCATTATACACTCTTTAAGAACCCTTGAAAAAGTTCATCAGGGCCCGGGGATTTATTTTTTTTATCCGGTCTAACTGTTTGATAACCAGTTCGGTAGTGACAGTGATATTGTATAATTTGTCATCATCAGGCCCACTAAGTTAATTACTGGAAGTAGGTCGCGCCCAAGGGTTAGGCAAGCGAAGACCAAGTAGTATAAGAATGGTATACAATACCGACAAGATGAAATTAAGACACATGTGCAACATCTGGGTATCTTTATTGTAGACGTTTTGCCATCCAGTGGCTTTATCAATACAAATTACAGGACATTACTTGAAGACAGTAGAACTATGTACAGATGAGGTAATCAGTCCCTCAACCATGGCGTAGGTGCGAAGAGCACCGTAGTCGTTGAGGGACTGATTACCTCATCTTCTGTACATAGTTCTACTGTCAAGTTATGTCCTGAAATTTGTATTGATAAAGCTATTGGATGGCGAAACGTCTACAATAAAGATACCCAGATGTTGAAGATTGAGACACTTATGCAGCATATGGGAATCTTTATTCAGGAAACGTTTCGCCACACAGTGGCTTCATCAGTCCAATACAAAGAGGAAGGCGTAAGGAGAGGAGGAGAATGAGGTAATCAGTCCCTCAACCTGGAGTCGATGTGTTCAGTCCATCAATCAAGATTGATGGACTGAACACATCGACTCCAGGTTGAGGGACTGATTATCTCATTCTCCTCCTGTTCTTCACGATTCTCCTTTGTATTGACTGATGAAGCCACTGTGTGGCTAAACGTTTCCTCAATAAATATACCCAAGAGTTGCACATGTGTCTAATTTATCAACTTATAAGTGCTACGGTTATGGACACTTCCGAGCTTCAGAACCTTGATTTTATCTAAAGTGAACTGATCGTGATCCAGGCTTGGATCATGATAGAGGGAGACTTCTTGGGGATGAAATTGTTAGGGCTTCTAGACTCAATAACGTAGTGATAGTAAGGGATTTTAACATTGTGAAAGTTAAGATACATGTGCAACATCTGGATATCCTTATTGTAGACGTTTCACCATCAAGTGGCTTTATCAATATACATTCTAGGACATTATTAGAAGACAATAGAACTATATACAAAAGATGAGGTAATCAGTCCCTCAGCCTTGGAGTTAGTGTGTGTACAAGAATGGTATACAATTCTGACAAGATGAAACTAAGACACATATACAACATCTGGGTATGTAATAATGTTGGTATAATTACCGACAATATGTAAAGTAAAAGGACACAAGTCCAACTAATGTGACATTTTATTGTGGCAACGTTTCGGCTTGACAAAGCTTCTGGAGAGCGATATGTTGCCACAATAAAATATCACATTAGTTGCACTTGTGCCCTTTTACTTTAAACATCTGTGTATCTTTATTGTAGACGTTTCGCCATCCAGTGGCTTTATCAATACAAATTCCAGGACATAACTTGAAGACAGTAGAACTATATACAGAAAATGAGGTAATCAGTCCCTTAACCTTGGAGTTGGAGTTATGTCCTAGAATTTGTATTGATAAAGCCACTGGATGGCAAAACGTCTACAATAAAGATACCCAGATGTTGCATATGTGTCTTGGAGTTAGTGTTCACAGCATCGTCGTGGTGGAGAATCTGGATCAAAGGCGAACGAACGAACAAGTACAGGTAAGATCCGAATGGGATGAGCGGGGAAGACGGGACAGACGAAGAATAGCGCTGGAGAGGAGTGTTCTTAGTCGTAGTAATAGAACCAGGGCTTAACCCAGCAGCTAAGGCGATCGTGGGACAGACTTGGAGAAAAAACGGGAAGAGAGCAAGCTGTGTATGTAACAGTCTCGTGGTTGGTGAGGTCTTGCGTTTCCAGGTCGCAGGAGAGGGAAGGCAGGCAGGACCATCAGAGGGTAGCAGACATATGGGAGTTTATTTTAGTAGTTGAGGAGGCAGGTTTGCAGTGGAGCCATTTGTAAACTTCTTGAAGCTGCTCCTGGACAGGTGGTAAAGTGTTGTCTTGTTGGAAAAAGTGAAACGAAGAGGCTTGATGAACTCAAAAACTTGTGCGAGTGTGAAGAGGTGATTCGCAGGCATACTTGACTGTTCCATCACCGAGGCTTTTGAAGAGTTCAGAGCAGATCACGGTGTCAGTATTCGAGGGAGAGGTGTAGAAAGTAAGGTTTTTCCAAGAAGGTGTGCTGGAGTCGTCGCTATCTGCTCTGTCGGCGAATTCGCCAGAAAATTCTTGTTCAGTTGTTTCTACTGTGATTGTGTGGAGAGGCCGCTGGATGTCTAGAGTATTTGCAGTCTGGCAGGTTGTTGATGATTATTGAGAGGTGGTAGTGGACACTGGGTGTGAAGGCTTATTCAGCCCTGTAACAACTTCAGACAGTATTACCAAGGCTGGCTCCTCCTCAGGAAAATTAATGAATAGAAAAAAACAAAAACTGATGAACATAAACAATTTATTATTTAGAAAATATAAAATATAAAACACTTAAATCTGAAATATTAATCCTACATTAAAGAAAATGAAAAATGAAAAATATAAATATTAACTGAATTCAACGCTAATATATATAAAACTTGGGTGTCTGGTGTTGGTGACACTGCGTGTTGTTGAAATCGTAGCCGTTGCCGATGATGGGGGGGGGGGTCGCAGGTGTTGGTGACAACCCACCGGCTCGTTCTTCAAAGATTTTATAGCCGTCAATAATCCGTCCAGATGACAGGAAAGCAGGTTCTTTACCACTGTAATGATGAGGGGTTAAATCCTGCTACTTGCATACACAAACAGGTAAGTGGATCAGAATTTGGGATGTCTCAGAACGTTAGTCCGTCTCCTTCAATTCTACTCGTTGATTGGCAGGTGACCCCCTCTGTCATTTCAAGCTGGAAAGAGAGAGATTACCCACTGCTTAAGAAATCACTCTCCATGATAAGTACAATACCTAAAAGATGTGGTGATTATTAAGACATTTAACCTATCAAGACTGAAAGGACTGAGTTAATTATTGGTCAAAAGTGAAGCTTTCAACCAATAAGTCCACTAAAATTGATCTAGCATGTTACTTACAGTAGTGTTGGCAGCTGTGAGTCGAGTGATTTACTGTCTGACCGGAGCCCCACACGTCACCTTTCGGGGGGAGGGGGAACAGGGAGGGGAAGGGATAGGGGGAGCTAGACTGACCCTACCTTAACAAGCAGCCGGCAATCAAACTATCACTTTCCGAGGGAGGGGAAAAAGGGGGGAATAGCCGAGCTGGATTACCCTACCCTTTAAGTAGCGGCAATGAAACTATTGCTACTATATACTCCCTCGCTACTCCTATCTTATCGAACTTTTTCCCTCACACTCCCCCATACCAAGGACTTATAGTCAAGGAGTATAGAAGAAAAGGCGAGGAAAAAGTTTCTAACATGTGAAGTCGCGTAAGGCAACAGATCTTCTAACTGTCTGTCACGACTTAACCAGTCAGAAAAATAATTGGATGAAGCAATTAATATACACATATGGAACTTAAAAGCCTGGAGTGCCATGTCCACCTCAAGAGGTGACTGTTGGGTTCCCTTAAAAGTTTCTAGGTTTTCAAAGGTTTTGGGCCATTTCTAAAATGAATTCTTTTTCCCAGCAAATAAAATTTCAGTTGAAATATACCACACACAAGGCCAAATAATTCCTTTCCTATGGTGGAGTATCTCGTTTCTGTGGGAAAGGAGTTTCTGGCATAGGAACATACAGGGAAGGGTGAGTACCCATCAGTATTTTAGTAAACCCCGCACCAAAGCCAGTATTGGAGGCATCAGTATCTTAAACAAAATGTTTTATTAATATCTGTAATTTTAAGTATAGGATCTTTCGAAAAGATACTTTTTAATCTCAATAAACTTTCCCGAGCTACGTCGAAAAGTTCAAGAGGTTCCTTCACAGACTTTTTAAGGAATTGGATAAGATGCCTGTACGATCAGTAAGGTTCGGATAAACCGTGCATAAAAATTACAGAACCAAGAAAGGCTACGCCTGAGCTTCCTTGGTTTTGTGGAATTTAAATTCTAATATAGCTTTGCATATCTTAGCGGAGGGAGAGTGGCTGCAGAGAGTTATTAGAAAGTATCGGTCCAAGTTTCTAATCTTGTTAACCCAAGGAAGCATTTCTTGGCTTTGGCAGAAGGCATGTTGAGCGTAACCTACGCAAATATGTTAATGTTTGGATTATGCTTGCCCCACGTGGATGTCATTACGTAAATGTATCAAAATAAACTGAAACATTGGCATATTACGCCAAGACCTTTCACATCTGTCTCACGAAAGGGTACACAGAGCGAGTTACCAAACCGAAACATAGTCGATACTGCATCAGTCCTTGGTGGGGTAAGAAAAGCGGTGTACTGCTTAGAAGAAGGATCTAACATTACTTGATGATATGCCGCGCAATATCAATCTCTGAAAGAAGGAAAAGAGTCATAAAAATTTCTGTAGAATCGCTATCTATTAATGGCATAGGCTAGCATCCCCCTGAGTTTATTAGTGCTTAAGGCCTCTGAAGTCAATAGGCAAGTCTAGTATGAATTATCCTCTTCTTACATGGACTCTGTGAGCAATATGCAGAACACAGAAGGTTTTTCAATGATCTTTAGTTGTTAATAATATGTTCTACCTTCTTCGGTCAAATGGCATCCCTAAGGTGATCTGAACTGTCGGGGTATATTTTGCGTTTTTATTATAGATTAGTCTGTCACTAATTCAGTCTTATGGACTACCGAGTGGAGGTAACACCTGTGAATATCATAAAGAACGTTCTGAAAATGTTACTCACCCAATTTGAAGTAGTCATTTCTCTTATGGTCCATGCACTAAAGTATTATTCATTAATATTAATGTTGGTTTCGTGCCGACCCGAGGTGGGTCCAAGAGTCACCAATCATGTAGTTCTTCAATCATAGTCTAAGTTTAGAGGTGTCAATTACGCACACCTTACATTCTTCAGTTGTCTTATCAAGTCGTGTGGAAAAACTAAGTTAGTTATTCTAAGGCAGTAAACCGAATTTCTTTGGTAATATTCTTAAGGATGTTGATATGAGAATAAGCTGAGGTTTCCCCGTTGACTTCCAAGAGAGTAGCCAACTTATTCCCACAAATTTTTAATACTTTATATTGGACCTTTCGCCTGTAATACTAATTATTTGACTTGATGGCAAAAGGTATAACAAGAACTTCATCCCTACTTTAAAACTTATGCCTCTGACTTTGTTGGAATCAAAAGTAGTTTTGTGGTACTGGTTCCTTGACAATCTTGAGTTTTTCGAAACTATGTAAGAGGTCTCCTCAAGTTTGGATCTAAGGTCAAGGAGAAACTGGTAAGAAGACTGAAAACTCAGCATTACCCCACCTCATTAGTCCATAAGTCATGGAGGATGGACCAGTGGACCTCTGGCCTGTCTACCATAGAGAAGTATCAAAAGGTGAAAACCCCAAAGAGTCCACTGGAACTTCCCTCATGGCAAACAAAGCACAGGGTAGGTAACGATGCCACTCCTTTAGGTTTAATGGAAGCAAATTTTCCTAAAATGGACTTTTTTTTTTTTTTTAAAGAACGAATGCCTGGCGCTCAAATCCTCCCATTACTGCTGGGATTATAGGGTTGTTGAGGTGAAGATGCAGGCTTCACTCCCAGAAGTTGGTATAGATGTGCATTAAGATTCAGATATTGAATTGTGTGTGTCCCCACGTTCTAAAGACGAAAATTTCTCTAGGGATGCCCCCACTCTGGGAGAAAATGGGCCGAAAGGGCTTCCGCCACTTCTGAGTAGTCTTAGTGTCTTTAAGAGTATGGCTTCAGGTGAAACTCGAAGCATAACAACTAATGTTAATATAATATTCGTAATGTCCCCCAGTGTTATTGTGAGAGAGAAGGTCTGGAGATAAAGGAACCAACGCATGTCAAATAGCTACATCGTGTCAATAAGGAGGTATACCATAAAAAGACTAGGACGAATAATATGTACCATAGGTTACTCACCTAGGTACCACTCGGAGGATGACAGTTGGCAAACTTTATACGATCTCAATAGGGTAGTGGACATCATGAGGTACATTTTATTACGCAAAAATAGGTTTTCTCTAATTTTATTTATAAGAGTTTTACGATGCGTGGAAATGTCGAGGGCCAACGGCAGGTCTGAGCCATTTTAGAACAGTCTCTCTTGCATTGACTTGGTCACATAAGATGGAATAGTCTATCTCATCTGAAATTTTAATTTGAATACCGACCTATACAAGATAAGGCCTTTATATATTCAGCATTATATGAAAAGTTTTCCATTGATAATCTCGATTTTGTCAAATTAGCGGCATTTATGGCAAATTCCTGAAACGAAGGGCAATTCCGTGTAAAGTTGAATCAAAGCGAGATTCTTCGGCTATTATCTAAACTGTTAAAGCCGAGAGAAAATCAATCAGGTGATGGAGACTAGTAAGGAGAAGCTGGGCTTTGAGTGTCTGAGCCCTTTCAAGACTTTTATAGTAAACGGAGGTGATATTTCACTTCAATCTAATAAGTGAACCAGTGATCCTACTACCTCCGCATTTCGAGAGATGTACAAACAATGGTTTTTGAAAAATCCCACCATGAATCTTCACGAGTACATTGTCTCATCTGAACTTTCTGAGTGCTGTCCTGACTCTACAGGAAGAGGATCTGAAACACTAGTGTCCATACTTGGTGATGAACAGGTCAACCTCAAGACAGGATAATGGCACCTTTTACATTTACTATTAGTATCAGGAGCAAGAAGTGATGGGAGCTAGTACGGCTTCAGACCAACCTGTAACCATTTTAGACCTAATGTAACAACGGATGGTAGGAAAAGTGTCCGTACGGCCCAAGTAGGTTCTGAAAGTATAGGCATAGGAATGATTCTTTAAGGTAGGGAACAGCTTATCAGAAATGACTATAAAATGGTGGCATCCAGTGTCTCGTAAAATGGTTGATTTACATAAGAGTCCATAACTGTTCCCGAACATAAGGGTGCTTTGGTCATTACTGTCTTTAAAACATCTTCCAACTTTTTTGGGACCTTCTTAGAAGGACAATCTGGACGTTTATGTCCCCCTTAACACCACACAAATGACAAACAGGAAATAAAAAAAAGTAATTTTTCTTTCCACTTGAGGATTTTGGATTTCTTAGGTCGATGACCCTTGCCCTTAGGGTTCGATCCCTTTAGGTCTTTAAAGGAATTGTGACCTCAGCATACGGTCAGCAGCCTCACAGCTTCCCTGCTTTAATCAGGTTATACGTCTCTGATGAATGTCGTATCAGGGAGAAGAGCTGTCAGGAACTGTCAGCAACTATGAAGTCTCTAAGAGATTCCATAACTGGATACAATTCCTGACCTCTATCCAAAAATCGAACAAACGAAAGAGTGTTACATGTAACTGCTGAAAGTTCTGGCCAGGCTGTAGGTGGCATACCTGAAATCTTCCTGTAAGAATTAGTGGCTTTTTTATAATGCTGTCCTACTAAGGATTGTCCTTCTTCCAGTAGGTTATAATTTACATATGATATCCTGCGACAAAGTTTGCAGAGATATTCAAGGCTGTACCAGAAAATAAACATTCCTAACCTGGTAGCCAGGTGTCAGGAGGCCATTCACAGAGGGTACGTAGATTCTGAATCTCCACGACTATGGTGCTCTTCGCACCTACACCTCAATCTTCTGTACAAAGTTATACGTCTTCAAGTTATGTCCTATGAATTTGTATTGATAAAGCCACTGGTATGGCGAAACGTCTACAATAAAGAAACCCAGATGTTGCACATTGTCTTAATCATCAGTTCATTGATTGTTGTGTTGAATGAGCCAGGGTTTGCAGCATTAGTGAGGTGTCCATACGGTTATAAAATACCGACAAGGTTGTTAGTAAGATCACAATGCAACAGTTTAGGTATCTTTATTTCGAGAAACGTTCGCCTACACAGTAGCTTCTTCAGTCGAGTACAAAAAAGTTGATAGAAGCAGCAGATAATTGAAGACGATGTAATCAGTCCATCACCCTTATAGTTTTTGAGGTGGTCAGTCCCTCAGTCAGGAGAAGAGCATTGTTCCATGGAATGAAACAATATTTATTTTATTTATTTATTTATTTATTACCAATTTGAGCACACATACAGAGGTACAAAAAAATACAGATAAGAGCAGCATGCCAAAGCCTCTTATACGATGCATAGCATTACGGGCTGGCTTAAAATTAACTTAAGATTAACTAAGCAATGATGAAATCAGTGATAAAACATTAATGTAAACAGATTACTATAAAGCACAAGTGAGTATTACAAAGACAGGTCATATGGTTGCATTCAGTCATATGAAGGATTCTGTTAGGTAGTGTATTTAAAAAATAATAAAGTTAGATTCGGTTTTAGGTTTAACATTTATGTGATATAATTGTGAGAAACATTTAAGATATACAATTTATAGGGTTCAGTTATTCAGTATTTATTTGGTTTGGGTGAGTAAGTGATCTTTGAGAAGGAGACTTGAATTTATAAACAGGTAGTGTTTCTTTAATATTTACAGGTAATGAATTCCAGATTTTAGGGCCTTTATGTGCATTGAGTTTTTTGCATAGTGTGAGATGGACACAAGGAACATCAAAGAGTGATCTGTGCCTTGTGTTATGGTCATGTGTTCTGTTGAGGTTGGCAAGGAGATGTTTGAGGGAGGGTTAATATCAGAGTTAAGTGTTCTATGTATGTAATAGGTGCAGTAATAAGTATGGGATGTTTTGTATGGTGAGTAGTTTAGTGTATTGAATATTGGTGGAGTGTGTGCTGCCTGTAGTGAGAATTTGTTATCATTCTAACTGCAGCCTTTTGTTGGGTAATTAGTGGTCTGAGATGGTTAATTGTTGTTGAGCCCCATGCACAAATTCCATAGGTGAGATAGGGTAAATAAGAGAAGTGATATAGGGCCAGGAGGGCTGACTGTGGAACATAGTACCGTATCTTCGATAGTATGCCTACAGTCTTGGAAATTTTCTTAGAAATTTGTTGTATATGTGTATGAAATTTGAGTCTATTATCAAGGTGGATTCCTAAGAATTTTCCCTCTGTTAGCTTTGTGATAGGTGATCCGTTTATCATTATGTTAAGAGGGACATCTGTAGCTCTGTTACCAAACTGAATGAAGTAGGTTTTGTCAATGTTTAGTGTAAGTTTGTTAGTCCTCATCCAGGTAGATATTTTCTGTAATCGGTATTTACAGTATTGGCTAGCGTGACTGGCCCCGGGTGAGAGAAGACGTATGTAGTGTCATCTGCAAATAGTGTGGGTTTGAGTAATTGCGAAGCATTTGGAAGGTCATTTATGTATAGGAGAAAGAGAAGAGGGCCAAGGACACTTCCCTGTGGGACACCAACTGTAAATTGGTTGCGCAGAAGAGTTTGCCCCATTTGCGTACACATATTGGCTTCTGTTGCTGAGGTATGACTTGAGGTAGTTGAGGGAGTGCCCTCTTATACCATAGTGTGACAATTTTACGTGGAGCAAGTCATGGTCAACTGTATCAAAAGCTTTACGTAAGTCAATGAAGATCCCCAGTGGGACTTCTTTTTTCTCTATTGCAATGTATATATGTTCTAGCATGTGTATAATAGCATCATTAGTATTTTTATTAGGCCTGAATCCAAATTGGCAGGGGTTGAGTATGTTTTGGGAGATAAGGTAGGAGTAGATTCGTTTATGAATTAATTTTTCAAAGATTTTTGAGAGAGGGTGTAAGTTGGATATTGGCCTATAGTTATTCAACTCTGTTTGGTCTCCTCCTTTGTGGATCGGGGTGACCCTTGCTATTTTGAGAACTGTAGGGAAGGTGGAGGATTCAATGGATTTGTTAAAGAGTGTTGCAATGATTGGAGATAGCACCTGTGACACTTTTTTGTATATAAAGGGTGGTAAGGTACTTAAATATCCTGCCTTGTTTTTTAGTGCATTGATAATAAGGGAGACTTCGTATGGGTTAGTCGGAGCTAGGAACAGTGGTTCGGGTAGTTGCCGTGAGAGCATTTGTGGGTATCTGGCTTGGGATTTATTGCAAGGTTTTGTCCATAGTGGAGAAGAAATCATTGAGTCTGTTGCTGTTCTGTTGGTGGGAGTTGGGGTTCAAACTATTTTGCCCAATTTATTCGCTATTCGTGGATATCTTTTTTTTCCCAGAATTTCTGATAGGTTTCCAGGTCTTTTTATATCACCTCGTAAGTTGGATATTCAAAAAATTTTTAAAACCTTTGGGCCGGGGGGGGGGGGGGGGCCCCCAAAAAAAAGGGGGGAAAACCCCTTTGGAAATCAAAAAAAAAAAACCCCCGGGGGAAACCCCCTTTTAAAAAAAAGGGGAAAAAAAAACCCCCCTTTTTTTTTGGCCCCCCCCCCCAAAAATTCCCCCCCAAAAAAACCCAAAAAAAAAAGGGAAAAAAAAATTAAAAAAAAAAAGGGGGACCCTTTTTGGGGGAAAATTTAAAACCCAAAAAAAAAAAAAAAAAAAAAAAGGGGGGGGGAATTTTTTGGGAGAAAAAAAAAAAAAAAAAAAATTTTAAAAAAGGGGTTTTTTGGGGGGGCCTTTTTTCCCAATTTTTTCCCCCTTTTTTTAAAAACCCTTTTTCCCCCCCCAAAAAAGGGGGAAAAAAAAAAACCCCCCTTTTTTCCCCCCCCCCCTTTTTTTTAAAAAAAAAAATTTTTCCCCCCCTTTTTTTTTTGGGGGGGAAAACTTTTTGGGGGGGAAAAAAAGGGGGGGGTTTCCGGGGGTTTTTTTGGGGGAAAAAAAAGGGGGAAAAAATTTTTTTTTGGGGGGGTTTTTTTTTTGGGGGTTTTTTTGGGGGTTTTGGGGAAAAAATTTTTTTTTTTTTTTTTTTTTAAATTTTTTGGGGGTTTTTTTTTTTTTTTTTTTTTTAAAAAAAAATTTTTAAAAAAATTTTATTTTTTTTTTTTTTGGGGGTTGGTTAAGGGTTTTTTTTGGGTTTTTTTTTTTTTTTTTTTTTTTTTTTTTAAAATTTTTTTTTTTTTGGGGGTTTTTTTTTTTTTCCCCCTTTTTTTTTTTTTTGGGGCTTTTGGGGGAAAAGGGGTTTTTTTTTTAAAAAAATTTTTAAAAATTTTAAAATTTTTTTTTTCCCCGGGGGTTTTTTTCCCCTTTTTTTTTTTTTGGGCCCCAAAAAAATTTTTTTTTTTTTTTGGGGGGGGGGTTTTAAAAAATTTTTAAAAAAAAGGGGGGGGGTATTATCTGTAATTATGCCTGATTTTAAAGGGGGTAGGGGTTGTTTCCCGATGTTTGGGCAAAGTAGGGAAAAACTAGTCCTTAAAATCTTGTAGGTTTTGTTACTGTTGGGAGAACATACAGTTACTCATTGTGTTTGGAATTCATTTTCGGTGGGGCCGGTCCCTTTCAGGAAAAATTTATTTGAAGTCACCTGAGAGAATAAAATGAACTTTGTTTAAGCGTGCATCCCGTTTACATACTTTTCCCAGATTTTTTACTAAATTGGCTAATGTTTTGATTTTGGAACTCTGTAGATGGTTTTTCAATTTGAGAGGTGAAGGACAGGTGGGGGCCCTTTTATAGCGCCAAAAGGTAGACGTAAAGGCACTAGAAGAGGTAAGAACCAATGCTGGGAGGTCAGGTCCCTCCTTTAAATCCACCGTTTTTCCCCTAGTAGAGGTTTTCGAAGTTGATTGTAGGTCTGTACCAAATAAACCCCTTTTTTGCAGGGGTTTTGACAATTGAACATTTTAAAAAGGTATAAAATACCGACAGGTTGTTAGGTAAAACAATATGCAAAAAGTTAGGTATTTTATTTTGAAACGTTTTTCGCCTAAAACAGTAGGCTTCTTCAGTCGAGTACAGAAAAAATTTATAAAGCAGAAGATCCCTTTAAAAGATGTTTAAACAGTCCATCACCCTTAAAGTTTTTTGAGGTGGTCAGTCCCCCATCCCGGAGAAGAGCTTGTTCCATAGGAAAAAACAAATAGGGGGATAAGTGACAGGGTGGAGCCTTATATAGGGGCCAAGGGGGTGAACGAGGGCACTAGAAGAGGGAAGAACCAATTCCCGGGAGGTCAGGTCCCCCCTCAAAAACCAGGGCCCTTCTCCCCTAGTAGAGGTTTCGAAGTTGATTTTAGGTTCCCGTTTCCAAATACCCTTGTGTTGCAGTGTCCTGACAGATTGAACATTAAAAAAGGTATTTAAAAAACCCACAGGTTGTTTTGGGAAGCCCCAAAAAGGGAACAGTTGGTAAACTTTATTTTGAAACGGGTTTTGCCTACACAGTAGGCTTCCTTTAGTCGATTAAAAGAAAAGTTGATAAAGCAGAAGATACTTGAAGACGATGTAATCAGTTTCCCTCCCCCTTTAAAATTTTTGAGGTGGTCAGTCCCCCCCAGGCTGGAAAGAGGGATTGTTCCATGGAATGAAACAATATGGAGATGAAATGACAGGATGGAGCCTTTTTATAGCGCCCAAAAGGTGAGACGTAGGTCACAAAAAGAGGTAAGAACTAGATGCTGGGGGGGTTTAGGTTTCCCCCCAATTCCAGCCGTTCTCCCCTAGAAAAGGTTTCCCAAGTTGATTGTTTGGTCTGTACCAAAAACCCTTGGGGTTGGGGAGGTCTGACAGATTGAACATTAAAAAAGGTATAAAATACCGACAGGTTTTTAGTTTAAAACACATATCAACAGTTAGGTATCTTTATTTCGAAACGTTTCGCCTACACAATAAAGGGTTTTTCAGTCGAGTACAGAAAAGTTGATAGAAGGCAGAAAATACTTGGGAAAACGATGTAATCAGCCCCTCACCCTTAAAGTTTTTGAGGGGGGTCAATCCCTCAAAAACTTTAAGGGGGCTGGACTGATTAAAATCGTCCAAGTACTTCTGCTTCTTTTCAACTTTTTCCCGTACTCGACTGAAGAAGCCTACTGTGTAGGCGAAACGTTTCGAAATAAAGTTACCTAACTGTTGCATACGTGTCTTACCTAACAACGAGGTGTCCATACATCGTACAGTATAGCACCTTGGATGGAGCAGCGTCATGAAGAGCAGAGAAGGACTGGCTGGGTGGAGATGATTGTTTTGTAGCTTGAAGGAGTTCGGTGGTATCTGATTGAATTTTTGCAATGGCGGCGTATGGTTGTTGTTCTTGGCTTTTTCAATGATTTTCTTAGACAGAACTTCTTTGCGTAGAGGGCATTTTGCTGCAAGGGTGTGGTGAGTACCCTTGCAGTTGAGGCAGGTAGGAGAGGTAGTGGTAGTAGAACATTCTTTGAAGTCATGGCCGTCTTTACCGCAGTTTGTGCAGTACTTCTTCCCTTTCAGAGGACAGTCAGGCGTTGAGTGGTGATAGGAGTAGCAGGTCCAGCATGGCGAGATGTGGGCGAAACGTTCGGGTTCTATGCGACTTGGATGGATATGATAGTAGGAGATAGCTAGGCCGTCAGACAGTGCTCTAGTAGCCATCTCGATGTTGGAGAAGGTTAGCTTGATCATTGTAGAGGCGTTGGGGATTTTGGTGATATGTTCAATAGACGCCCAGTGGTAACGTGTACTTAGCTCTGTGAAGACCTGTTTGTGTGCTCTCTGTGAATCTGTACCAGGATGCCCTCTCTTGAGCAACTTTACCAGCAGCTGAGAGAAGAGCTCAGAGTTGCTAAGATGGAGATACGGCGATTAACGGAGGAGAACAAGAGGATTCGTAGTAATCCTCCTGTTGTAAGTCCCCAGGTTAAGAGGGGAGCTTGGTCAGTGGCTGGGCAACATGGAACCAAGCTGAAGATCAAGAAAACGGTTGGAGAGGCAGAAACAACGAGAAACCAGAAGACTACCGTGGAAACTTCCAACCCATTCTCGGTGCTACCTGACGAATGTGAGTGTTCTACTGGGAATGCCACAACGAGTACCAAAGAAGCATTGGCAGACGTGAGTGAGACATCCCTAGAAACCCCAACGAAGACCATCGAGAACGTCTTGACGAATTCTACAAGTGGTGTAATGCTACCTGGCAAATGTTGGAGGTCGACTACTCGGAGCATCACGACGGACGACGCCAAGGAAGGAAAAACATTGTTGTTGTATGGGGATAGCGAGATAAGGTACATGGATAGGGCATTCTGCTTGAAGGTAGGAGTAGGAGGCAGAGATGTGTTTTCCTGGGGCTGGATGAAGGAATATTGTTAGCCGTCTGGATGACATCATGAGAGGTAATGGGAGCAATCCCTATTATCTTTCTCAGTGCTGGAGGCCCCCCAAAAAAAAACGTGTTTGGCAGACGTAAGGAGTGAGGACCTGAATACAGGGTATAGGTCAGCAAAGAGATAATTAGAGGAAGGGTGGGGGAAACCTGTCATATGGTGGCATTTTTGCAAGGAGAGGAGTTGGAAATGAATGGTTGTCCATAGCAAATTGGGTGTCAATTGCTGGCTGACAAATACTGTAATGAAAATGCGGTAACATTCATTGACAACTGGGACCGCTTCTATGGCAGAAATGACATGTATCCAGGATGGGTTCACTTATCAGGTGTGGGGTGGGAGCAACTGGCCAACGCAGTGGAGGGAGCTTTTAGGTCTTTAAACTAGGAATAGTGTTAGAGGTATGGGTTTTTGCGGGAAAACTGTGAAGTCTCAGGGTAGTAATATGAGTAACTAGGAGAACTATAATAGGCAAAATATAGGTGGATATTGAAAGCCAGGTGCACTAATTGACAAGGACAGTCAGTGAACCCATTAGACTAATATTTTTTAATTTATCTCATCTAACAGGTGTAGTGTCTGATATTGGAAGATGGCTAATGTAATTCCTATTTTAAAACAGGGACAATTCGTTACCATCAAAATTACCGCCCAATAAGCCTGACCTCAATGTGTAGGCAAATTACTAGAGTCCATTATAGCTAGTTATAAGAAGCCATCTCGCTAAGCATATGCTTGATTAATGCTACTGCACATGGATTCACAAGAGGCCGGTCTTGTCTAACTAATTATATTAACATTTCTTCATAAAGCTTTTGAGGCTGTTGACCACGATAAAGAAATTGATATTGGTTTACTTAGATTTTAGTAAGGCATTTGATTGAGTTCCGCACCGAAGACTGTTGAAGAAAGTAGCACTCATGGCATTGGGGGAAGGGTGCTCTCGTGGATCGAATCATGGCTCACAGACAGAAGCAGAGAGTGTCCATAATGGGTTAAATCTCGAGTGGGGATCAGTAACAAGTGGCGTTCCACAGGGATCAAGTCTTGGGCCCGTTGTTTGGTTTAAAATATATATCAAATGGTCTTGATGAAGAATTACTAGTGATATGACAAATTCGCCGATGACACGAAATAGGTTAGGATATTTGATTTAAACGTAATGTTAGGGAACTTCAGAGGATTTAAGACAAACTCTACTCTTGGTCAGAAAAGTGGCAGATGCATTCAATGTAGATAAATGCAAGGTTCTGAACTCGGGAATGGTCCATAACCCTAGCACTTATGAGTTAAATAAGTGTAGAACTTAGCCATACAGATTGCGAAAAGGACTTGGGGGTTATGGTAGGAGCAGCAACCTTAAACCAAGACAGCAATGCCTAACCTGTACGTAATAGAGCAAATAGATTACTGGGATTTATACAAGAAGTGTAAGCAACAGAAGTCCAGAGGTCATACTGCAGCTTTTAAACATCATTAGTAAGGCCTCACCTGAATATGCAGCTCAATTTCTGGTACTCCATATTAAAAAATGGACATAAATTCGTTTAGAAAACATTCTAGCGATAGATGACTAAATTAATACATACGCATTAGAAATCTTCCTTATGAAGAAAGATTGAAGACTCTTAAGTTACATTCACTTTTAGACAGAATGAGGGGAGACCTGAATCGAAGTGTAAAAGTGGAGATTAGGGTATTATAGAGTAAGACACATGTGCAACATCTGGGTAACTTTAATTTAGACGTTTCTCGCCATCCAGTGGCTTTATCAATACAAATCTAGGACATAACTGAAGACAGTAGAACTATGTACAGAATATAGTAATCAGTCCCTCAACTAGAGTAGGTGCGACAGCACCATAGTCGTGGAGATTCTGAAGCAGAAGAAAGAATCCTGGCGCATAATATAACGCATGTGTGAAGCAGACGAGGCAAATTCACTGGTAGGCGGGATTCCCAGTAGGAAGTAGGTCCTTCCCAAGAGATGGGGTTAGTAGTAGTAGATTGTTCGTGAAGGTTATGTACATGTCTCAGAATAAAGATCCATGAATGATGCAGTGTCTGACAAGTTGTGTACGAAATGGTATAATAAAACCGATAAGATGAGAGTAGACACATGTGCTAACATCTGGTAATCTTTATTGTAGAAGACGTTTCGCCATCCAGTGGCTTTACATACAAATTCTAGACATAACTTGAATACAGTAGAACTATGTACAGAAGATGAGGTAATCAGTCCTCAACCTAGGAGTAGGTGCGAACAGCACCATAGTCGTGGAGATTCTTGAAGCCAAATAAAGAATCCTGGCGCTTATATAGTACGTCAGGTGAAGCAGACGAAGGCAAAATTCACTGGTAGGCGGGATTCCCCAGTGGAAGTAGGTCCTTACCCAAAGAGATGGGTTAGTAGTAGTAAGTTGTCGGTGAAGGTTATGTACATGGTCCTCAGAATTAAGATTCCATGATGTTTCCAGTGTCTGACAATTGTGTACGAATGTATATAATTACCGACAGATGAAGTAAGGACACATGTGCAACATCGGGTATCTTTATTGTAGACGTTTTCGCCATCCAGTGGCTTTATCTCATCTTGTCGCAGTTAAATACCATTCGTCACAACTTGTCAACACTGCAACATCATGAATCTTAATTCTTAGGAGAAGTGGGGGGGGGCATGTACATAACCTTCACTACAACTACTAATACTACTAACTCCATCTCTTTGGGAAGGACCTACTTCCACTGGGGACTCCGCCTACCATGAATTTGCCCTCTGTTCTGCTTCACCTGACCGTTACTATATAAGCGCCAGGATGTCTTTCTTCTGCTTCAGAATCTCCACGACTATGGTGCTGTTCGCACCTACTCCTAGGTTGAGGGACTGATTACCTCATCTTCTGTACATAGTTCTACTGTCTTCAAGTTATGTCCTAGAATTTGTATTGATAAAGCCACTGGATGGCGAAACGTCTACAATAAAGATACCCAGATGTTGCACATGTGTCTTACTCTCATCTTGTCGGTATTATATACCATTCGTACACAACTTGTCAGACACTGCAACATCATGGAATCTTAATTCTGAGGACATGTACATAACCTTCACGACAACTACTACTACTACTAACCCATCTCTTTGGGAAGGACCTACTTCCACTGGGGAATCCCGCCTACCAGTGAATTTGCCCTCGTCTGCTTCACCTGACGTTACTATATAAGCGCCAGGATTCTTTCTTCTGCTTCAGAATCTCCACGACTATGGTGCTGTTCGCACCTACTCCTAGGTTGAGGGACTGATTACCTCATCTTCTGTACATAGTTCTACTGTCTTCAAGTTATGTCCTAGAATTTGTATTGATAAAGCCACTGGATGGCGAAACGTCTACAATAAAGATACCCAGATGTTGCACATGTGTCTTACTCTCATCTTGTCGGTATTATATACCATTCGTACACAACATAGGTAATAATAAAGGGGATATTAACAAGGTCTCGAGGATATCTCTCCAAGAGAGAACCCGCAGTAATGGATTTAAATTAGATAAGTTTAGATTTAGAAAGGACATAGGAAAGTATTGGTTTGGAAATAGGGTAGTTGATGAGTGGAACAGTCTACCTAGTTGGGTTATTGAGGCTAGGACTTTGGGTAGTTTCAAATTTAGGTTGGATAAGTACATGAGTGGGAGGGGTTGGATTTGAGAGGGACTTGCACATCGGAGCTTGTTTCTTGGGTGGCATTGAAAATTGGGTTGGTCAGATGTTTGTTAGTGGGATGAATTGTAAAGGACCTGCCTAGTATGGGCCAACAGGCCTGCTGCAGTGTTCCTCCTTTCTTATGTTCTTATGTTCTTATGTGTCGGCCATCAGCTTTGAGGCTTCATAATCGTCAGTACAGACGACGATGAATGAGTCTTTCGTCGAGTGGATGGCTGTAAATTTAACCTGTAGGCAAGTCTTAACAGCGGCAGCAAGGGCAAGTTTAGTAGTCATTTATTACTCCTCTATTGGGTTTGATCCTTACACGGTTAGCAAGCATCATGAAGGAGTAAGGCAGGCGCTGGTACGACGATTGTAGGTTCCCCTACCCGACGGGGATCGAAGGAACACTTCTTGAGGTGAGGAGCGACTGTGTCTTGATAAGATCGTCGATGGTATAAGAACACTCCTCTCCAGCACTATTCTTCGTCTGTCCCGTCTTCCCCGCTCATCCCATTTGGGATCTTACCTGAACTTTCGTTCGTTCGTGTACTGTTTCATCATCACTCACACATCGACGATCTCACCTCTCTCGAATTACCCCGTGTTGGGAGAGACTTCGCTTAGTTGTGCTTGCTGGACCTTCGTCTTCCTCTCCACCATCAGGATTGGTGCGTCGGTGGTTGCCTACCCAAGGCCAGGAAGCCTGTTGCTGTCTGAATTCTCTACGCCTGTTGACTGCACGCCATACAGCCAGTCTCGCCGCCAGTCAGGATATGCAGTGCTCCATCAAGCTACAGTTCACCTCCTCAGTGTCCTGCTCCAGGCAAGTACGTGTGTCTACTTACACGTACTTGCCTAGCTGAGTACTCTCACTTTTTGGCCGATTGTCACCGCCAATTTCATCTTTTCGTAATTAGATGATGCCTTCGTTGCCTTCCACCTCCCACCCCCCTTTCCACTCTCCTCCAGCCGTCCACACCTGCCTCTGCTTCTTCTAAGTCCAATTTCTTCTCGCTAAACCTCAAATTCTCTAATCCTGATGCCACTATCTACCCTGAATATTTATTATATCAGATCACTGGTGCACCTCAACTTAGTCTTTAAAACCAACTCAGTCTTCAAACTCCTTTACAAACATTCCTACGAAACGTACACCTCAACCGATACCAGACAAAAACTTCTCAACGGAGGCTTCACCATTATTTGTACTCCTGAGCACCGTGCCAAAAGCAGTCATTGCTAAACAAGTTGACTACTCTCTCCTGACAGCCTATGACACAGACAAAGAAGACTTAATAAAAGATATCAGTACTAAGAGCAAAGTCTCTGTTGACGATATTTACAGAACCGAAAACTCTACCATTCTCAAAATACGCTGTTCTATGTCAGTGGAACGCCTTCCATCTGAACAAAAAACTAATGAAAAAATATGTAAATAAAGAAACCACTCTAGGAAAAATAAGAATAACGACTTGAGGATTTTACTTAAAATTTAAATATAATAAAAATGGCCTCTGGTTCCGGTGCTGTAATTGGGCAGGAGTAGGTAAGGCCCTGGACAGATTTCTGATGTTAAAGATGTTGTAGGTTATCCTGGGCGGATGGTAACAGTCCGATGTTTTGGAATCTCCTCTACCACATGGTTGGAGCACCACAAGTACAATAAATAAGGGCCGGTAGTAGTCTAATAATGTTAATGTCCAATTAACAAGTGTCTTGGTCCTTTATCTGGCGTGTATCCTGGATGACCACGCCAGGAACAAAGCTGGTAATAAAAAATAAACTGGTTACCAATGGTTATGATAACATAACATTTAAGAATGAAAAGGAGTGGTAAATGCCAAAATCATTACTGGTAACCAGCAAACAAAAGAAAGCAACGAACAGTAATACTCCTGGTAGACCACATTACCTGATCAGGAGAAGTGGAGGTGAAGTAACTCTCCAAACTTCAACCCACACCAGGTAAGGTCAATACTACCAGGAGTAGAAACTGTAATAAATCAGACACCCCATTGTCTGCATCGCTCTAGGGCCGTGTAGACCTCCTGCGCAAACGCACTTCAGTTTCCTGACTGCAGTAGTGTGAGGTGGTGCTTGTCGCGCCTCTGTCGTCAGCCCAGGAGAACTACCATTAGTCAACATGGCGTTCAGTTATAGACGCAGGATTAACACTGTCGGCGTTGAACTTCTCAGTGGGGCAATAACGCCAGCTTCAGCCCAGGTTTTACTACCTAAAAGCATCAGAGACACGTATAGCATTCAGGATGGAGAGTTGTATGGAGTAGCATTGAACGGAGCATGTAGATTTTTTGTGAAACTGCTCTCAGCAACGGTTTATGAGTCGTTTGTCAACCGTTTTCAGGACGTAAGTCTTGATGCAACACCAGCTGTGCGTGTGAGGATGATCGATGTATCCAGACATTATACATGGATTAAACTGCATAATGTCCCCCTTTGAGGCTGATGAGACAGATATCAGAAAAGTTTTTGAGGAATACGGAACTGTTCATTTGGCCCAGCATGGTAAGTGGGTGACGGGTGCCTACACAGGTCCTCCGGAGGGCACTTTTAACCTGAAAATGACATTGCGACACCCCATACCATCTTACGTGTACCTAAAGGAATTCAGGACACAGGTCATGGTGTCATACGCCGGGCAAAGGCGTACATGCCGACTATGTGGGGAATATGATCACATAGCAGCGGAGTGTGGGAAGCGGCAACGAGCTCCTGGCCCAGGGGCGGAGACATCCGCTTCTACACCAGGGGAAGCAGGTGATGATCAACGACGTGAAGGAGGGCGTGGTCGTCTATGGAGCGAGATAGTGGATGAGGCGCATAAGGCTGGGGGGAGAGGGTGAGGCCCTTGACCAGTTACCTGGCCCAGAGACACTTCCAGTGGATCGGGTTGAGCAAAAAGTACAGGAGGAAGTGTTGGAAATTGAGGAGGAATTAGCCGAGGTTCTGAAGTCCTTGTCACCGCCTGAGGAGGTGGCTGCTCCTGGAAAGGTGGTAGAAGACGAGGTGAAGGCTGTGGTGCATCAACAACAGAACTATTCGGACGACGGGAGTGACAGCGTGACTGAGGTGTCACCGAGATCATTGCCACTGTGTACAGTGGAGGTTGAGGTACATTGTGAGGCATCCCCAGACCAAGCCATGGAGGATGCGCCTGTCACAAGAAAGAGAGCCGCTACATCGGATTCAGATGATGTCCTAACGCCAGCGCAGCGGACTGGGAAGCAAATATGGGCAGAAGGTGAGGGTAGTGGTGGCCATGACAGGAGGCACCGAAAGAAGGGGGGGAGGAGAGAGGGAAGTGTGCAGGTGACAAGTGGTCCCACACGTTCTGGTGCCCATCGGAAGAATGAAGAGAGGAGGCAGGGGTGGAAACTTTAATAGGCCTCCGGTGTATGACAGTAAACGTTAATGGTTTGTGTAATAGTGTAAAGAGAGAATGGTTTCGAATGTTTCTGAATAAATTTCGAGTGGATGTTGTGTTCCTTCAGGAGCACAATTTTAAGGAGGGTAGGGTGTTGGAGATGGAGGGGTTTCAGGTGGTAACCCTGCCATCTGCCCGTTTGAAAGGAGGGGTGGGTATATTAATTAGGGAGGCGAGCCCATTTGTTTTGCAGAGAAGTGAGGGGGGGGAGGGGGAAGGGTGTTGCGTGTAGATGGTTTGTGGCTGGGAAAACGTGTGGCCTTTATTAGCGTATATGCACCTGCAGAGAATAACATACAGGGGAAGCAGGAGTTTGTGTGTGAGGACCTTGTGTTTTTTTTCCATGCATTACCGGAGGTGGCAATAGTAGGAGGTGATTGGAACTGCGTCATTAGGAGGGCTGATGTGGAACCGAAAGGGGCAGGTTATGTGTCGGTGGCCCTACGAGATTTATTGAGGGATATTAGGTTAAGGGATGCATTCGAGGGGGGGAAGGGCGTGGGAGACAGAGTATACATTTGTTAGGAGAGGGTATGCAGCGAGGTTAGATTGAGTGTATCTTTCTCACGGGGTTGTAGTGCGATTTTTCAAAACTGTTGAAGTAGCATGGTCGGATCATAGAACAGTGTTGGTGGAGGTTGGGTGGGAGGCGCTTGCAGAAATATACAGGAGTTTCTGGAAATTAAATATAAGTGGATTGAGTGATGAGGAGGGGTTAGAGGGATTTTCTGTCCTATGGAAGGAGCTTAGCGTGGAGGCACAGGGAGTGGAAGATGTCATACAATGGTGGGATTGTGTAGCCAAGGAAAGGATTAGGAAATATGTGGGGGTGGGCTAACGTATAAATGATTTTAAATATGGGCTTTCAAATTATTTAGAGGACAGGTTAAGGGGCTGTTATGGGAAGGGGGCTGTGGGGGGCAACTATCCTATGGATGAAATTGTCGAGGTCAAGGGGAGACTGAGGGAGTTACAAAATGAGAGGTTTCAAGCAGTAAGGGTGCAGGCAGGGGTAGAGGAGGTACTTTGGGGAGACAAACCATCGGTATGTGTGTTGTGACGTCAAAAACAAAGACAGCAGGTTACAGCTATTCCGAGGTTAGAGGTACATGAGATGGCAGGTGGTTATAGAATGGGTCAGGAGATACTAACTACGAAAGGAATGTGTGCGTATGCGGATAAATGGTATGAAGGGTATTGGACAAGTGGGAAGGTGGGGAATGTGGATTTAGAGGTGTGTGAGTATGTGACGTGCAATTTAGGGAATAGTGATAGAAAGGCTTTAGGGGGGGTAATAACGGAAGAGGAAATAGAGTTGGCTTTAAGGGGAATGAGGAAGGGCAAAGCACCGGGAACAGACGGACTCCCGGCTGAATTTTATCTCCAACATTGGGAGGTGATAAGGGGTTTCATGGGTAGGTTATTTAATCAGATGAAGAAGGGTGTGATGGGGGACAAGCAAGCAACAGCAGTTGTAGTGTTGGTCCAGAAGGGTAAGGGGCAGCCCACCCTCAACGAGTACCGTGCCATATCTCTGTTATGTGCTGATTATAAGTTGTTCACTAAAGTCTTGGGTAATCGGTTTAAATGTGTGGTAGGGAGAGTGGTTTCGAAAACGCAGTATGGTTTGCCTGGAAGGTCGATGATTGAGTGTCATGGAATACAGAGAAGTTTTGTGGAGTCAAAAGGGGGGGGGGGAGGGAGGGCGGCGTTGTTGGCTTTAGACTGGCAGGGGGCCTATGACAGGGTAGAAAGGGGAGCATTGGGAGCTATACTTAGGAGGCAGGGTTATGGGGAAGAAATAGTTAATTGGGTAACCATGTTGTACAATGGAGCCAAGATGAGGGTACAGATTAATGGATGTTTGGGGGAGGAGATTGTAATGGGTAGAGGACTTAGGCAGGGGTTTCCCATGTCACAATTGTTGTTTGCATGCATTCAGGACCCCTTCTATAGAATGGTTGAACGTTGTGTATGTGACACGAGTGGAGGTATGGGGAGGGGTCGGGAAAGTACACGTTAATTCTGAAAACACTACTCCCCCCCCTTTTTGCGTGTGAAGCCACCTGACACGTAACAATCTTTATATTTAACTTTATATTGTATGCATTGTCCTCATCGCTCTCGGGCCGTGTGGATGCGCTGCGCAAAAAGCTCCTGCTTTCTCTGTTGCGCAACTTACTGTTTTCACCAAGATGGCTGCCAGCTACCGCAGGAGGAGCAACACCGTGTGTGTTGACCTTGTTAAAGGGACAATTTATCCGACGAATGCCTCTGTTTTATTACCAATGATTATACGGGACACGTTTGGCATTGACAATGAAGAACTACATGGAATAGCGCTCAATGGTTCATCAAGAATCTTCATAAAGTTCTGCACAGTGGAGGCGTATGAAAGGACAGTGACGCAGTACCAGGAGAAGAGCATCACCGTATCATCTGGTCTGGAGGTACGCCTGCGGGATGCCTCAAAATACTACACCTGGGTGAGGATCCGCAACGTTCCTTTTGAGGCAGACGATGTGGATATCAGAGAGACTTTTCAACGATATGGTGAGGTGCATGCTATAATTTTAGGCCGATGGACGGATGGAATCTATGCAGGGTTGCCTGCTGGATCTTACACTGTCAAGATGACATTGAGAAGACCTATTCACTCGTATATTGTCCATGAGGATTTTAGGACACAGATGTATGTGACCTACGCGGGACAATGCAAGACGTGTAGCCTGTGTGGCGCTTTTGACCACATGGAGGCTGGGTGTGGTAAAGCAGCAGCGCCACGGCCTTTGGAACGGCAAGTAGTCAGTGTCTCTGGCGGCACTTTTGCCGAAGACTATGAGTGCAGTAGGCAAAGGTAATTGGGCGGACGAAGTGGAGGGCGTGGAAGAGAATTGTGTGACGCTACCAGTGGCTTCAGATGCTCCCCCGCAGACAGACCCGGGTGTTGAGCAGCAGCCTGTGGGGGTGGGAGAGGCCGGTGACCTACAGGAGTTATCTGCACCCCTACAAGAGATGATTAAGTCTTTCCTAGACGTGCCTGCGGAGGAGAACCCATCTACAGACGGGAGAATTCTGATGGTTGAGAAGGACCTGATTGAGCAGATTCCAGGGCCTCTGGGGTCAGAGTCTGGCATGTTGCAGTTGCTACAGGTGGAAGCTGAGGTGCACAAGGGCATTGGAAATACTGATATGAAGTTTGAGGGTACATCCAGAAAGAGAGCTGGAGGCTCGTCAGATGAGGTTATAACACCAGCTCAGCGTTCAGGGAAGAAGTGGGCGGGAGTGACTAAGAAGGGCAGGGTAGTGCACAGGGGGGAGAGGGGGTCCAGGCGGGCAAGAGTGCACGGGAAAAGACAGAAGCAGCAAAAAGTGTAACAGACAGGACACAGAGACAGAGAGGAAAGCCACCCGTTCAGAATCTTTAAGTGTCTAACTATGAACGTGAATGGCCTTAGAGCTGACGGTAAACGAGTATGGTTGGAGGATGTTTTGATGCATTTTAACATTGATGTGTGTTTTATTCAAGAACACAATTTTAAGTGTGGCAGAGAGTTGAGGCTGAACGGTTTTAGGATGTATGCTGGTAGTTCAGGGAAATTAAAGGGTGGGGTGGCAGTGGCAGTGGCAGTGAGGGAGTCCAGCCCATTCCACGTGCTCATGTGGGAAGAGGGGGGGGGAGAGGAGGGTGGTGAGGGTGGAGGGGATATGGGGCGAGATTAGAGTATGTTTTCTGGGGATATATATGCCGGCTGATAGTAACATACGGGTAAAGGTGAATTTTTTAAGGGAGGATTTGCTTTTCTACATCTGGGGTTTACCCATGGTTTCTATAATAGGTGGGGATTGGAACTGTGTAATCAGGAATAAGGATGTGGAGCCGAGAGGGGCAGGGTGTGTGCTTGGGGTATTGAGGGATTTGTTGAGGGATGCAGGAGTTTATGACATAGTCAGGGGCGATGGGTGGAGAGTAGAGCACACGTTTATGCTGAGGGGTTATGCCGCCAGGTTGGACCGTATATATATATATAACTCGAGATATAACAGTAGATAGATTTAGGTTTTTCGGACCATCGTGCTGTTTTGGCAAAGGTGACATGGGAAGGGATGGTTCGTAGGTATGTGGGTTATTGGAAAATGAATGCAAAGCTACTTCAGGGGGAGGGGGAGGGGTTGTTTTTTAGGGAATGGTGGAGGCAACTCTGGGAGGTTCGCAACAAAGAGGAGGATGTATTGGAATGGTGGGAGAAGCACGCTAAATTGCAGATTAAGGAGTATTATCACCATAGAGGATGGGATGAGGCGCAGTGGAGGTTTAGTTTACAGAAATATTTTGAGGGGCAGCACAATGATTATGAAGGGGGAGGGGGGTTAGACATGGAGAAATAGGTTTTAAGGGGAAGATTGAGGGATATACAAAATTCTCGTTTTGATGCGATACGTGTGAGGGAAGGTTTAGAGGAGGTTCTATGGGGTGACAAACCGTCAGGATGTGTTTTGAGGAGATTTAAGAATAGGCAACAAATGATCACGATTATGGAATTAGAGGTGTGTAAAGGGGTGGGGGATATAGGGTGGGGCAGGTACTTAGTACCATCGATGGAATGAGTAATTATGCTGATTATTGGTTTAGGGAGAATTTTAAGCAAGGGGAGGGAGGGAGGGAGGGAGGGAGAGAGGGAGGGAGGGAGGGAGAGAGAGAGGGAGGGAGAGATTCTAGGAGAAGGAATTCAGGGTATTTTAGGGGAGGAGGAGAGAGTGGTAATAGAGGGTAGGATCAGTGAGGAGGAGGTGGAGGAGGCGATAATGGGCTTGAGTAGGGGAAAAGCGCTGGGCATTGATGGAATTCCTAATGATTTCTATATTACACATTGGGATTGTATGAAGGAATGTCTGATCTCGTTGTTTAACTGTATGAAGAAAAGGGGAGTGTTGGGGGAATCGCAGGGCACGGGGGTAGTTGTTTTGGTCTATAAAGAAGCGGGGGAAGACCTTGGGTGCTTTCAGGGCGATCTCCCTCATGTGTGCTGATTATAAAGTTTTTGCGAAGGTTTTAGGTAATCGTATGAAAAAGGTGCTTGACCGAGTCCTACATAGAGGACAGTGTGGGATTCCAGGTCGAAGTATGCGTGAGGGGCATGGAAGAATTACGGATTTTGTGGAGGGTAGACAAGGGGAGAGGATCTTGGGGATTGATTGGATGCAGGCTTATGACAGTGTAGATAGACGTATGTTGTGGAGTATTTTACAAAAACAGGGTTTTGGGGATGAGATTGTGCGCTGGGTGACTACTTTATATACGCCTGCGAGGGTCAGGGTACAGGTTAATGGGAAGTTAGGGTTGCCGATGCAGTTGGGGAAGGGTTTGCGACAGGGTTGCCCCTTGTCTCAAATCCTCTTTGCATGCATGCAGGACCCTTTTTGTAGGCTTATAGAGAAAGGAGTGTGGGAACAGGGAGAGGAAGGTCCTGGCAGATGTGATATTGTGGGGTATGTGGATGACAGCAGTTTTGGTGGGAGGGGAAATAGGATTGGGGAACGTGGGATGTATAATAGAGATTTTTGGTGGGGCAACAGGGATGAGGGTTAATGGAGCAAAGTCAAAGTTATTAGAAGTAGACACGTGGGTGGGTGGGGGGGGTTGGGGGGAACTGTATGGGTGGATGGGGGGGGTTGGGGGGAACTGTATGGGTGGAACGTAGTGGATAGAATTAAGATATGTGGGGTTGTGTACATGGCGGACGCTGGGGAGGTGCAGAGAATAAATTTCAAGGAAGTTGTGAGTAGAGTGATGGGTAGGATGTGCGGGTGGAGGGCTGGGGATGTAACGTTGCAGCAGAGGGTGGTGGTAGTAAACACACTTGTGTACAGTAAAGTGTGGGGAGTGGCAGAAGTGTATCCTCTGAGGTCATGTGATATTCAGGAACTGGAGAGGGTGGTTTTGAGGTATGTGTGGGGTTATAGGAAGCCATGGCTACGGAAGGAGGTGGTGATGATGGGCATGCGGCAGGGTGGGCTGGGTCTTATACCTTTGGACACACGAGTGAAGGAAGAGTATGTGAAGCAGCGGTACTTGAGGGTGGGAGGGGAGAGGGGTAGAAGGGTGGGAGAGGTCGTGGAGGATGTGCAAAAATAGTGGAAGGGGAAGGTGCTACTGGTGTGTGAAGATATGGTGCGTAATTTGTTGGCAGTACAGGATGCAAAAAAAGTAAGGGTAAGTAGGCTTGGGAGAACAGGTAGGCAGGGTAAAGTGATACAGGGAGTAGCAACATACCCGATGTATGATTGGAGGGGCATTTGGGAAGACTTTCGGAAGATCAGATTAAAGCCAAGAGTTCGTGAAGTGGTTTATAGATTCTTTATGGGAATTCTAGTTACAAGGTCAGTGCTATATAGAATGGGTTATGTAGGTGCGGGAACTTGTTTGCATTGTGAGGAAGAGGAGACGGCTTTTCATGCTGTATATTTTTGTGAAAACTTGGAGGTTGTAAGGACATGGTTAGCGAGGGTCCTGGGTATAGTGGCGGGAGGGGGGAGAAACATTTCGACTTTGAGGGCTTTGCATTTTGATGTGGGAGGGGTTTCCAAGGACATTCGGAGGGCAGTGATGTATGTATTGGCAGATTTTTTGTACGTGTCTTGGCGCAGGCGTGAGGTGGGGGGTGATTGTAGGGTGCGGGCACTTGCGGCGAGTGTGTATCGTACAGTATGCAGAAATAGGCTACTATATGGGAGGGTGTGGGTAAATAGTTTTCCCTTGGGTTATCGTAATCTGACGGTAGGTGTAATGTTAGGGTTGAGTGTAGTTTAGAACTGGAATGGGTTTTCTCCCTAAACTGGCATTTTTGTTCCGTTTTGAGATTAGTGGAGGATGGAAGGTAGAATAAAAGTGTGTGGTAGTGGAATATATAGGTGTAAAGTCGTTAGGAATGAGGGGGGGCGTAGGTGGGGTGAACTGGTGACATTTGGTTAAGAGACGGGCTTTATGACTTTCGACGTCAGGTACGAACTTGAGCATGGAAGGGAACGTGAGTTTGTGTTTTTTAATACAGATAGCATGGGGTCAGGGGATGGCAGGGGGTGGCTTTCTGAAGTGTCTTTTGCCAGGTTGGTTTTGTTAATGATTGAGGTAGTACTACCCGGTACATGTTTTATTAAGAGCCATAAGTTATATTGTGTGACTTAGTGCATGACAGAGTAAGTCTGATATTGCTCTGGAACATTGTTAATTAATATATATATCTTGTTGAACATGATAATACATAAAAAATGGGAATATGTATTAGTGAGTGAGTTACAATTTCTAGTGTACTGTTACCATATTAGTTGGTATTCTTCACTTTGTCAAGTAATTACTATTTATATATTGTTATAATTTTTATTTATGTTAGTTCTTATTTTATAAGTTTAAGTGAACAAATGTAAGATGTTGTGACGTCTAGTGCAAGTGGCATTTATCTTGCACTGGGGAAAAAGGGAAGTGTAATTTAATTATTATTGGATCATAACGAAATGTCATTGGATATATGTACACTGTATTTAGAAGACGGGAAGGATTGTGAGGATTGTCAATATATGTATTAATTCTTATGTAAATTTTCATGGAACTCAGGGTGATAATAATGTACACCTATTAGTCGGATGATAAGTATTGATATTATTATGCTTATTGTAATATATTTTTGATTGATGAAATGTATGATCTGGTATTGGAGTAAAGAGATAAAAAACATAGGGGATGGGGGATATTTTGTGTCAGCACAAAGATGAACCAGCAGTGTGTATTTAGAAAATGGAAAAATTTATTTTTTTCTGTGTCGGAGTCGATAAGGGGTTCTTTTATTCTTTTATTTTAATGTATTTTTAAATAAAATATAAAAACGAAACAATTACCATTAATGACTGTGACGGCAGACACAGTTACTAGGCATGTGGGGGGGGGGAGGGTTGAAGTGTCAGCGGTAGTACTGTATTAAATCCACCACCGTGCACGATATTGATTATTAACATAGGGTATATGAGGGTAGGGTGGACTGTGTTCTATGGTGGATGTGAGCCATCATGTTCAGACATTCCTTGTATTATAGTGTCAGCCGTTTAGCTGGCTGGATTGTGTTTATATATTTTGTCATTGAAGTTCTTAATGCTCTTACAAATGTATAAGTATAAGAGATTTGTCACTGAGTATACTAAGGTGAAAGTGGCACGTTTTCACGGGGGGGGGGGAGGGGGGAGGGAGTGTAAGCATTATTAAGTAGGACTCTATCGTTTTTTTTATAAGACCATCTTTCACATGAAGCACAGTACGTATAAGCAGTGTTTGATTTGAGTGCAGCAGCCAATTCTGATGTCATTACATAAGTGCTTCTTTGGTATTTGTGTAGTCACTGCAGATTATCGTTTTACTGCTTGTATCTTGTTACATATTGATTATGTTCCCATATATTTTGTACCTGAGTTTTAAATAAAATATAAAAAAAAAAAAACTTTATATTGTATGAAATGCTTGCATTATTCCATGCTGAACAACATGATACGTTCAGTATAACTCAGTATATTGAGATAATATAAAAATCAATTCCACATGATTCATATACAACATATATCTACTAGACACCCAAACATATCACCTTCTAGAGAAAGGTATAAATATATACTTATGTTACATACACTTTACAACACAACCAGTGGAACAAACAATAGCCTAATCCTATGTCATCCATCATATACAATACAATACATGTCATCTCAAAGGTAACCAAAACCTACGGGCTCTATAGAGCTCCCATGAAAAAACAATATGTAATGAAAACACAAGATGAGTCAAGCTTTTCTAAATATAGCTCCACCATTCATTAAAACCACTACTAAGATGTAATTCTTATTACATAATACATAACAGTGCATGACCTTCACACTTCGATAAATACTGATGCTTTCCTACCACACTCAATAACTCTTGTTTATATATAGATTTCTCTTTCATACAGTGCACCCACATTGTCATTACATTACACACATACCAATAATTTTGTTTCATATATATGTTATTCCATCACATTACGACATCTGTTGTCCTTTGTCAATTACATAATTAATAACTAAATTGAAGAACTTGTATCGTTCACAACACACAACCCGCTCATCACACAGTCAAAGGCACTTATGTCTCAGTACTATATTCATTCTCTTCCACACTAAACCCTTTCTCACTGTCCTTATCGGGAAGCCAGCCCGCCGCGACCCTTACATTACACGTAAATCCCATAAATCCCTCAACCTAAAACTCCGATAGCCCTCAGTAAAAGCATTCTCCCAACTTCCTCCGTAAATTTCCCTATTACGACACTTAGTTTTGTAAAATGTCGCAGCTAACACCTTTATCCTCTCATCCACGCCCACCTCCCTCATGGCCCATGATGTATAAATAAAATCCATGACCAAATACGCCACTGCATTCTCCGCCATCTTACTCACCCCACTTGCATCCAAACTTTAAGCCTGCAACCCTCCCCACCCACTAACCTGAACACCTTTCCTAACCAGACCCGCACAACTTCTATACAGTCACAAAAATATACCGCATGAAAAATTGTCTCCATGCTTCCACACGCTCTACATTCCCCTCCCTCCCTTATCCTCCTATTGAATAGGACAACCTCAAACGGCAAAATCCCATGTAAAAATCTAAACATTACCTCCCAAACACCCGGTTTTACATGTAATTGTTTTAGACGCGTCCATATTTCGCTCCATGCATACATAGGGTATGCTCCTTCAACAGCAGCCTCAACTGACCTACCTTCCACTCCTTCGAGGACCCACAATTTAACACATGACGGGTCCCTCACTGTCATTAAAAACCTCAACATGGCCTCATCAACTATTAAATCCCTACCCCCCCACCACCGTTGCATATCCTTACATACTCTCACAAGTCCACCTCCCCTCCCACCCCTCTCCCTTATAAAACTTCGTTTTAGGTACACGCTCATCATCCTTTTTTTCCAGAGGTATAAGCCCCAGCCCTCCTCAACTGACCGGAAGTGTTAACACCGCTCTACTTAACCATTCACAGCCCTATCCCCATATAAACCTAAAAAACCCATGTTGTAAACGTTTCACCTTACGTCGCATCAGTGGGTACATGACGACATGCCATAACTTGCTGTACAATAGCACGTTTGTCACTATTACTCTTTGATGCAGCGTTAGTTGCGCCGTCCTCAAACCACCAAGACATTTCAATACTCATCCACTATTCGCACCGAATTCACCTCTTGAGCCACCTGTGTATCTCTCACATTAATTATCTCACATATCAATAGTTGATCCACCACATTCCACCCACCCCGTACCACCTCATCCCCATGTGTACTATCCCTTAGGTCTAGAAACTGTCTTCTCAACATTAATTTTCATCCCTGAAGCCTCCCCAAACTCATCCACCACCTTACCCACCCTAAGCAAGTCCCTATTACCTCTCACCAAAACAGTCGTGTCATCCACATAACTTACGATACCAGCCCCCCCTCCCCCCGGTCAGTACCCTCCCCACGTCCCACAACACACCTCCGAATAGCCCTATAAAATGGATCCTGTATACACGCAAACAATATTTGCAATAGTGGGCAACCTTGGCGCAGTCCCCGTCGCATCTGTATTTTAACTCCTAGCCTCCCGTTAACCTGCACCCTCATCGACGCCCCTTGATACAATAATTTTGCCAAAGATATTATTTCTTTCCCAAAACCTTGCGAATGCATGAACCTTCACAACGCTTCCCTTTCCACACTAACATAAGCAGCCTTCCAATCTAACGCCAATACACCTCCTTCACCCAACTCCCCCCGTTTCTCTATAAATTCTCGAATCATGCCATGCCCTTCATACATTGATCTTCCTGGCACCCCATATTGCCCCCTATCAATTACCTTGCCTATCACCCTCTTGATTCTGTTCCATAATATTCTCGCGAACAACTTATAATCTCCACACATAAGCGAAAGTGCCCGAAAAATCCATTACCGTTGACTGCTCCCCTTTCGGTACCAACACCACAACGGCCGTCCGTTGCTGCTCTCCCATTACCTCAGCCGCCTTAAGTATGTTAAACAACCTTACTAAAAAATTCCTCAGAACCCCCCAATTCTTTACGTAGAAATCATTTGGCAGCCCATCTATTCCCGGTGCCTTTCCCAAGCTCACTCCTGACAATGCATGCCAAATCTCACACTCCATAATCGGCCCACCTAATGCCACCCGATCTTGACCATCAAACTCACACTGCACATACCCTCCCATTTCCCCCAATGCCACTTCACAGATGCCCACGCTTTGCATATATGACTTAAACCCAGCGTCTACATATCCACTCATACCCTCTGTTGTTACGAATGCTTGACCTGCTCTATACCCTTCCATCCCTACATGTACGTTTAACCCCATCATCTCCATCGTCATTCTCCTCTTTCTCTGGTCTCTTAACACGCAAGCCGACGGCCGATCACCCCATAGCACTTCTTCCAATCCTCCCATAATTCGTGCACCATCAAAACACTCTTTTTGCAATACCCTAATACTCTCCTTTAAACCCTCAATGTCCTGCACTGGATAGCTTGCTCCTCCTCTTGCATAACAGTCACACAGCTGCCCTTCAAGATATCTTTGAAACCCATACTTTAACCGATTATATTCCCTCCCACGACAAATATAATATTCTCTGATACGATTTTTAGTCACCAAATTCCACCAATTTACCAGTTCATCATCCCCCGACTCCTCATCCACCAACCATTCCCACAATTGCACAAAAGACTGACGACATTCCTCACCCTGCAAAAGCTTCACATTTAACTTCCAATAACCTTGACCCCTTCTAGGCAATCCCTCCCATTCTAGGTCCACCATTACTCCTCTGTGATCCAAAAAAACCGCGTCCACCACACGCACTCTGCTCACTATTACTGTTCGGGTCACGTACAAGCAATCGAGCCTAGCCGCATATCCATATCTAACAAAAGTATGTTCTGCAACCCCACCCCCCCAACGTCCATTAACCCCACCCCATTTAATAATTCCCCCAAAATCCCCGAACAATACCCTGCCCCTCTAGGTTCCACGTCTTTACGCCTTATCACACAGTTCCAATCACCACCAATTACAGCTACACCCGGCAAAGCACACAAATAATATGCTAGGACATCCTACAAATTTATGCTTAATGCACACATCTCCCTCTGCTGGACCATACACACACCCCAAACTCATCTGTACCCTACCCCACCACCCATCCACACGAATCACCCTCCCCTCCCAACCCTCAAAATGCCTCACTACGAACGGGCTAGTTTCCCTTAACAGGATGGCAACTCCTCCTTTCAACCTCATTGCATGCTCCACATACACATTATACTCATTCACCTTCAACTCATAGCCTGGTCTGTAGTTGTGTTCCTGCACGAACACCACAACTACACTATTGCACACCAAATATTCACTAAATCATACACACTTTCTCTCTGATCTCAATCCATTAATGTTCAATGTTATGCACTTGAAGCTTACAGAGTGGTTTTTCTTCTTGACCCTGGTACTGTCTTGCCACCAGATCGTTTTGTGACACCTCTATCCCTCTCCTCCCCCTTTAGAAACACTCTTAATCAACTCCTGCCCCTTAGGGCCGCTGTGTCCTCTCTGAGTAACTTCCGCCCAGGAATTTTTGCCAGTGCGCTGAGCAGGCGTGAGCACGTCCTCGGAGCCAGATAGCGCAGCAGTGCGCTTCCGTGATGCTCCCTCTGCTTGCATCATGTCGTCTGTTAGTGTCCCCGTGAACCTCCACCTCCACCGCTTGCATCAAGACATTCTTATCACACTGCGCCGACCGCTTATCCTGTTCCACGCCCTGATCCACAGCAGGCCCAAGAACTAGGTCTGGACTCCCAACCTTCCCAATACTCTTGTCAGCCAATAACACATTTAAAATTCAGGAAACGTTTCGCCACACAGTGGCTTCATCAGTCCAATACAAAGAGGAAGGCGTAAGGAGAGGAGGAGTATGAGGTAATCAGTCCCTCAGCCTGGAGTCGATGTGTTCAGTCCATCAATCTTGTAGAATTGATGGACTGAACACATCGACTCCAGGCTGAGGGACTGATTACCTCATACTCCTCCTCTCCTTACGCCTCCCTCTTTGTATTGGACTGATGAAGCCACTGTGTGGCGAAACGTTTCCTGAATAAAGATTCCCATATGCTGCATAAGTGTCTCAATCTTCAACTTGTCGGTTTTTCAAACCATTCATCACAACACATTTAAAGCCATGGCTAATGAGTCTTCCACATCGCTATCACTCGCATTCGGGGTGTTCTCTTCCAACACCTGAGCTACGTTCAATGAAGGGGTGTCCCCCCCCCCTCGTCACACTTGCTGACTCCATCTTCTCCGCTCTCTCGACCTCCTCACTCCAGGACCCACCTTGTGTAGGCAGTCACATAAGGCAAATCTTGCTCCTCACCCTTCTCTTCTGCTTTATGTCGTTGCCGTTGTTCCTTGTTGCCACGCCTCCTTCCACACAGAGCCGCTAGGTGATCATATGACCCACACAACCGACAGGTCCGGCGTTGCCCAGCGTATGTCGCAAACACCTGGGTCCGAAATTCTGGCAGCACTACGTTCGACGGAATAGGGTAAGGTAACGTCATCTTCACAGAATACGTTCCTTCGGGTATCCCTGCGTATGGCCCAGTAGCCCACCTCCCAACAGTGGCCATATGTACTGCACCATATTTACCCATCGCAAGACGGATGTCAGAATCATCCGCCTCGAAAGGCACATTTCTAATCTTAACCCATGTGTAATGACGAGATACGTCGTGAAGTCGCACGGTCACAGCGGAGTTAACTGTCAAAGTGACCTCCTGGTACTTGTCCACCACCGCCTCATACACACTTGCCAAGTTAAACTTGACAAAGATCCTCGTCGTGCCATTCAGCGCTACTCCACACATCTCGTTAGCAATACCATATGTATCTCGTATGATTGCAGTAGTAGCTGGTCCTAGAAGTTCCTGTCACAGCCCCACGGATAAGCTCAACACAGACTGTGTTTATGCATCTCCGGCTGGCCTGCGCCATGCTGTGAAAATATAACTGCCACTAATCAACGCCAGGGGCAGCAGCAGCGCACGTCCTCACTACTCAAAGGTTGAGAGACGAATGTGCTGATATGTTGAATTATCGGTCTCGCAATGTATTCATTGTAGTGTCGTCCATAAGTTTAGCTACTTCATTGTCGTCGGTGCAGACGGCAATAAAAGAGTCCGTGAGTGAGTGGATCGCTGTGAATTTAAGATGTAGGCAGGTTCTTATAGCGGCAGCAAGTGATAGCTTAGTGGAGTCATTTATAACACCACTGGCTGGTTTAATTTTAACACAATGTGCGAACATTGTCGAACAAGTAGAGGTTCCTCTCCCCAACGGGAATCGTAGGGAGACTGTGATGTCGAGAGGAGGAGCTACTGTGACACACACACCGAACGAACGAACAAGTTCAGGTAAGATCCCAATGGGATGAGCTAGGAAGACGGGACAGACGAAGAATAGCTCTGCAGAGGAGTGTTCTTAATCGTAGAAATAGAGCCAGGGCTTAAGCCAGCAGCTAAGGCGATCGTGGGGCAGACTTGAGAACAGGAACAGCAGGGACTGTTGCATCTAACTTTTGGTAGTTGAAGTCTTGAATCTTGAGTAGCTGGCAGCAGGCTAAGTCACATCAGAAGGAAGCACACATATGGGAGTTATAGGAGTAACTGAGGAGGCAGGTTTGCAGTGGAGCCATTTTCGAACTTTTTGAAGCTGCTCCTAGATAGGTGGTATAATTTAGCCTTGCTACTGAGGGTGAAACGTAGAGGTTTGATGAACTCAAGAACTTGGGTTAGTGTGAAATGAAGCGGTGATTCACAGGAAAACTTAACTGTTCCGGCACCTAGGCTTTTGTAGAGTTCAGTACAGGTCATGGTGTCAGTATTTGAAGAAGTGTAGAAGGTAAGGTTTTCCCATGAGGGTTGTACTGGAGTCGTCGCTATCTTCCTCCTCTGGAGTGGATTCATTGGGCGAATCTACAATGGTGGTAGCAGGTGACTGAGGGTCGACAAGAGCAGTGGAGAAGTGTAATGGTGGTGTAACAGCAGGCTGGGAGAGGTGGGAGACGGTGGTTGAGGCAGCATGATCAACGTTGTCCACGTTGGAAGTGGTTATAGAAGTTATAGGAGCAGTTGCTCGAGCAGGAGACAGGTCTGCAGGTGCAGTAAAGTTCAGGGCGTTGGGAAGGATCTTGAGGATGTCTGCTGAAGGTGTGGAGACCGGAAAATTGAAGGCAGGCATGTTGTTCGGACGGAATAGTTCGTTAATATTGGTGTTGAAAGTGCCGGGGTTTGCTGCGTTTACAAGGTGTGCATACACCATGCAGTACAGCACCTTGGAGGGAGCACCGTCGGTGATTGGAGAGGAGTTGCTGGGCGATGGTGCCTGTACATTGGCGTGTAGAGTCTTGATGGTGTCGGTTTGTGGTTTAGTTATTGCAGCGTATGTCGGTGAATTGGAGGTGTTCTTCAGAACTTTAGTTTTCTTCAGTATGATTTCTTTCCTGAGTGGGGACTTAGCTGCAAGGGTATGATGATTACTCTTGAAGTTGGTGCTGTAGTAATGGTGCAGGATCTGAAATCGTGTCCATCATTCCCCCATTTTGAACAAAACTTCTTATCCTTGATGGGGCAGTCCTTGGTGATGTGATTATAGGAGTAGCAGGTCCAGCAGTGGGAGATGTATGTGAAACGTTCTTGTTCTATATGAATTGGGTGAATGTGGTAATTTGAGATGGCCAGACCGTCAGAGCTTGGGCAGCCATGGAGATGCCTGAGAATGTAATCTTTAGAATAGATGAGGCGTTAGGCATCTAGGAGATGCTGTCTTCCGAGGCCCAGGTGTTTTGTTCCTCAATAGATATCTTCAGTGCTTCACTAGAGAGAGAGAGGTGACGATAATGTCCAGTCTTTTCACAAAGACCAAACGTTTCTACTTCAAGAATGGAGACGGGGATACAGTGAACTGTTGTGTTTGTATTGTCCTGATTGAAGAGTCGTCCATTAGCTTTGATGCTTCCGTGTCGTGTGTGCAGACGACACTGGAGTCCTTCAGAGAGTGGATTGCGGTAAATTTGACCTGCATGCAGGAACTAACGGCGGTAGCTAAAGCTAGATTCGAGGAGTCATTTATTGCACCATTCACAGGTTTGATTTTCATACGATGCGACAGCATTGTGAAAAGGCACCTAAAATGGAGGAATATAGCAAATAATGTTGTTGCAGTGTTAACACCAGAAGGCAGCTATGACGAGAACTCACTCACACACGAGCTTTTAAATCTCTGCACAAAATTCAATTTAAACCAGCAAATAATAGAGCCTAATAGACTGGAGAATACACTAGACCTCATCTTCACTAACAGTGATGATCTGATAAGAAATGTCACCATATCAAAAACAATATACTCAGATCACAACATAATCGAGGTTCAGACATGTATGCGTGGAGCCCCAGACCGACATAATGAGATTAGTCACGAGGGAGCATTCACCAAATTCAACTTCAATAACAAAAACATAAAGTGGGACCAAGTAAACCAAGTCCTAACCGATATAAGCTGGAAAGATAGACTAAGCAACACAGACCCCAACTTATGCCTAGAACAGATTAACTCGGTGGCACTCGATGTATGCACAAGGCTTATTCCTCTAAGAAAAAGGAGGAGCAGATGTAAAACAGAAAGAGACAGGCGCTCCCTTTACAGGCGAAGGAAAAGAATAACAGAGCGGCTAAAAGAGGTCAATATATCTGAAATGCGTAGGGAGTCACTGGTCAGAGAAATAGCAAACATCGAACTTAAGCTAAAGGAATCTTATAGGAGTCAGGAATCGCGGGAAGAACTAAAAGTCATAAATGAAATCGAAAGAAACCCAAAGTATTTCTTTTCCTATGCCTAATCAAAGTGGAGAACAACGTCCAGTATTGGGCCCCTACTTAAACAAGACGGGTCCTATACAGATGACAGCAAGGAAATGAGTGAGCTACTCAAGTCCCAATATGACTCAGTTTTTAGCAAGCCGCTAACCAGACTGAGAGTCGAAGATCAAAATGAATTTTTTTGAGAGCCACAGAATTTGGTTAACACAAGCCTATCTGATGTTATCCTGACGCCAAATGACATCCAACAGGCGATAAATGTCATGCCCATGCACTCTGCCCCAGGGGCCAGACTCATGGAACTCCGTGTTCATCAAGAACTGCAAGAAGCCCCTATCACGAGCCTTTTCCATCCTATGGAGAGGGAGCATGGACACGGGGGTCGTCCCACAGTTACTAAAAACAACAGACATAGCCCCACTCCACAAAGGGGGCAGTAAAGCAATAGCAAAGAACTACAGACCGATAGCACTTACATCCCATGTCATAAAATTCTTTGAAAGGGTCTTCAGAAGCAAGATCGCCACCCATCTAGAAACCCATCAATTACACAACCCAGGGCAACATGGGTTTAGAACAGGTCGCTCCTGTCTGTCTCAACTATTGGATCACTACGACAAGGTCCTAGATGCACTAGAAGACAAAAAGAATGCAGATGTAATATATACAGACTTTGCAAAAGCCTTCGACAAGTGTGACCATGGCATAATAGCGCACACAATACGTGCTAAAGGAATAACAGGAAAAGTTGGTAGATGGATCTATAATTTCCTCACAAACAGAACACAAAGTGTAGTAGTCAACAGAGTAAAGTCCGAGGCAGCTACGGTGAAAAGCTCAGTTCCACAAGGCACAGTACTCGTTCCCATCTTGTTTCTCATCCTCATATCCTTGTCTATGTCACATAGACAAGGATGACATGCAGATGACACCCGAATCTGCATGACAGTGTCTTCTATTGCAGACACTGCAAGGCTCCAGGCGGACATCAACCAAATCTTTCAGTGGGCTGCAGAAAACAGTACGAAGTTCAACGATGAGAAATTTCAATTACTCAGATATGGTAAACACGAGGAAATTAAATCTTCATCAGAGTACAAAACAAATTCTGGCCACAAAATAGAGCGAAACACCAACGTCAAAGACCTGGGAGTGATCATGTCGGAGGATCTCACCTTCAAGGACCATAACATTGTATCAATAGCAGCTGCTAGAAAAATGACAGGATGGATAATGAGAACCTTCAAAACTAGGGATGCCAAGCCCATGATGACACTCTTCAGGTCACTTGTTCTATCTAGGCTGGAATATTGCTTCACACTAACAGCACCTTTCAAGGAAGGTGAAATTGCTGACCTAGAAAATATACAGAGAACCTTCACGGCGCGCATAACGGAGATAAAACACCTCAATTACTGGGAGCGCTTGAAGTTCCTGAACCTGTATTCCCTGGAACGCAGGCTGGAGAAATACATGATTATATACACCTGGAAAATCCTAGAGGGACTAGTACCGAACTTGCACACGAAAATCACTCACAACGAAAGCAAAAGACTTGGCAGACGATGCAACATCCCCCCAATGAAAAGCAGGGGTGTCACTAGCACGTTAAGAGATCATACAATAAGTGTCAGGAGCCCGAGACTGTTCAACTGCCTCCCAGCATACATAAGTGGGATTACCAATAGACCCCTGGCAGTCTTCAAGCTGGCACTGGGCAGGGACCTAAAGTCGGTACCTGACCAGCCGGGCTCTGGCTCGTACGTTGGTTTGCGTGCAGCCAGCAGTAACAGCCTGGTTGATCAGGCTCTGATCCACCAGGATCAGAACTCTCCAGGTAAACTCCAGGTAATAAATTCCCCACCCCGGCAGGGTCGAAGGGAGTCTTCTTGAGCGTAGAACACCAAGAAGACTGGCAGTTATACAGGCGTCAGTGGATAGGGACGTGTTGCAGACGAAGGCATAGTCACTGGTAGGCGGGATTCCCCAGTGGAAGAAGGTCCAACCCAAATGGATTGGCTAGTTGCTGTAGCCGTGAAGAAGGTCTTGTAGATGTCCTCTGAAGCAAGATTCCATGATGTTGCAGTCTGGCAAGTTGTGCAAGAAAGGTATAAAATACCGACATTATGAAAGTTAAGACATATGCAACATCTGGATATCTTTATTGTAGACGTTTCGCCATCCAGTGGCTTTATCAATACAGATTCTGGGATAAAACACGGTGATCAGTGAGGCAGATGCGAGCGCAAAACACGGTGAACCATGAGCAACCAGCAGTCCTAGAATCTGTATTGATAAAGTCACTGGATGGCGAAACTTCTACAAATTTTCGAGTCGGTGTTGGCGTCTCGCTTTCCTCAGACTTTGTACAGGCCGAGGGTGTCCCACAAGGTTGTATCCATAGCACTGTCCTTTCTCTCTTGACAGAGGCGCTGATTGTTGTCGCCTGGAATCGGCCTCCCTTCAGGATGTGATTGAGCGAGTTTCCCATTGAACCACTTGTCATGGATGCAAATTTTCTAGTACGAAAACCCATTTCATAACCTTCACTAGACGTCTTCTTGTCTCAGATATCCAATTATATTTACACGGCTCACGTATTCCACAATGTTTTAGTCATGCTTCTTGATCCCCGGTTGACATAGAGATCTTACATTTCCACTATAAAAGCATCTTGTCATGGTTGGCTGAATCTCCTTAAAATTCTTGCGTATCGTTCATGGGGAGCAGATCGTCGGATTCTCCTCCGTTTGCATTCCACCCTAGTCTTGTCCAAGCTGAATTATGACGACCAAGTCTACTCTGCGGCTTCTACAACTCTTTCTAAGATAGATCCCCCTTCATCATCAGGGTCTGCGTTTATGCCTTGGTGCCTTCCATTCATCCTTTGTGAAAGCCTCTGTTCTGAGACGAATGTTCCTTCCTTGGGCTGATCGTCGTGATGTTCACTGCCTTCGTTACTTTGTCTGCTCTCATGACCTTCGTGTTCTGTCTATGTACAGGTTGGTCTCAGACAGTATAGAAGCCCATTATTTGTTCTACCCCCCTGCTTACTCCCACCATTTTCTTTGTCTTCACTCACTCCATCTTCTCTCCGGTTGCCTCACTTGCATGTTCATTTATCTACCTTTTCCCTTCCACCTTGGGAGGTTCCGATTGTTCGTGTCCAGTCTCCCCTACTACTGTGTTCCAAAGCTCTCCTACCTATGACTGCTTCTAACTCTTTTTCTTGATCACTTCCGGTCACATGCTCATGCCATTGCTGTTTATACAGATGGTTCTAAATCTTCTGACGGTGTTGGGTTCACGGCGGCATTCCCTGACGATGTTGTCTGAGGTATTTGTGATATTCGGCTTGTATGCCGAGTAGTTTGCTATCTTCATAGTGTAATAGGAATAGGGTATCTCATGGAAAGACACCCTATTCCTCTCTGTGAGGTTTGTCGGGTCCCTGTTTCAGTTTTTCACCAGCCAGCTCGTTGCCACCGCCTTACCACTCTTGCCTTATCTTCCATTCTTGCAGATGGAGCTGCCTTTGACTTACAATAACTTTTTGACTTTTTGTCAGCAACTACTTTACTATACGATCTTTGACACACAGTCCTTAGCGTCCCTACCAGCCCTTTTCTCCCCTCACCTCTGATTCCCTCTCCACCTAGCTGCATGACCCTTGTCGGTTTAGCGTTTTCTTTGATTATAATAATAATAATATAAAGTATTATAATTGTATAAATAAACTAATTTTATCAATATCCTCATGTTTTGGATTTTGTGAAGTGTATTTACATAGTGCAGTTATCGTGTTTTCAAGTACATGTATATTGGAATGATGATCTGTGTATGGCTTAGGTGTTTGAAGTTTGAAGTAGAAACAAATTGGGTATTTACTTTATTTTTACAAAATTTCGCCTAATATGCAGCCTCTTCCCATCATCCATAAAGACCTGGCCCAGGTGAGTATTAGAATAAACTCAAACTGCCTAAGGTCTGAGAATTACAAAAGACAGTTTAAGAAGTGTAGCTCCGTGTGATGGGCGTCGTGATACCCCATACGCTGTGACCACTGTCACTGCACACTCACTGAGAACAGTCACCTTGTGGCTTCAATCCCTAAAAAAGCCCACAAATTGTTAACAATATTTACAAAATAATGGCGCACTTTTCCACAATGCAGGAACCTGCATGACAGTCTAAATAAGCAAATTCTTATAGTACTTCGTAAATCATACAAAATAACTCGTCATAGCACTTATTGAATTAAATGTTAGACATGAACTGTCATTTGTTGATTACAATATTGTCAGTCCTGCATCTCTCATACAATCTTGATGACAGTGGTGTTATTCTTGTAGGTCTCAGATTATCCTGATAACAATGGTGTTAATGCAGTTGCTCTCAGATTATTCTGATAACAGTGGAGTTAATACTGTAGCACTCGGATTAATTATCCTGGTAACAGTGGTGGTAATATTAAGCCTCTCACATTATCCCGACTGTACTTCTGTCAATCAATGTTCTTTCTCTTATTGTGATTCTCTCAAATTTCGGCCATAATTTATCTCCTATTGTGCTTCTTTCAAGGACTATTCTTGATTATAATAATAATGATAATCAAGGACTGTTCATTCTTGTTCTCACTCTGTTAACCTAAACTGTTTATTCTTGTAATCAATAACTTTTTGTATTTGTCAAAGACTGTTCATATTTCTTCACTCATACTTTGTTTGACAAGGATGGCTCATACTTGTTCTCTTTTACCAAGTTTCTCTCAAGGACACTTCATACTTGCACTTTCTTACTGTACTTCTGTCAAGGATTGTTCATACAGTGTTTTGCATCATCACAGTCATGGCCTAAATATTGTTCATTCCCATGAAAATTATTTTTTTAATGAAGAATGCTGCTGTCCAGTACAGCTCATTGTTATTACTCTGAAAAAAGGTGCCATATTTTGTATGTACAGTAGACCCTCGATTAAAACGGTTTCATTTAAAACGCTTTCTTCATAACACTACTGTCAAATTGCGGCATATTTTCGTTTCACACTTCGTAAAACTGAATTTAAACAGTTCTGCTTCTGGGTACGGAAAAAAATTCTGTGCTTCAAGCTGGACGGCGGGGATCTTCCCCTTTGTGTAGTGAGCACTTGATAGTCTACCTGTGGGTCAGGTTATTGTCTTTTACGGGGAAGGCCCTAGTTTCCTGCTACCTCTGTACCAGTGCTCGGTATACACACGTCCAATACCGTACCCAGCATTGTCTGTGACTCTGGTTTTGGTCTTTTCATTACCATACATTGCATCTGCCATAGAACCATGGCACCCAGGAGGCCTGCAGGTGATGCTGGAAGTGGCAAGACAAAGGAAAACAAAGTACAAGTCTTGGAATTATGAAGAAAATAGAGATATTAGATAAGCTTAAATATGGTAATGTGGTGGCTGTGTGGTGGATATGACGAGAGTTATGGCCTTAATGAATCCTTGGTTCATATGATTAAAATGAGTGAAGCTTGTGCAGTGAATAACCCGGACTGTCGTCTAATCTACTGAATGACTGATCTGATTTACTAACTTGACTAACTGATTGACCTGATTTACTTATTTTCTAACGGCTTGACTGACCTGATTTACTGATTTTCTAATGATCTGACTGACTTACTGACCTACTGGCTTGACTGATTTATTTGATAACAACATATTTACTGAATTACTGACTGACATACTGTAATTAATTACTGACTTGACTGATTTACTGACCTGGCTGATTTACTGACTTGACTGGCTTACTGACTTGACTGACCAACTTGACTGATTTACTGAATGACTTTACTGATTGATCTAATGAATGACTTGACTGACTGACCTACAGAATTAAATGACTGTGCTGACTTGGCTGACCTGGCTACTGACTCACTTGACTGGACTTACTGACTGGACTACCAACCACTTCAGCATGCCTCTCCACTCCCTCCTTCACAATCATCCACAAACACTAACAACCACAATTTAAGGTAGTTATTTTTCTGTTGAATTTGTAGTCCTGAACAACAGAAAAAAACTTACGTAACTATAATGAACAACAATTGCATTATCATTTTTATTTGCGTAAGATCTGGAGACTTAAAAAAAAAAATAAGTTGTTTGGCGTTTTTTGTGGCTCAAGGAACATAAACCTATATTTCCCGTAAGTTCTTCAGTTCCTTTTACATGGATTCGTCTAACACTGCATTTTCAGCAACCCAACTGCCGTCTTAATCAATAGTCTACTGTATTTCCAACAGAGTGCAGTGTGAGTCCTGTGTGTGATGACGGCTATGGAGTGTGTAGAAGTTGGTGCTTCAAGGAAGAACGTGAAGTGACAGGAGGATGTGATGACTCAGACTGCAAGTGCTGCACAACTCGCCTGGCAACTTGTCCTGCTTCTTCCAACTGTTCTGGCATCTGTATAGACACCAGAAGATGCTTCTATCCTCTAACAAACAATTTCTGCTCTGGCTCAGATTGTGTGTGTTGTAACAGTAAGTAGATGAATAAAATGTTCTTAAATAAAAGCACATAAGTTTTACACTGGCTTCATGCATATTACTTTAATGTGTACTCACCTATAAGGGGTTGGACTAAACAGCATGAACATCTGCTAACTGAACTGTCGAATGACTGAATAGTTAATTTAAATGTGTTACAGGTTAGTTTTTGCATTATCTTCCAAGAAGGTAATATACAATTCACACAACTAGAGTTGTTCTAATTTGGAATGACGAACATGGAAGTGAAGTCGAACACTTGGATGGGCTCCCACAATCGCCGGATCTAAATATTTTTTAGCTGGGATCAATTGGAATAACAAGTCAGAAAAAAACTAATTTCATTCTTAATGAGTTAGATTTTCAATGAGCAAGATTTACTCATGGAAATGCTCAAAATGCCCTTGGCTGTTCTTCAAATACTATATAAATCAATTCCTCGATGAACTGGTGCTGTTATAGATGCAAATGGAGGATCAACTCCGTATTAAAACTAAAAATGTCATAGAACAAAGCGTTCATATTTTGTCCAACCCTTGTATGTAATTGGAGGGGTCTAGTTGCACCTCCTATTGTGAATCATGCTAGACCTGTCCTCAAATTCAATCATTTTCACTCGAGTATTTTTTTAGCATATTTTTAAAGCTTCACAAGCTTTTAATTTTAGTGATTTCACTTAGCAGATTATTCTACTCATCTACAATTTTATTGCCTAATCCAGTGTATAACATTCATTTGACGGAGATTACATATATCTAAGGGATGGCTATTATATATTCTAATATTCCGTTACCCACTTTCTGTAACCCTCAGTTTCTCTCTGCCTATCCTATCAAAAATAGTGTGTGTGTGTATTCACCTATTTGTGGCTGCAGGGGCCGATTCATAGCTCCTAGTCGCCTCTCTTCACTGATCACTACTAGGTCCCCTCTCTCCTTGCCTCATGAGCTTTATCAAACCTCGTCTTAAAACTATGCATGGTTCCTGCCTCCACTACATCACTTGCCAGACTTCCACTTCTTGACAACTATATGACTAAAGAAATACTTCCTAACATCCCTTTAACTCATCTGAGATTTCAACATCCAATTGCGACCACTTGTATCTGAGTCTCATCTCTGGAACATTCTGTCTCGGTTCACCTAGTAAGGAAAACAGGAAGATTAATCAGTTATACCTGTCTGATCCTCCAGCTTTTGCACTAATCTCTTGTGTGGAACTGTGACAAAAGCCTTCTCACACATGCTATCGGCAGGGGTTCTGATTCCGTTTTGTTGATTTTGACAATTTCTCCTGTTGCTGATGTAGGACTTAAACCAGTCTACAGAACCTATACCGATAGCTTGTGGTTGACAGTATCGAAGGCATTTTGCAGGTCTAAGGTTACCATATCTATCAGGTTCCCCATTTACATTTCAGTTCTCAGGTAATCCATCAGATTAATTAGGGAGGTGTCGGTTGAGTAATATCTTCTAAAGCCCGATTGATAGCTATGGAGAATGTTGTTGTCTTTAAGGTACTTAACTACTTGACAGTACACCGCCCCCTCTTGAATTTTGGATAATATACTGAGTAAACTAACAGGCTTATAGTTGCTTAAATCAGACCTACTATTTTTCATGAAGATAGGAGTAACTCTGGCCTCCTTGAATCCATCCGGTATGGTATTAGTGGTGATTGACAGATTTATTATGTGAGCAATAGGGACTGAGAGTTCAGAAGCACCATCTTTTAGGAACTTAGAGATGTTATCCGGACCAGTTCTCTTAGTTGGGTTTAACCTGCTTAGCTCTTTTTGCATAAAGTCATGAGATACACTTACTAGTTGACAACTGTTTGGGGTAACCCCTTTATTTGTATAGTGTGTTTGAAATTTATCAGTCTGTGTTAAAGGTATTTGATGCAGCTGGTAGTTTACTTAATAGTGTTGATGTGATAGATGTGTAGTAGGAATTAAAACAGTTTGCCACCTTAGATGTTTCGTGGCATACCTCGTTATCGATAGTGAATACTATGTTAGACCTATCTACTGGTTTATGGCTATACCCCAACTGTTTTAGTTGTTACCAGAGCTTTCTGGGGTTATGCTTATACTCTTAAATTTTTGAGCAGTAGTGCTTTTGCCTCTGCTCCTTTTATAAGTCTCTTCACTCTGTTCCTCACCCTTTGGAATTCATTTAGTGCTGCAATATCGTGTCTGTTCGCCTTAAATCTTTTTAGCATCTGGTCTCTGAATTTCATATTATCTAATTAATATCTCAGTAGTCATCCAGGGTTCAGTTCTTCGTTTAATCCTAACCTCTTTAACTGGTGCAATATTATCAAGGATGGTAGTGAACATTATTTTGATTTTTTTCCCAGGTATCGTTTACGTCCGTGCAACTTATCTCTGTCCAGTCACAATTGTGTAGCCTATTTACCAGTGTTTCTTTAATGTAGTTTCTAGTAGACATCATTTTTATTGTCCTGTGTAGGCTTATTTTATCCTTAGTGGTTTTCCTGGTGCAGTAAATGAAATGATCACTAAGACCTGTGGTAATGACGCCTGACTGACTAATAATGTTCTCAGAGCGGTTACAAAGTATGTGGTCAATTAGGGTGGCTGAGAACTGCGTGATCCGGGTTGCATTAATTAGTTGAATGTAACTATTTAAACCTAGAATTTGCTTATACCTTTTGCATAGCCCGTTATTTTGGTGCTGGAAACAGATATTGAAGTCTCCCAGTATTACTGTCTCGCAGTTGTTTTCAAGTCCGGACAAGACTCTGGAAAAGTCTTCTACGAACTGGTCCTGGGTGGGAGAGCAGTAACTAGTTTCTACTAAAAATGGGTTTAGTCTTGGGAAACAGCACTTCAAACCATAGAATCTCCAGCTTATTGTTATTTAAATCAGGTCTTGAGTTGTAAGCTAAGCCATTTCTAATGTAGGCACATACCCCACCACCCTTTCTGTTCCCAAGTGTTTTATATTGTAACCTTCTATTTTGACCTCGTCGTCAGTCACCGAATCATCCAACCAGGATTCAGAGATATATATAACTGCCGCCCTAGTTCTGCTAGCTAATCTCTGCCAATTTTGGAAAAAGTGATCTTGCATTGACATGAGTAAAGCGAAGGCCTGTTTTCATAAAACAATTATAATCATCAATATATGGCAATGGGTCATTTGTATTAAATTTAGGTAAATCAATCTCATCATTGCTAAAGGGTAATTGTGCCAAAGTGCATTTGTTAAACATAAAATGAATTGTGGCACCGTTACTATAATTGCACATACATAAATCATGCACCCATCCATTACACATTTTACATAAGGTGTCTTTTCTGTTTTTCTTGCATATTTTAGTACAGTGTATGCACCTGTTTGGTGGTGTTTGAGATAATAATGGCTGTATTGTCTCACATTAACCTATGTATGCATTACATATGGAGTTAAAGTTATCATTCCTAGCTAGTAGACCGTCAATAGCACCGTCACGTATCTGTCTGTTTTGCATCTGCACAATAGTTTGAGGTCCTGGATTAATTTGGATATAATATTCTCTGCTCAGACGTTGTGCTGAGCGGTTGTCAGCTGTTGCTCCTCAGTCCCGACACCTGGTGGAGGAGTGTTTACAACATCAACAACAATGGCGACTGCGTTTCGCCGCCGCGTTAATACTGTTTGTATTCAACTAACGCAGGGATCTATCACCGGCGAATCAGTAAATGTGTTACTGCCAGCAATCATTCGTGATACTTATGGCATTCAACGTGAATCCTTGTGTGGCGTCGCCTTGAATGGAACTACACGGATCTTCGTCAAGTTTTGTGACACTCAGATGTACGAGAAGATTGTGACCCAGTACCAGGATATAAGTAAGCAAGTCACCCCAGCAGTTTCTGTCCAGTTGCATGACGTTTCACGATACTATACGTGGGTACGTGTGCGAAACGTGCCTTTTGAGGCCAATGAAGTTGATATACGTGACGTTTTTGAACGTTATGGGAAGATCCACCTGGTCACCATGGGTAGGTGGTCTGACGGCCACTATAATGGCCTTCAGGAGGGGTCATTTACGTTGAAAATGTCCCTGCGTCAGCCGATTCCTTCGTACATTCAACTGGAGGAGTTTCGTTCCCAGGTGTACGTTACGTACCCTGGACAGAGAAGAACTTGCCGCCTCTGCGGCGCTCTGGATCACATAGCGGCTCAGTGTGTCCAGCGCCAGCCGCCATCGGGGCGTGGTCGTCGACCTGACGGTGAGGTACCCCGTCAGGCTCTGGAAGAGGAGGTTGTCGAGACATCGCCGCGTATGACATCTTGGAGTGCTGAGGTTGATAGGGCCATTGCTACTAAGTCATCTTGTGTGAC
>NC_069454.1:32965106-32980779 GCF_026875155.1 Cherax quadricarinatus | reverse complement strand
CTTTTCCTTGTTGAGAGGAGTCAAATTGGTTCTCCACTCAATTTGAACCATGTCTTGAATTGGGTTGTGTTTTGATTAGGTATGAAAAAACCGCATAGTGGGTTCTGTGGTCACTGTAAGACTTCACCTTTGAAATTTAAAGTTGGTAGAATTACCGACAAAAATGAAAAGTAAAAGGACACAAGTGCAACTTTTGACATTTATTGTGGAAAACGTTTCGCTCTCCGGGCTTTATCAAGCCATTCTTGATAAAGCTCCTGGAGAGCGAAACGTGCCACAATAAATGTCACATTAGTTGCACTTGTGTCCTTTTACTTTACAAGACTTCACCTTGAATTTGCCAGTCGGTTGAGCTAGTTTGCCTGCTCCTTGGACGGACGGCGCTTCTTCTTGTCCACAGGGATCCATCCTATTTGGTTTTTGGGGGGCGGGGTGTTTATTTTCCTCCCTGTTTCCATACTCGCTGGTCCATGGTTGGAACTGCAGATCTGTTTACAATGTGAGCAGGATCTTCCTCTTCCTTGATGACACTGAGTGGTCCCCGCAACTTCTTCGATATATGCGTCCCACATTTCCGAATCCGAGTCCTCCGTCGTGTTATGGAGCACGTGGCCTCCTCTTTTCGGCAGAAGCCATGTGTTATCTTGGGAAAAAAGGTAGTGAACCCCATGAACTGAGTGTGCGAACTGAGTCCGTCTGAGTCTGATCTGTACCCTGTGGTTGTTCCTGCATACATCTAAACATGCAGAAACAGAACAGAGGACTCACAGGTAAGGACCCACTAGGGGCTAGGGGCAAGCGGGGACGCTTGAAGAATAGTCGGTGGGAGGAATGTCTTTACTCGGAGAGAAGAGTCAGGACTAGCCCTAACAGCTAAGCCTTGGAGCAGATGGAAACAGCAACACAAAAAACAGGAGAACACTCAGTCGTCCGGCTGGCAAGCTATCTGCGTCTTGCTTTTCTTGATGTTGATTCGCGGCTGGCAGAAGCTGGAGGCGTGGTCAAGGAGGGCTAGCTTCTTGATTGGTCAGGTGTCGTTAAAGTGTGAGTCAGGAGTTACATCATTTCTTCAGTGTTAGGGGCATTCCTTATGTTGTGCAGTTGTTGGGGGGAAACGATGAGTAGTTTTGAAATCTTTGGTCGAAATACTGGGTCGGTTTGAAAATGGTCTAAGGTCATCTTGAGTGTTGTGAAGGAGCAATGGGTTCCTTTACGATTTGTAAACTTGACTGTTCTGCCTGTAATTTCTCGTTTCAAAGTGTCGACATTCATGGTGGGGTTTTTGGTCAGGAGTCGTATAAAAAGTTATGTCTTTCTAGTGCAGATATTGATTCGGTGTTGGTCTTCTGTATTAATACGTCGGGTGATGACTTGTGAGGTTTTTGTTGGTGGTTGCAGCATTGAAGATTCATTCAATGTTGATGTCTCCGCTACAGAGTTATAGAAGACTGTGGTGAATCGTGGCTTCTGATTGGTCCATTTTTGTAGTGGTGAGTGGAGGCGAAGGAATGATATTTGTGCCCCACGACGAGCCCAATCGACGAATAGGAGGCGTGGTGCTGTCTTGGATACACAAATAACCCGCACATAAAAGAGAGAAGCTTACGACGACGTTTCGGTCCGGACTTGGACCATTGACAAAGTCCCCACTAACAGAGGTGGAGCAGGACGGCTATATATAGGCAGGAAGAGGTGGAGGTAGTAGTAGTAGTAGTAGTAGTACAATAATTGTTTTATAATTCCGACAAGATGAAAATTAAGACACATGCACAACACCCCGGGGATCCCCATCGTAGACGTTTCGCCATCCAGCCAGCCACTGGTTGGCGAAACGTCCACAACAAAGACAACCAGACGCCGCACATGTTGTCTTAATTTCATCAAATAGTTTTTTAGTAGAAGTAGAAGAAGAGTAGTAGCAGTGGTAGTGGTAGAAGTGGAAATAAGGAGGACGAGCCAGTCAAATACAAAGGAAGGAGAGCACTGCAAGAGAGCTAGAAAACCCCCAGAGGGAGAGCAAGCGCACCGAGGTGCGTGAAAGGGGAAGTGGTGAAAAAATAAAATGAAGAAGGAACAGAAACATGAGACAGGAGAGAGAAAGACAACCCAGAGGAGGGAAAAAGGAAAGAGGAAAGGGAAGAGGGAAGAAAAAGAAAGGAAAAAATGAGGATTCGGTTAAGTCACGGGTGTTCTGAAGTTTGGAGCATTTTTACAATGTAGTGGGAGAGGAAGGGGATCTACAGAGACGGAAGCCAGGGCAAAGGTTTATACAAGAAAAGTTGTGTATTAGAGAGGATTCAAATAGGCGGCGACTGTTCGAGTTGGAAGGGAGGGAAGACAGTTTTAGCAGAAGACCAGTCAATAGGATGGCTATGATCTCTGACGTGACAGAAAAGAGCATTGTTAGTGTCGGCAAGCTAACACTATTTTTGTGCTCCCTAAGTCTGTCAGAAAGAGATCGACCAGTTTCTCCGAAGTATTGAAGAGGACAGGAGGAGCAAGAAAATAGAGTAGACACCAGGAACATCTGTAGAGGGAGGAGAGGTATGAACGAGATTAGTGCGAAGAGTGTTAGTCTGGCGGAAGGTAAGCTGATGTCTAAGGGACGGAGAGAATTGTTGAGATTAGAAAGACCGGAAATGTAGGGAAGGCAGAGGATAGAAGAGTTCCCATGAGTAGAGAGTTTGGGAGAGAAGAAATTGCGTTTAGCCGTGAGAGGGCAGAGTCTATGAAAGGGGAAGGGTACCCAAGACGGGAAACGAATTAAAAGAGTGAAATTTCTGTGGAAGGAAAGGGAGGATCACGATGCGGGGGGAAAGGAGAAAGAGGGAGATAAGAACATTTTCTTGACAGGGAAAGCATGAGGGGAAAAGGGTAGTAAATTTGTACATGTACTGTGATGGGTTTTAGGGTAAAGGAAAAAGGGAAAAAAACCTTATCTGAGCGGTGGACATGGAAATAAAGGGAAAGGGAATTTAAAGGAATTAGGTTCCATTCGAAAGGTTAAAGTGCAAAAAAGTTCATTAATGTCTTTGTTGAAGAGCTGGGTTTTTGCGCTTTTGTTGAAAAGAAAAGATCATGCGTTATAAAATTTTGGGTTTAGGGGATATCTTTAGGTGGGGGGTTTTGGGTTTGTGGAGGTGGGGGAGACAAACTGTTGAGGGGGCTTGTAAAATTTTCCCGGGGTTGTAGATTGAATCTTGGCAATTGCAGGGTATGTAGGGGGAGGTTCCAGATGACTTCTTTGTTTTTCCTTTATTTTTAAAGAGAGGATATCCTTACGCATGGCATTTGGTGCAAGGTATGGTGATCACACTTACATTTGATGGAAGTGGGGCACCCGTGGAAGTGCAAGAATAAAAATAGCGCCCTGTTTGACCCACAGGTGGAATATATCTTCTTATTTTTCCCACAGGGCATTTCGGCAGTAGGTGACTTTTAACGATTTAACAGTCCAGAAAAGGTGTTTTGTACTTAAAAGCGTTCAGGTTCAATCTGTCGAGGGTTGATGAAAGTAGCAAAAAAATGGCCAGGCCATCAGACAGTGATCTTGTGCCTTGGTTTAACGTCCGGGAATGTAAAACCTTTGAGAAATTGGGGAAGCGTTGGGGATCTTCACAACAGAGTCAATTTTGGGCCAAGGTGTTAAAGGTCTTAAGTGATAAATTAATTTCAGGGGATGGACATGTTCGTGATGGGGCCTGCCCTTAAGACCCTTTTTATAAACACTGAACGTTTTTCAAGATGTTGGTGACGTAGAAAATGGTAAAACCCCCGGGCTTCTAAGGTTTTCTTGGGAGTAGGTGTAAGCACTTTGGGCAGCTTCAGCATCATCGAGAAAAAATGACGATGAAAACTCCTTTTCCCGTGACGTAATTTGGGAACTTTGCGTGAAAAACAAGTGTTGAGAGGGAAACTGCAAACTCAAGCTTTGTGGGGGGTCTTTGACAGCAGATTGGGCTTAATTTTTTCCCCGGGTGTGACTCGTGGAGATGGTTGAGGTTTTATGGGTTAAAAGGATGGGGGTGGAAAAAATTCACCCCGGGCAGGAGTGAGAGGCCAACGGTCTGCCCTAGGGAAAGGGAGCCCCGGGCCCCACAGAATCCTGGAGCCAAGGGTGAAGAATGGCCAGAAAAAACCAATCAGGGTTTTTGTCTTCTTGAAAACCCCCCATTGAAGGTTTAATGGTTGAAGGGGGTGTGTCCTCTTCGTCCCCGTACACTCGGGAAAGTGTTCGTGTGCAAGGAAAAAGGTAGAAAAACTATATATATATTTAAGGGGTAGAGTGAGGTGTGAGTGCGCTTTGGGGACCTGAGGGAAAGGGGCTTTTGGGATGAAGGGGCGGGGTAGACAATGAAATCTTTTGACTCCCGTTTGTTGGGGGTTTGGGGGGTGCTTAATAAAGGTTTTTGAGGGGAACTCTCCCAAAAACTGCAGTAATGGATTTAAAAATTTTTTTAAAGTTTAATTTAGAAAGGACATAGGAAAGTTGTGGTTTGGAAATAGGGTTTGTTGATGGGTTTCGGAAAAAGGTATATAATTTCCCACCCAAAATGGAGTAAGGGGCCAAAGTGCAAATCTTTGGGGTTTTTTTTTTAGACGTTTCGCCTTCCCGTGGCTTTATCAATTAAAAATTTAGGACATAACTTGAAGACAGTTTGAAAATATGTAAGAAAATGAGGTAATCCCGTCCCCCAAACCCGGAGTGGGGCGACAGCACCATAGTCGGGAGATTCTCCAAAAAAAAATGGGGCTTTTAGAACGCCGGTTTAAAAGGGGCGAACCCAAAATTTCCCGGGACATTAGTTTAGGGCCCTTCCCCAAAAATGGGGTTTGGAATTTGTAGTTTAAGGAATTATGGCAAAGTTCAAATTAAAAATTCCCCGTTTGTTTCTTTTCATTTAGCCCCCTTTGAATTTGTATTGAAAAGGGCCACTGGGGGGGCGCACAATGACCCAGTTTTTACATGTGTTTATTTATTTACGGTATAATACCACGTAACAACTTGCAGACACGCAACACCCGGGAACAAATTTGAAAATGTCAAAATTAACCAATATATCTCAAAACCCCCTTTTTTTGGGGAAGGTTTTATGGGAACCCCCCTGTGTTTCCCTCGCTCTTACCTGATTTCTTAAAAGGGGATTTTTTTTGGGTTTGATTTAGATATTGGGTCGTTCGACCTATCCTAGGGGGGGAGGGACGATTCCCTCTTTTGGGGGTTTTTTCTATGTCTTAAGATTCCGAATTGGTATTGATAAAATGGGGGGAAAAGTTAAATAAGATAAAGTTGTGGTTTAAATTATTATTTTTATTTAAAATTTCGACAAATTGTGGGGCCCTGCAACATCTGGATCTTTTTGGGGACGTTTCCTTCAGACAATAATTAAACATTTTTTGGAAAAAGGGAAAACCTATTAGGGGATGAAAGTAATTTTCCCCGCCCCTTTTCAACTTTAATATGCGCCGGGACCTTCGTAAAATTCCCCACGACTATGGTGCTTTTGCACCTACCCTGGTTGGGGGACTGATTCCCTCATTTCGTACATATTTCTACTGTCTTAAATTTTATGCCCTAGAATTTGATTTTTTAAGCCACTGGATGGGAAGTTCAATAAAGTCCCCAGATGTTGCACTTTGGCTTACCTCATCGGGGGTATTGATGAGTGGAACGTCTCCCAGTTGTGTTATTGGGGCTACATTTTGGTAGCTTCAAATTTGGGGTTGGATAAATATATGAGTGGGGGGGTTGGTTTTGGGGGGGGACTTGTAAATGATGGATAAAATTTATAGACCTTTTTTTTTTGGGGAGCATTAAAAATTTGGGGTTTGGGCAAATTTTTTGTTAGTGGGATGAATTTTAAAGGACCCGCCCTTATGGGGGAACAGGGCCCGCTGCAGTGATTCTCCTTTCTTTGTTATGTTTTATCCCCTTTTTGATACCCTATAAATTCCTTTCTTTTGCCCTAAGATATTTTTCCCCATTATTCTCCTTTGGGGGAAATTTTTTATTTGTCTAATTTTTTAAAATGGGATAAAGTTTTTTTGAGCAGCATGTTTGGTGTGCAGAAACTGTAAAATTTATGCTCTCTTCGTTACCTAGTCAACAGTAAATTTTTCTAAGCCCATTGAAACTGCTAGCGAAAAAATTTAAAAAATGTAACTGAGTGTCCCCCACTATCTACTTCCTTCTTGCTAAAAAGGGAATTTATTTGTGATCGCTTGTGCCGATTCATTAATTTCTAAAATTTTAACATGGGTTTTTCCTTGTCGCCAGAACCAAAACAAATATGTTTTTTTTCCCCTTTAGGGTTTTTCACAAACTGCTTTAAAAAAATTCCTGAAAACCTTCTATGAAATCATTTGATTCTAATTCCCAGACAAAAAATTCCATTCAATGTGCTAAAGTTAGCCCCCCAGAATTTTCATTATCGTGCCTTTTGGCCTTAACCCCTTTCCCCCACAGTAAATTTTTCTTGGGGCCCTATTTTAAATTTGGGGGCGGTATATCATCCTTAATCAATTTTTTATGCCCCCTGAAAAATTCTTCCAGACACGTATGTGTTACCTCAGACTTAACACCCGGTTTTATGCAAGTTCAAGTGATCTCGGAATACAGTGCCCCCCCCCCTCCCCTACCGAAATTTCTATTAATTGGAATAATTTTAAAAACCCCGAATGTGGCATTTCCCAAGGCATGTCCCACTTTTGGAATTTTAACCATTTCAGGATAGCAAATACTCAATGTTTCTGCACTAGTAACTAATCTCAATCATCCATTTTATTCCCAGACTCGGGTATTAGCATAATTAAAAATTTTTAAAAACCCCCCTTTCTCTTTTTCCCCTTCCCGTCTTTATTTTCTCACTAAACCTTTTCGACTAAGCCTTGGCTTTTTCCATTCCACCTCTTCTGCCTATTACTGTTCCCACGGGACTTCATGTATTCTCGCGAAAACCCTACCCTATCTACCCTTTTAAGCCCTAACAGCTCCCTCCACGCCGTTGGCAGTCCCCCACCCCAACCTGAAATGAACCAACCCGGGCATACATGCCATTTCTGTCATGAGGTCCCATTTGTCAATGAATGTTACCGCATTTTTTTTGCAGTTTTTGTCCAGCCAGCAATTGACCCCAAGCCCGGACAACCATTCTTTTTAAATTTTTTGCCTTGGGAAAAAGTCCCCACATAGACAGGGTTCCCCCTTTTTCCTATTTTCTCTATTGCTGACCAAACATCTAATCAGGTGCTCATGTACGTCTGCCAACACTTGCCTCCACCTGAGACAGAAAATAGGATTGCCCCCATTACCTTTCATGCACCCAAGGAAAAAAATTCCCCATCTCGCCCCAAAAAAACATACCCTGTCCCTCCTTTTCCGCCCCTAAGAAAAAAGGGCTCTACCCATAAATTTAAACCTGACTGTCCCCAACTTAACAATGCTTACCTTATTTTTGGGTCTTTTTTGACGTTGTTGAGGTCTTCAGGGGGTTCAAGGGATCCTCACTCACGCCTGCCCAAAGCTTACTTGGTGTTCGTTTTGACGTTTCCCCGTAGACAAAACCCCATTCGTTTGGGAAACCCAAAAGGGTTTGAACTCTCCACAGCAATCTTCTGGATCTTCGTTGTTTCCCGCCACTCCAACAGACTTCTTGATTTTCACCTTTGTTCCATGTTGGCTGGCCACTGACCAGGTTTCTCTCTTGACCTGAGGACTAACAACAGGAGGATTACTTCGCAACCTCTTGTTTTCCTCCGTCAGTCACCGTATCTCAAGCTGAGCAACCCTAAGCTCCTCTTTCAGCTGCTGGTACAGTTGCTCAGAGAGGACATGTTGTGCAGATTCACGGAGACACACTGGACAGAACTTCACAGAGCTAAGTACACGTCACCACTGAGCTAAGTACACATCACCAAGGTCATTGATATATATTATAAACAACAACAGACCTAAGACTGATCCTGTGGTACGCCACTTGTTACAGATCCCCACTCGGATTTAACCTCATTTAAGCATACTCTCTGCTTCCTATTAGTGAGCCATGACTCGGTCCATGACAGCACTTTTCCCCCAATGCCATGAATTGCCACTATTTTTAAGTCACTGGAGCGGTACTCTATCAAAAGCCTCACTGAAATCTAAATAAACAATATCGAATTCTTTATCGTGATCAACGGCATCAAAAACTTTACGGAAGAAGGTTAATAAATTAGTTAGGCAGGAATGGCCCTCGTGAATCCATGCTGAATATCATTAATCAACCTAAGCTTATCGAGATGGCTTCTTATATTATCAGCTATAACTGACTAATAATTTGCCTACAATTGAGGTTAGGCTTATTGGGCGGTAATTTGACGGTAACGACTTGCTTTAAAAATAGGAATTACATTAGCCATCTTCCACACATCAGATACTACACCTGTTTGAAGAGAAATATTAAAAATATTAGTCAATGGTTCACAAAGTTCCATTATACACTCTTTAAGAACCTTGAAAAAGTTCATCAGGGCCCGGGGATTTATTTTTTTTTTCGGTCTAACTGTTTGATAACAGTTCGGTAGTGACAGTGATATTGTATAATTTGTCTCATCAGGCCCACTAGTTAATTACTGGAAGTAGGTCGCGCCCAAGGGTTAGGCAAGCGAAGACAAGTAGTATAAGAATGGTATACATACCGACAAGATGAAATTAAGACACATGTGCAAACATCTGGTATCTTTATTGTAGACGTTTTGCCATCCAGTGGCTTTATCAATACAAATTACAGGACATTACTTGAAGACAGTAGAACTATGTACAGATGAGGTAATCAGTCCCTAACCATGGCGTAGGTGCGAAGAGCACGTAGTCGTTGAGGGACTGATTACTCATCTTCTGTACATAGTTCTACTGTCAAGTTATGTCCTGAAATTTGTTATTGATAAAGCTATTGGATGGCGAAACGTCTACAATAAAGATACCCAGATGTTGAAGATTGAGACACTTATGCAGCATATGGGAATCTTTATTCAGGAAACGTTTCGCCACACAGTGGCTTCATCAGTCCAATACATAGAGGAGGCGTAAGGAGAGGAGGAGATGAGGTAATCAGTCCCTCAACCTGGAGTCGATGTGTTCAGTCCATCAATCAAGATTGATGGACTGAACACATCGACTCCAGGTTGAGGGACTGATTATCTCATTCTCCTCTGTTCTTCACGATTTCTTTGTATTGACTGATGAATGCCACTGTGTGGCTAAACGTTTCCTCAATAAATATACCCAAGAGTTGCACATGTGTCTAATTTATCAACTTATAAGTGCTACGGTTATGGACACTTCCGAGCTTCAGAACCTTGATTTTATCTAAAGTGAAACTGATCGTGATCCAGGCTTGGATCATGATAGAGGGAGACTTCTTGGGATGAAATTGTTAGGGCTTCTAGACTCAATAACGTAGTGATAGTAAGGGATTTTAACATTGTGAAAGTTAAGATAATGTGCAACATCTGGATATCCTTATTGTAGACGTTTCACCATCAAGTGGCTTTATCAATATACATTCTAGGACATTATTAGAAGACAATAGAACTATATACAAAAGATGAGGTAATCGTCCCTCAGCTTGGAGTTAGTGTGTGTACAAGAATGGTATACAATTCTGACAAGATGAAACTAAGACACATATACAACATCTGGGTATGTAATAATGTTGGTATAATTACCGACAATATGTAAAGTAAAAGGACACAAGTCCAACTAATGTGACATTTTATTGTGGCAAACGTTTCGGCTTGACAAAGCTTCTGGAGAGCGATATGTTGCCACAATAAAATATCACATTAGTTGCATTGTGCCCTTTTACTTTAAACATCTGTGTATCTTTATTGTAGACGTTTCGCCATCCAGTGGCTTTATCAATACAAATTCTAGGACATAACTTGAAGACAGTAGAACTATATACAGAAAATGAGGTAATCAGTCCCTTAACCTTGGAGTTGGAGTTATGTCCTAGAATTTGTATTGATAAAGCCACTGGATGGCAAAACGTCTACAATAAAGATACCAGATGTTGCATATGTGTCTTGGAGTTAGTGTTCACAGCATCGTCGTGGTGGGAATCTGGATCAAAGGCGAACGAACGAACAAGTACAGGTAAGATCCGAATGGGATGAGCGGGGAAGACGGGACAGACGAAGAATAGCGCTGGAGAGGAGTGTTCTTAGTCGTAGTAATAGAACCAGGGCTTAACCCAGCAGCTAAGGCGATCGTGGGACAGACTTGGAGAAAAAACGGGAAGAGAGCAAGCTGTGTATGTAACAGTCTCGTGGTTGGTGAGGTCTTGCGTTTCCAGGTCGCAGGAGAGGGAAGGCAGGCAGGACCATCAGAGGGTAGCAGACATATGGGAGTTTATTTTAGTAGTTGAGGAGGCAGGTTTGCAGTGGAGCCATTTGTAAACTTCTGAAGCTGCTCTGGACAGGTGGTAAAGTGTTGTCTTGTTGGAAAAAGTGAAACGAAGAGGCTTGATGAACTCAAAAACTTGTGCGAGTGTGAAGAGGTGATTCGCAGGCATACTTGGACTGTTCCATCACGAGGCTTTTGAAGAGTTCAGAGCAGAATCACGGTGTCAGTATTCGAGGGAGAGGTGTAGAAAGTAAGGTTTTTCAAGAAGGTGTGCTGGAGTCGTCGCTATCTGCTCTGTCGGCGAATTCGCCAGAAAATTCTTGTTCAGTTGTTTCTACTGTGATTGTGTGGAGAGGCCGCTGGATGTCTAGAGTATTTGCAGTCTGGCAGGTTGTTGATGATTATTGAGAGGTGGTAGTGGACCACTGGGTGTGAAGGCTTATTCAGCCCTGTAACAACTTCAGACAGTATTACCAAGGCTGGCTCCTCCTCAGGAAAATTAATGATAGAAAAAAACAAAAAACTGATGAACATAAACAATTTATTATTTAGAAAATAAATATAAAACATTTAAATCTGAAATATTAACTACATTTAAAGAAAATGAAAAATGAAAAATTAAATATTAATGTTTCACGCTAATATAATAAAATTGGGGTGTTGGGGGTTGGGGGGGAATGCGTGTTGTTGAATGAGCCTTGCGAGATGGGGGGGGGGGGGGGGTGCAGGTGTTGGTGACAACCCCCCGGTCGTTCTTCAAGATTTTATAGCCGAAATAATCCGTCAGATGACGGAAAGGGGTTCTTTCCCAGTAATGATGGGGGTTAAAAACCCTGTACTTGCATACCAAAACAGGTAAGTGGATCAAAATTTGGGATGTTCAGAAGTTAGTCCTTTCCCCTTCAATTTATCTTTGTTTTTGGCAGGTACCCCCTCTGTCATTTAAAGTGGAAAAAGAGATTCCCCACTGCTTAAGAAATCATCTCTGATAAGTACAATACAAAAGAGGGGGTGATTTTTAAAGAATTTTAACCCTTCAGACTGAAAGGATGATTTAATTATTGGTCAAAGTGAGCTTTAAACAAAAAGCCCACAAAAATTTGATCGGCGTATTACAGTAGTTTTGGAGCGTGACTTTGATTTCGTCTGCCGGACCCCCCCACCCACTTTCGGGGGGAGGGGGAACGGGAGGGGAGGGATAGGGGGGCTAGACTGACCCCCCTTAACAAGCAGCCGGCAAACAAACTTCACTTTCGGGGGGGGAAAAAAAGGGGGGAAAAGCCGGAGCTGGGTTTACCCCACCTTAAGTAGCTGGGAATGAAAAATTTCTATATATACTCCCTCCCACTCCTATCTATCGAACTTTTTACATCCCCTCCAAAATTATAGTAAGGAGTATAAAAAGAAAGGGGAGGAAAAAACTAACATGTGGAAATCGCGTAAGGGAACAGATCTTTATGACTGCACGTTAACCATCAGAAAATAATTGGATGAAGCATTTAAATACACAATAGGGGCTTAAAAGCCTGGGGTGCCCTTCCCCCCCAAGAGGGGATGTTGGTTCCCCTTTAAAAATTTCTAGGTTTATCAAGGTTTGTGGTCCATTTCTAAAAAGAAATTTTTTCCCGCAAAAAATTTAATTTGGATATACCACACACAAGGGCCAAAATATTCCTTTCCTATGGTGGAGTATCTCGTTTCTGTGGGGAAGGAGTTTCTGGCTTAGGAAGCATACAGGGAAGGGAGTACCATCATGGTTTTTTTAGAAACCCCGCACTAAGCCAGTATTGGAGGCATCAGTTCTTAAACAAAATGTTTTATTAATATCTGTAATTTTAAGTATGGATCTTTCGAAAAGTACTTTTAATCTCATTAAACTTTTCCGAGTACGTCGAAAAGTTCAAGAGGTTCTTCACAGACTTTTTAAGGAAGTTGGATAAGATGCCTGTAAGATCAGTAAGGTTCGGGATAAACCGTGCATAAAAATTACAGAACCAAGAAGCTACGCCTGAGCTTCTTGGTTTTGGGGAATTTAAATTCTAATAAAGCTTTGATCTTACGGGGGAGAGGCTGCAGAGAGTTATTAGAAAGTATCGGTCAAGATATCTAATCTTGTTATACCCAAGGAAGCATTTCTTCGGCTTGGCAGAGAGGCCATGTGAGCGTAACCTAGAAAAATGATGTTAAATGTTTGGATATCCCTTTGCCCCACGTGGTGTCATACGTAAATGTTATCAAAAAAAACTGAAACATTTGCATATTCCCCAAGACCTTTTCTCATCTGTCTCACGTAGGTAGCACAGGCGTTACCAAACCGAAAGGCATAGTTCTATACTGCATCAGTCCTTGGTGGGTAGGAAAAGCGGTGTACTGCTTAGAAGAAGGATCTAACATTACTTGATGAATGCCTGCGCAATATCAATCTCTGAAAGAAGGAAGAGTCATAAAATTTGTGTAGATGCTATCTATTAAGGGCATAGGTCAGCATCCCACCGATTTATAGCATTAAGGCCTCTGAAGTCAATAGCAAGTCTATATGAATTATCCTCCTTTTTAAACCCATGACTACTGGTGAGAAAATATGCAGACATGAAGGTTCAATGATCTTTAGTTTTAATAATTTTGTCAAACCTCTGGGTCAAATGCATCCCTAAGGTGAACTGGAACTGGGTATAATTTTCGTTTTATAGGATTGTCTGTCACTAAGTCAGTCTTATGGACTACCGTGGAGGTAACACCTGGAATATCAGTAAAGACGTCTGAAAAGTTACTCACACATTGAAGTAGTTCATGTCTCTTATGGTCATCCAAAGATTCATTAATATTAATGTTGGTTGCGCCCGAGTGGTCAAGAGTCACCAAGTCATGTAGTTCTTCATCATAGTCTAAGTTAGAGGTGTCAATTACGCACACCTTACATTCTTCAGTTGTCTTATCAAGTTCGTGTGGAAAAACTAAGTTAGTTATTCAGGCAGTTAACCGAATTTCTTTGGTAATATTTCTTAAGGATGTTGATATGATAAAGCTGAGGTTTCCCCTTGACTTCCATGAGGTAGCCAACTTTCCCACAAATTTTTAATACTTTATATGGACCTTTCCATGCTAATAATAATTTATTTGACTTGATGGCAAAAGTACAAGAACTTCATCCCCTACTTTAAAACTTATCCTCTGACTTTTGGAATCAAAATAGGTTTTGTACTGGTCCATTGACAAGCTTGAGTTTTTCGAAACTATGTAAGAGGTCTCCTCAAGTTTGGATCTAAGGTCAAGGAGAAACTGGTAAGAAGACTGAAACTCAGCATTTACCTCCTCATTAGTCCATAAGTCATGGAGGATGGACAGTGGACCTCTGGCCTGTCTACCATAGAGAAGTTCAAAAGGTGAAAACCCCAAAGAGTCACTGGGAACTTCCCTATGGCAAACAAAGACAGGGTAGGTAACGATGCCACTCCTTAGGTTTAAGGGAGCAAAGTTTCCTTAAAATGGACTTTAGAATCGAATGCTGGCGCTCAATCCTCCCATTACTGCTGGGATGATAGGGTGTTGTGAAGATTTGGCTTCACTCCCCGAAGTTGGTATAGATGGTTGCATTAAGTCAGATGTGAATTGTGTCCCACGGTCAAACAAAAATTTCTTAGGGATGCCACTCTGGAGAAAATGGACGAAGGGCTTCAGCCACTTCTGTAGTAGTTTTATGGTCTTTAGGGTATGGGGTTCAGGGAAACTCGAAGCATAAACAACTAATGTTAATATATATCTATGTCCCCAGTGAAAGTGGAGATAAAGGACCAACGATGTCAATAGCTACTCTTTCAAAGGTACCATAAAGACTGGCATTTTGACCATAGGTACTCACCTGGTACCCCGGGAGGATGACAGTTTGGCAAAAAATTTATACGATCTACAATAGGTAGTGACATCTGAGGACATTTTTACCAAAAATAGGTTTTTTTAATTTTATTTAAGGTTTTACGATGCGGGAAATGTCAGGCCACTGGCAGTCATGAGCCATTTTAAAGAACAGTCTCTCTGCATTTGGACTTGGAACAACTAAGATGGAATAGTCTATCTCATCTGAATTTAATTTGAAAACCGACTTATACAGTTACCTTTTATTTTATTCAAATTTATATGAAAAGTTTTCCATTGGATAACTCGATTTTGTTTAGCGGCTTATGGCAATTCTGAAGAGAAGGGCAAATTTCGTTGTAAATTGACAAAGGAGTCCTTCGTATATCTAAAGGCTTAAAGCCAGAGAAAAAAAAGAAAGGACAGTAGGAGAAGCCTGGGGTTTGGTCTGAGCCCTAGTCAAGACATTTATAGTATCGGAGGTGATTTTCTTCACTTTTATCTAATAAGTGAACCAGTGATCCTACTACCTCGCTTTCGGAGTAGCTTTAATGGTTTTAATCCACATGAATTCACGAGACATTGTCTCATCTGAACTTTCGAGGGGGTTCTGACCTTTCAGGAAGAGGATCTGAAAACCTATGTCCATCTTTTGGTGATGAAAGGTCAACCTCAGAAGGAAGAATGGCACCTTTTACATTACTATTAGTACGGAGCAAGAAGTGATGGGAGCTAGTAGGCTTCAGACCAACCTGTGAACCATTTAGACCTAATGTAACAACGGATGGTAGGAAAAAGTGTCCGTACGGCCCAAGTAGTCTGAAAGTATAGCAGAGGAATGAGTTTCTTTAAGGTTAGGGAACAGCTTATCAGAAATGACTATAAATTGCATCCAGTGTCTTAAAATGGTTGATACATTAAGTCCATTAAAATGTTCCCGAACAGAAGGGTGCTTGGTCATTACTGTCTTTAAAACATCTTCCAACTTTTTGGACCTTCTTAGAAGGACAATCTGGACGTTTATGTCCCTTAAAACCACACAAAAGACAAAACGGAATAAAAAAATAATTTTTCTTTCCACTTGAGGATTTGATTTCTTAAGGTCTGATGAACCCTTGCCTTAGGGTTCGTCCCTTTAGGTCTTTATAGGAAATTTTGGCCTCAGCATACAGGTCAGCAGCCTCAGCAGCTTCCTCAGCTTTAATAGGTTACGTTCTCTGATGAATGTTCGTATCTGTGAGGAAGAGCTGTCAGGAAACTGGTCAGCAACTATGAAGTCTCTAAGAGATTCATAACTGTGATCAATTCCCGAACTCTATCCAAAAATCGAACAAACGAAAGAGTGTTACAGTAACTGCTGAAAGTTCTGGGCCCGGCTGTAAGGTGGCATACCTGAAATCTTTCCTGTAGAATTAGTGGGTTTTTTATATGCTTTAA
>NC_069454.1:32929679-32964606 GCF_026875155.1 Cherax quadricarinatus | reverse complement strand
CTCCGGGTGACTTCAATAAAAATCTCCTGAAGACCAGGCCCCACACGTTATGAATTCCAAAACAATGAGTAACTGTATGTTACTACCAACAGAAAACAAAACCTACAAGAGTTACAGAGACTGTGTTTCCTACTTGACCACATCTGGACCAACACCATATCCCTTTAAAATCAGGCATAATTACAGATAATACCACAGACCACTACCCTATTTTTCCTCATAACAACTCTTGGTAAACACCCCAAGACATACTAAAGTCACCTTCAGACTTCACAATGAGGCAGCCATTAATAACTCACAACAGCAGTAGAAAAACATTGATTGGCACACTGAGCTAGAAATCTTTTACAGATATTGACGAATGTATTAATAATTTTCTAAAAAAGACCCAATACCTCTATAACAAGCACTGCCCTAAAAAAACTAAACAGATGACAGCAAGAGACTGAACAGTCCCTGGCTAACACCCAGCATTCTCAAATCCATAAATACAAACACCAATATGAAAAACAGTACAGAATGGGTCACATAACCGAGACCAAACAAAACGTTACTCGTCAATCCTAACCACCTGATAAGAAGGGCAAAAAAATTGTATTATGAAAACGATTATCCAACTTACGGGTGATATAAAAAAAAAACCTGGAAAACCCTATCAGAAATTCGGGGAACAAAAAAGATATCACGAAATAGCGAAATAAAATTAGCAAAATCAGATGAACCCCAACTCCCACCAACAGAAACAGCAAACAGACTCAATGATTTCTTCTCCCTATAGGACAAAACCTTGCCAATAAAATCCCAAGCTAGATACCCCACCAAATGACTACCTCACCGGCAACTACCCCCGAAACACTGTTCCTAGCTCCGACTAACCATACGAAGTCTCCTTATTATCAATGCACTAAAAAACAAGGCAGGATATTTAAGTACCTTACCACCCTTTATATACAAAAAGTGTCACAGGTGCTATCTCCAATCTTTTGCAACACTCTTTAACAAATCCATTGAATCCTCCACCTTCCCTACAGTTTCTCAAAATAGCAAGGGTCACCCCGATCCACAAAGGAGGAGACAAACAGAGTTGAATAACTATAGGCCAATATCCAACTTACACCTCTCTCAAAAATCTTTGAAAAATTAATTCATAAACGAATCTACTCCTACCTTATCTCCCAAAACATACTCAACCCCTCCCAAATTTTGGGATTCAGGCCTAATAAAAATACTAATGATGCTATTATACCTGCTAGAAACATTTTATACATTGCAATAGAGAAAAAAGAAGTCCCCTGGGGATCTTCATTGACTTACGTAAAGCTTTTGATACATTTTGACCATGACTTGCTCCACGTAAAATTGTCACACTATGGTATAAGAGGGCACTCCCTCAACTACCTCAAGTCATACCTCAGCAACAGAAGCCATATGTGTACGCAAATGGGGCAAACTCTTCTGCGCAACCCAAATTTCAGTTGGTGTCCCACAGGGGAAATGTCCCTTGGCCCTCTTCTCTTTCTCCTATACATAAATGACCTTCCAAATGCTTCGCAATTACTCAAACCCACACTATTTGCAGATGACACTACATACGTCTTCTCTCACCCGAGCCCAGTCACGCTAGCCAATACTGTAAATACCGAATTACAGAAAATATCTACCTGGATGAGGACTAACAAACTTACACTAAACATTGACAAAACCCACTTCATTCAGTTTGGTAACAGAGCTACAGGATTGTCCCTCTTAACATAATGATAAACGGATCACCTATCACAAAACTAACAGAGGGGAAAATTCTTAGGAATCCACCTTGATAATAGACTCAAATTTCATACACATATTTCAACAAATTTCTAAGAAAATTTCCAAGACTGTAGGCATAAATATCGAAAATACGGTACTATGTTCCACAGTCAGCCCTCCTGGGCCCCATATCACTCTCTTATTTACCCCTATCTCACCTATGGAATTTGTGCATGGGGCCCCAACAACAATTAACCATCTCAGACACTAATTACCCAACAAAAGGCTGCAGTTAGAATGATAACAAATTCTCACTACAGGCAGCACACTCCACCAATTCAATACACTAAACCTACTCACCATACAAAACATCCATACTTATTACTGCACCTATACATACATAGAAACACTTAACTCTGATATTAACCCTCCCTCAAACATCTCCTTGCCAAACCCCAACAGAACACATGACCATAACACAAGGCACAGATCACTCTTTGATGTTCCTTGTGTCCATCTCACACTATGCAAAAACTCAATTGCACATAAAAGGCCCTAAAATCTGGAATTCATTACCTGTAAATATAAAGAAACACTACCTGTTTATAAATTCAAGTCTCTTCTCAAAGATCACTTACTCACCCAAAACCAAATAAATACTGAATAACTGAACCCTATAAATTGTATATCTTAAATGTTTCTCACAATTATATCACATAAATGTTAAACCTAAAACCGAATCTAACTTTATTATTTTTTAAATACACTACCTAACAGAATCCTTCATATGACTGAATGCAACCATATGACCTGTCTTTGTAATACTCACTTGTGCTTTATAGTAATCTGTTTACATTAATGTTTTATCACTGATTTCATCATTGCTTAGTTAATCTTAAGTTAATTTTAAGCCAGCCCGTAATGCTATGCATCGTATAAGAGGCTTTGGCATGCTGCTCTTATCTGTATTTTTTTGTACCTCTGTATGTGTGCTCAAATTGGTAATAAATAAATAAATAAATAAAATAAATATTGTTTCATTCCATGGAACAATGCTCTTCTCCAGACTGAGGGACTGACCACCTCAAAAACTTTAAGGGTGATGGACTGATTACATCGTCTTCAAGTATCTTCTGCTTCTATCAACTTTTCTGTACTCGACTGAAGAAGCCTACTGTGTAGGCGAAACGTTTCGAAATAAAGATACCTAACTGTTGCATATGTGTCTTACCTAACAACCTGTCGGTATTTTATACCGTATGGACACCTCACTAATGCTGCAAACCCTGGCTCATTCAACACAACAATCAATGAACTGAGATTAAGACACATGTGCAACATCTGGGTATCTTTATTGTAGACGTTTCGCCATCCAGTGGCTTTATCAATACAAATTCTAGGACATAACTTGAAGACAGTAGAACTATGTACAGAAGATGAGGTGTAGGTGCGAAGAGCACCATAGTCGTGGAGATTCAGAATCTACCGCTACCCTCTGTGAATGGCCTCCTGACACCTGGGCTACCAGGTTAGGAATGTTATTTTCTGGTACAGCCTTGAATATCTATGCAACTTTGTCGCAGGATATCATATGTAATTATAACCTACTGAAGAAGGAAATCCTTAAAGCATATAAAAAAGCCACTAATTCTTACAGGAAAGATTTCAGGTATGCCACCTTACAGCCTGGCCAGAACTTTCAGCAGTTACATGTAACACTCTTTCGTTTGTTCGATTTTTGGATAGAGTTCAGGAATTGATCACAGTTATGAATCTCTTAGAGACTTCATAGTTGCTGACCAGTTCCTGACAGCTCTTCCTCACCAGATACGAACATTCATCAGAGAACGTAACCTGATTAAAGCTGAGGAAGCTGCTGAGGCTGCTGACCTGTATGCTGAGGCTCACAATTCCTATAAAGACCTAAAGGGATCGAACCCTAAGGGCAAGGGTTCATCAGACCTTAAGAAATCAAAATCCTCAAGTGGAAAGAAAAATTACTTTTTTTATTCCTGTTTGTCATTTGTGTGGTGTTAAGGGACATAAACGTCCAGATTGTCCTTCTAAGAAGGTCCAAAAAGTTGGAAGATGTTTTAAAGACAGTAATGACCAAGCACCCTTCTGTTCAGGAACAGTTAATGGACTTAATGTATCAACCATTTTACGAGACACTGGATGCACATTTATAGTCATTTCTGATAAGCTGTTCCCTAACCTTAAAGAAACTCATTCCTCTGCTATACTTTCAGACTACTTGGGCCGTACGGCCCACTTTTTTCCTACCATCCGTTGTTACATTAGGTCTAAATGGTTCACAGGTTGGTCTGAAGCCGTACTAGCTCCCATCACTTCTTGCTCCGTACTAATAGGTAATGTAAAAGGTGCCATTCTTCCTTCTGAGGTTGACCTTTCATCACCAAAGATGGACATAGGTGTTTCAGATCCTCTTCCTGTAGAGTCAGAAGCCCCTCGAAAGTTCAGATGAGACAATGTCTCGTGAGATTCATGTGGGATTAAAAACCATTGATGCTACTCTCGAAAGCGAGGTAGTAGGATCACTGGTTCACTTATTAGATGAAAGTGAAGATATCACCTCCGATACTATAAATGTCTTGACTAGGGCTCAGACCAAAGCCCAGGCTTCTCCTACTGTCCATCCTTTGATTTTCTCTGGCTTTAAGCCTTTAGATATATCGAAGGACTCCTTTGTCAATTTACAACGTAATTGCCCTTCTCTTCAGAATTGCCATAATGCCGCTAAACAAAATCGAGTTATCCAATGGAAAACTTTTCATATAAATTTGAATATATAAAAGGTATCTTGTATAAGTCGGTATTCAAATTAAATTCAGATGAGATAGACTATTCCATCTTAGTTGTTCCAAGTCAATGCAGAGAGACTGTTCTTAAAATGGCTCATGACCTGCCAGTGGCCTGACATTTCCCGCATCGTAAAACCTTAAATAAAATTAGAGAAACCTATTTTTGGTAAAAAATGTCCTCAGATGTCACTACCTATTGTAGATCGTATAAAGTTTGCCAACTGTCATCCTCCCGAGGTACCAGGTGAGTACCTATGGTCAAAATGCCAGTCTTTATGGTACCTTTTGAAAGAGTAGCTATTGACATCGTTGGTCCTTTATCTCCACTTTCATCTGGGGGACATAGATATATATTAACATTAGTTGATTATGCTTCGAGTTTCCCTGAAGCCATACCCTTAAAGACCATAACTACTACAGAAGTGGCTGAAGCCCTTTCGTCCATTTTCTCCAGAGTGGGCATCCCTAGAGAAATTTTGTTTGACCGTGGGACACAATTCACATCTGACTTAATGCAACATCTATACCAACTTCTGGGAGTGAAGCCTATCTTCACAACACCCTATCATCCCAGCAGTAATGGGAGGATTGAGCGCCAGCATTCGATTCTAAAGTCCATTTTAAGGAAACTTTGCTCCCTTAAACCTAAGGAGTGGCATCGTTACCTACCCTGTGCTTGTTGCCTGAGGGAAGTTCCCAGTGACTCTTTTTGGGGGGTTTTACCTTTTGAACTTCTCTATGGTAGACAGGCCAGAAAGGTCCACTGTCCATCCTCCATGACTTATGGATAATTTAGGAGGGAAATGCTGAGGTTTCAGTCTTCTTTCCAGTTCTCCTTGACCTTAGATCCAAACTTGAGGAGACCTCTTACATAGTTTCGAAAAACTCAAGCTTGTCAATGGACCAGTACAAAACCTATTTTGATTCCAAAAGTCAGAGGATAAGTTTTAAAGTAGGGGATGAAGTTCTTGTACTTTTGCCATCAAGTCAAATAAATTATTATTAGCATGGAAAGGTCCATATAAAGTATTAAAAATTTGTGGGAAAGTTGGCTACCTCATGGAAGTCAAGGGGAAACCTCAGCTTTATCATATCAACATCCTTAAGAAATATTACCAAAGAAATTCGGTTAACTGCCTGAATAACTAACTTAGTTTTTCCACACGAACTTGATAAGACAACTGAAGAATGTAAGGTGTGCGTAATTGACACCTCTAACTTAGACTATGATGAAGAACTACATGACTTGGTGACTCTTGACCACTCGGGCGCAACCAACATTAATAAATTTAAAGAATCTTTGGATGACCCTAAGAGACATGAAATACTTCAATGTGTGAGTAACTTTTCAGACGTCTTTACTGATATTCCAGGTGTTACCTCCACGGTAGTCCAAAGACTGACCCTTTGTGACAGACAATCCTATAAAACGAAAATTAATACCCAGTTCCAGTTCACCTTAGGGATGCATTTGACCGAGAGGTAGACAAATTATTAAAAATAAAGATCCATTGAACCTTCAGTGTCTGCATAAATTGCTCACCAGTAGTCATGGTTAGAAGGAGGATAATTCATATAGAAATTGCTATTGACTTCAGAGGCCTTAATGCAAAAACTCGGTGGGATGCTGAGCCTATGCCCTTAATAGATAGCGATCTACACAAATTTTATGACTCTTCCTTCTTTTCAGAGATTGATATTGCGCAGGCATATCATCAGTAATGTTAGATCCTTCTTCTAAGCAGTTTCACGCTTTTCCTACCCACCAAAGGACTGATGCAGTATAGAACTATGCCTTTCGGGTTTTGGGAACTGCCTGTGCCTACTACGTGAGACAGATGAGAAAGGTCTTGGGTAATATGCCAAATGTTTCAGTTTTATTTTGATAACATTTACGTAATGACATCCACGTGGGGCAAGCATATCCAAACATTAACATCAGTTTGCGTAGGTTACGCTCACATGGCCTCTCTGCCAAGCCGAAGAAATGCTTCCTTGGGTATAACAAGATTAGATATCTTGGACCGATACTTTCTAATAACTCTCTGCAGCCCTCTCCCCCGTAAGATCAAAGCTTTATTAGAATTTAAATTCCCCAAAACCAAGAAGCTCAGGCGTAGCTTTCTTGGTTCTGTAAATTTTTATGCACGGTTTATCCCGAACCTTACTGATCTTACAGGCATCTTATCCAACTTCCTTAAAAAGTCTGTGAAGGAACCTCTTGAACTTTTCGACGTAGCTCGGGAAAAGTTTAATGAGATTAAAAGTATCTTTTCGAAAGATCCTATACTTAAAATTACAGATATTAATAAAACATTTTGTTTAAGAACTGATGCCTCCAATACTGGCTTAGGTGCGGGGTTACTAAAATACCATGATGGTACTCCCTTCCCTGTATGCTTCCTAAGCCAGAAACTCCTTCCCACAGAAACGAGATACTCCACCATAGGAAAGGAATATTTGGCCCTTGTGTGTGGTATATCCAAACTTAAATTTTATTTGCTGGGAAAAGAATTCATTTTAGAAATGGACCACAAACCTTTGATAAACCTAGAAACTTTTAAGGGAACCAACAGTCACCTCTTGAGGTGGACATTGGCACTCCAGGCTTTTAAGTTCCATATTGTGTATATTAATGCTTCATCCAATTATTTTTCTGACTGGTTAAGTCGTGACAGTCAGTAGAAGATCTGTTGCCTTACGCGACTTCCACATGTTAGAACTTTTTCCTCGCCTATTCTTCTTATACTCCTTGACTATAAGTCTTGGTATGGGGGAGTGTGAGGGAAAAGTTCGATAGATAGGAGTAGCGAGGGAGTATATAGTAGCAATAGTTTCATTGCCAGCTACTTAAGGTAGGGTAAATCCAGCTCCGGCTATTCCCCCCTTTTTTCCCCTCCCCGAAAGTGATAGTTTGATTGCCGGCTGCTTGTTAAGGTAGGGTCAGTCTAGCTCCCCCTATCCCTTCCCCTCCCTGTTCCCCCTCCCCCCGAAAGGTGACGTGTGGGGCTCCGGTCAGACAGTAAATCACTCGACTCACAGCTGCCAACACTACTGTAAGTACATGCCTGATCATATTTTAGTGGACTTATTGGTTGAAAGCTTCACTTTTGACCAAAAATTAAATTTTTATGCAAGGCAGGATTTAACCCTCATCATTAAGGGGTAAAGAACCGCTTTCCTTCATCTGGACGGATTTTGAGGGCTAAAAAAATTTTGAAGAACGACCCGGTGGGTTGTCCCCAACACCTGCGACCCCCCCCCCCATCATCGGCAACGGCTACGATTTCAACAACACGCAGTGCCCACCAACACCAGACACCCAAGTTTTATATATATTAGCGTTGAATTCAGTTAATATTTATATTTTTCATTTTTCATTTTTTTTTAATGTAGGTTAATATTTCAGTTTTAAGTTTTTTATATTTTATATTTTCTAAAAATAAATTGTTTATGTTCATCGTTTTTGTTTTTTTCTATTCTTTAATTTTCCTGAGGAGGGCCACCCTTTGGGTAATACTGTCTGAAGTTGTTACAGGGCTAATAACCCTTCACCCCCAGTGTCCACTCCACCTCTAATAATCATCAACAACCTGCCGACTGCAAATATCTAGCACCCAGCGGCCTCTCCCACAATCAAGTAGAAACAATGAACAAAAATTTTTCTGGCGAATTCCCCGCAGAGCAGAGTAGCGAGACTCCAGCACCCCTTCTTGAAAAAATTATTTTTAAACCCCTTCCTCGAATACTGACACCGTGATTGCTCTGAACTTTCAAAAGCCCGGGTGATGGAAACAGTCAAGTATGCCTGCGAATCACCTTTTTTCCACTCGCACAGTTTTTGGTTCTCAAGCCTCTTTTTTCACTTTTTCCAAAAAACAAAACCTTTACCCCCTGTCCAGGAGCGCTTCAAGAAGTTTCAAATGGCTCCACTGCAAACCCTGCCTCCTCAAATACTAAAAATAAAATCCCCTATGTTGCTACCCTCTGATGGTCCCGCCGCCTTCCCCCCTCCTGCGACTGGAAACGCAAGACCTCACAACCCCGAGGGCTTTACATACACAGCTTGCTCTCTTCCGTTTTTTTCAGTCTGTCCCCCGTCGCCTTAGCTGCTGGGTTAAGCCCTGGTTCATTACTCGAATAAGAACACTTCTCCAGCGCTTTTCTTGTCTGTCCGTCTTCCCCGCTATCCCATTCGGATTTACCTGTCTTGTTCGTTCGTTCGCCTTTGATCCAGATTCCACACGACGTGCTGTGAAACACTAACTCCAAGACCATATGCAACTTGGGGTATCTTTATTGAGACTTTTTGCCACCCCAGTGGCTTTATAAATACAAATTCTGGACAAAAACTCCAACTCCAAAGGTTAAGGACTGATTACCTCATTTTCTGTATATAGTTCTACTGTCTTCAAGTTTGTCCTGAATTGTATGATTAAAGCCACGGATGGCGAAACGTCTACAATAAGACACAGATTTTAATAAGGCCCACGCAACTATGTGATATTTATTGTGGCAACATATCGCTCCAAAGTTTTCAAGCCGAAAACGTTGCCCAAATAAATGTCACATTTGGACTTGTGCTTTACTTTACATATTGTCGTAATTATACCAACATATTTACATACCCAGATGTTGTATAGTGTCTTGTTTCATTGTGAATTTCCCTTCTTGTACACCCACAACTCCAAGGTGAGGGACTGATTACCTCTTTTGTATATAGTTCTATTGTCTTCAATAATGTCCTAGAATTATATTGATAAACCCCTTGATGGGAAACGTCTACAATAAAGATATCCAGATGTTGCACATGTATCTTAATTTCAATGTTAAATCCCTTACTATCATACGTATTGAGTTAGAATCCCTAACAATTTCTCCCCAACTCAGAAAAAGTCTCCTCATATGATCAAGCCTGGTCACGATTCAGTTACTTTAGTAAAATAAGGTTCTGAGCTCGGAAGTGTACATAACCTGCCTTATAATTTAAAGAACATGTGCATCTACTTGGGTATTTTATTGAGGAAACGTTTAATAGTGGCTTCAACAGTCAAGTATCAAAGGAGAATCGTGGAAGAACAGGAAGAAGAGATAATCAGTCCTCAACTGAGTCGACTGTTCAGTCCAATCAATCTTGATGGAACTGAACATCGACTCCAGGTATGAGGGCCCGATAACCTTCCTCCTCTCCTTACGCTTCCTCTTTGATTGGACTTAGCCAACTAGTGTGGTAACGTTTCCGTAAGTTGATCCCATATGCTGCAAAAGTGTCTCAATCTTCAACATGGGGTTCTTTTTGTAGACTTTTCGCCACCAATAGCTTTATCAATACAAATTTCAGGACATAATTGCGTAGAACTATGTACAGAAGATGAGGTAATCAGCCCCTAAGGGATAGGTGCTTTCCACTACGCCATGGTTGGGGGAAACTGATTACCTCTCTGTACATAGTTTATGTCTTCAAGTAATGTCCTGTAATTTGTATTGATAAAGCCACTGGAGGCAAACGTCTACAATAAAGACCCCCAGATGTTGAATGTGTTTAAATTTTCCCTTTTCGGTATTGTAACATTCTTAAACTTGGTCTTCGCTTGCCAAACCCCTTGGGCGCGCCCTCTTCCGAAATTTAATTTTGGGGGGGGCCTGATGATGACAAATTTACAATACACTGAACTACCGAAGGTTTAAAAACGTTAGCCCGGATAAAAAAAATAAACCCCCGGGCCCTGTGAACTTTTTAAAGGGGTTTCCCTTTAAAGAGTGTATAATGGAAATTTTTGAACCATTGACTAAAATTTTTTAAAATTTCCTTCAAACAGGTGTAGTATTGATGTGTGGAAAATGGCTAATGTAAATTTCCCTTTTTTTTAAAACAAATCGTTACCGTCAAATTACCGCCCCCAAAAAGCCCAACCTCAATTGTAGGCAAATTATTAGCGTTATAGCTGATAATATAAGAAGCCATCTCGATAAGTTAGGTTTTATTAATGTATTGATGGATTCACGAGGGGCCAATTCCTGCCTAACTAATTTATTAACCCTTTTTCCGTAAAGTTTTTGTGCCGTTGATCCGATAAAGAATTCGATATTGTTTATTTAGATTTTTAGTGGGCTTTTTTTAGAGTACCGCTAGGTGATTAAAAATAGTGGCAATTCATGGCATTGGGGGAAAAGTGCTGTCATGGCCCGAGTCATGGCTCACTAATAGGAAGCAGAGGTAGCTTAAATGAGGTTTAAAAATCCGAGTGGGGATCTGTAAAAAGGGCGTACCAAGGGATCAGTCTTAGGTCTGTTGTTGTTTATAATTAATCAATGCCTTGGTGATTTTGTATTAGCCAGTGGTGACGTGTACTTGCCTGTGAAGTTTGTCCAGTGTGTTTTCCGTAAATTGAAAACATGTCCTCTCTTGAGCAACTGTACCAGCAGCTGAAAGGGAGCTTAGGGTTGTCAGCTTGAGATACGGTGGACGGAGGAAAAAAGGGGTTTGCGGTAAAACCTTTTTGTTGTCCTCGGTAAAGAGAAAAAACTGGTCAGTGGCGCCAACTTTGGAAAAAAGGTAAAAAATCAAAAGTCGTTGGAGTGGCGGAAACAACGAAGATCCAGAAGATTGCTGGGAGAGTTCAAACCCATTTTCGGTGTTTACCAGACGAATGTGGGTTGTTACTGGGAAAAACGTCACAACGAAACCAAGTAGCTTGGGAGGCGGAGTGAGGTCCCTTGATCCCCACTGAAGACCATCAACAGTCACAACGAAATCCAAAATGAAGGTAAAAACTTTTTTAAGTTTGGGGGCAGTCAGGTTAAATTTATGGATAGAGCCTTTTGTCTTAGGGAAAGGAAAGGGGCACAGGTATGTTTTCCTGGGGCTGAGATGGGGGATATTGTTACCATCTGGATGCAGAAAGGTAATGGGGCAATCCATTATTGTCTCAGTGTGGAGGCAAAGATGTTGGCAGACGTAGGTTTTAGACCTGATTAGTATGTTTAAAGGGCAGCAATAGGATAAATTTGGAAGAAAGGGGGGGAACCCTGTCATATGTGGTACTTTGCCAAGGGAAAAAAATTTGAAAAGAAAGGTTGTCCCGGGCAATTGGAGTCAAAATTTCTGGCTGGACAAATCTGCAACAAAAAAAGCGGTAAAAATTCATTGCAACTGGGACTCTATGCAGAAATGGATGTATGCCGGGATATGGTTACTTATTAGGTTGGGGGGGGGGCACTGCCAACGGCAGTGGGGGGAGCTGTTAGGGCTAAACTAGGGAATAGATAGTGGTATGGGTTTTCGCGAGAATACAGTGAAAGTCCCAGTGGGGGAACTGTAATGGGAATGAGGTGGATTTTGGGAAAGCCAAAGGCTCTAGTCGAAAGGGTTTTTGTGAGAAAAAATAGATATGAGCAGGAAGGGAAAAGAGAAAGGAGGGTTTTTAAAATTATTTATCTAATAGCCGTAGTGTGGAATAAGATGGATGGTTGAGATTAGTTACTAGTGCGGTAACTTTGATGATTTGCTATCACTGATTAGGGTTTAAATTTCCCAAAAAAAGTCGGGAATGCCTTCGGAAATGCCCATTCAGGGTTTAAAAATTTTATTCCAATTTAAATGAAATATCGGTTTTGGGGGGTGGGGGTGGCACTGTATGTCCGAGATCCTTGAACTGTTGCATAAAACCGGGTGAAAAAGTTGAGGTAAAACATAAGAGTGTTGGATAGAATTTTCAGGGGGGCATAAAAAATTTGATTCAAGGAGTGAATACGTCCCCCAAACTTAGATAGGGCCCAAGAAAATTACTGTGGGGAAATTTTTAAAGGGCCCACAAGGCACGATAATGTAATAATTTAGGGGATAATTTAGTACATTAAAGGAATTTTTTGTTGGAATTTAGAATCAAATGATTTCATAGAAGATTCGGGAATTTTTTTTGAAGCAGTTTGTGAAGACCTAAAAGGGGAAAAATAACATACTTGATTTGGTTTGGCGAGAAAGGGAAAAAACCCATTTTAAATAATTTTAAAAAATTTAATGAACTCGGCAAAAAGCGATACAAATCAATTACCTTTAGCATAGAATGGAAGTATGATAGTAGGGAAACTCAGTTACAGTTTCAGATTTTCGCTTGCGATTCAATGGGCTTGAAAACATTATCTGTTGACAGGGTAACAAAGAGAGTATCAATATTAAGTTTTCTCCCCCCCCCCCCCCCCCCCCCCCCCCCAAAAATGCTCCCCTAAAAGAAGTTTATCCTATTAAGAAATTAGATCAAATAGAAATGCCCCAAAAATGGATAAAAAATAGGTGAAATATCTACTAGGGCATAAGAAAGGGAATTTATAGGTGTTTCAAAAGGGGATAAAAACATAAAAAAGAAAGGAAAATCACTGCAGCGGGCCTTTTGGCCCCAAAATCGGAGGCCTTTACAATTATCCCACTAACAAAACATTTGCCCAACCCAAATTTTCAATGTCCCCAAAAAAAAAGGTTTGAAAATTCTATCCACTCATTTACAAGTCCACTCAAACCAACCCCCCCCACTCATATATTTATCCAAAAAATTTGAAGCTACCCAAAGTCGTTGCCTCAATAAACAACTAGGGGAACTGTTATCTCAACTACCCTGGAGAGTAAGAACATGTGAAATCTGGGTATTTTATTGTGACGTTTCGCCATCCAGTGGCTTTATAATAAAAATTTTTTGGACTAACTGAAGACAGTAGAACTTGTACAGAAGATGGGGAAATCAGTCCCTAACCTAGGAGTAGGTGCGAACAGCCCCATAGTCGTGGGGGGAATCTCCCGACTATGGTGCTGTTCGCACCTACTCCTAGGTTGAGGGACTGATTACCTCATCTTCTGTACATAGTTTCTACTGTCTTAAAAGTTATGTCCTAGAATTTGTATTGATAAAGCCACTGGATGGCGAAACGTCTACAATAAAGATACCCAGATGTTGCACATGTGTCTTACTCTCATCTTGTCGGTATTATATACCATTTCGTACACATCAACTACCTATTTCCAAACCACTACTTCCTATGTCCTTTCTAAATCTAAACTTTACTAATTTAAATCCATTACTGCAGGTTCTTGGAGAGATTCTCTCAAGACCTTATTAAGCACCACCAACCCAACAACACAGGAGTCACATGATTTCATTGTCTACCCGTCCTCATCCCAAAATGACATTCCTCAGGTCACCATGCGTCACTCACACCTCACTCTACGCCTATATATATATATAGTCTTTCTACCTCTGCACACGTACAGCATTCGAGTGTACGAGGACGAGAGAGGACACACGCTTCAACCATTCACTTCAATGAGGGGTTTTCAAGAAGACAATACCTGATTGGTTGATTTCTGGACATTCTTCATCTTGGCTCCAGGATTCTGTGCGTCGCGGCTGCCTGCCTAGGGCAGACCGTTGGCCTCTGCACTCCTGCAGCTGGGTGAAGTCTTCCCACCTCATCCTGTTATCATATCACCTCTACCATCTCCACGATGTCACATCGTGTGAAAATTAAGCCCAAGTCTGCTGTCGATGACGCCACGAAGCTTGAGCTTGCAGCTTCTCTCAACACTTGTCTTCACGCAAAGTTCTCAAGATTACGTCACTGAAAGGAGCTTTCATCGTCACTTTTTCTCGATGATGCTGAAGCTGACAAAGTGCTTACACCTACTGCCATGAAGACCTTAGAAGACCGCGGCTTTACCATCTCTACGTCACCATACATGCTTGCAAAACGTTCAGTGTTTATGAAAAGTCTTGACAGGCTGATCACGAACATGTCCATCCATGAAATTAAGTCATCACTTGAAGACCTCAACACCTTGGCCAAGATTGACTCTGTTGTGAAGATCCCCAACGCTTCCTCAATGCTCAAGGTCACATTCCTGGACGTTACCATGGCGACAAGAGCACTGTCTGATGGCCTGGCCATTTCTTGCTACTACATCAACCCTCGACAGATTGAACCTGAACGCTTCAAGTACATAACACCTTGCTGGACATGTTACTCGTACAGTCACTCTACTGCCGACTGCCATGTGAAGAATAAGAAGATATATTCCACCTGTGGGTCTGCAGGACGCTATTTTCATTCTTGCACTTCCACTGCTGCTCCCACTTCCATCAACTGTAAGTGTGATCACCATACTCTTGCAGCCAAATGTCCAGTGCGTAAGGATATCCTCTCTTAGAAACTAAAGGAAGAAACAAAGAAGTCATCTGGAACCTCTCCTACATACGCTGCAATTGCCAAGATTCAATCTACAACATGCAAGATTCTACAAGCCACTCAACAGTCGTCTCCACCACCTCTCACTACCCAACCTCCACCTAATGATATCTCTACCAAATTCTATAACTGCATGATGCTTGCTTACATGCAAAATGCTGCAAAACCTAGCTCTTTCAACACGACTATTAATGAACTTCTTGCACTTAACCTTGCTGAATGGGAATCTAATTCCTTACTTCCTTTCCTTGATGTCCATGTCCACCGCTCAGATACAGGTTTTTCCTTTTCCGTTTACCGTAAACCTATGCACAGTAGCATGTACATTCACTACTTTTCCTATCATGCTTTCCCTGTCAAGAAAAGTGTTCTTATCTCCCTCTTTCTCCGTGCCCTCCGCATCTGTGATCCTCAGTTCCTTCCAGCAGAAATTTCCACTCTTTATAATTCGTTCTCCCGTCTTGGCTACCCTTCCCATTTCATAGACTCTGCCCTCTCACGTGCTAAACGCAATTTCTTCTCTCCCAAACTCTCTACTCATGGGAACTCTTCTATCCTCTGCCTTCCCTACATTTCCGGTCTTTCTAATCTCAACAATTCTCTCCGTCCCTTAGACATCAAGCTTACCTTCCGCAGACTAACACTCTTCGCACTAATCTCGTTCATACCTCTCCTCCCTCTACAGATGTTCCTGGTGTCTACTCTATTTCTTGCTCCTCCTGTCCTCTTCAATACTTCGGAGAAACTGGTCGATCTCTTTCTGACAGACTTAGGGAGCACAAAAATAGTGTTAGGCTTGCCGACACTAACAATGCTCTTTTCTGTCACGTCAGAGATCATAGCCATCCTATTGACTGGTCTTCTGCTAAAACTGTCTTCCCTACTTCCAACTCGAACAGTCGCCGTCTAGTTTGAATCCTCTCTAATACACAACTTTTCTTGTATGAACCTTTGCCCTGGCTTCGTCTCTGTAGATGCCTTCCTCTCCACTTCATTGTAAATGCTCCAAACTTCAGAACACCGTGATTAACCTGAATCCTCATTTTTTCTTTCTTTTTCTTCTTCCTCTTCCCCTTTCCTCTTTCCTTTTCTCCTCTGGGTTGTCTTTCTCTCTCCTGTCTCATGTTTCTGTTCCTTCTTCATTTATTTTATTTCACCACTTCCCCTTTCACGCACCTCGGTGCGCTTGCTCTCCCTCTGTGGGTTTCTAGCTCTCTTGCAGTGCTCTCCTTCCTTTGTATTTGACTGGCTCGTCCTCCTTATTTCCCACTTCTACCACTACCACTGCTACTACTTCTTCTTCTACTTCTACTACAACTACTGATGAAATTAAGACACATGTGCGGCGTCTGGTTGTCTTTGTTGTGGACGTTTCGCCATCCAGTGGCTGGCTGGATGGCGAAACGTCTACGATGGGGATGCCCGGGTGTTGTGCATGTGTCTTAATTTCATCTTGTCGGTATTATATACAATTATTGTACTACTACTACTACTACTACTACCTCCACCTCTTCCTGCCTATATATAGCCGTCCTGCTCCACCTCTGTTAGTGTGACTTTGTCAATGGTCCAAGTCGGACCGAAACGTCGTCGTAAGCTTCTCTCTTTTATGTGCGGGTTATTTGTGTATCCAAGACAGCACCACGCCTCCTATTCGTCGATTGGCTCGTCGTGGGGCACAAATATCATTCCTTCGCCTCCACTCACCACTACACAAATGGACCAATCAGAAGCCACGATTCCACCACAGTCTTCTATACACTCTGTAGCGGAGACATCAACATTGAATGAATCTTCAATGCTGCAACCACCAACAAAAACCTCACAAGTCATCACCCGACGTATTAATACAGAAGACCAACACCGAGATCAATATCTGCACTAGAAAGACATAACTTTTTATACGACTCCTGACCAAGAACCCACCATGAATGTCGACACTTTGTACGAGAAATTACACGGCAGAACAGTCAAGTTTACAAATCGTAAAGGAACCCATTGCTCCTTCACAACACTCAAGATGACCTTAGACCAGTTACAAGCCGACCCAGTATTTCGACCAAAGATTTCAAAACTACTCATCGTTTCCTCCCAACAACTGCACAACATAAGGAATGCCTCTAACACTGAAGAAATGATGTAACTCCTGACTCACACTTTAACGACACCTGACCAATCAAGAAGCTAGCCTCCCTTGACCACGCCTCCAGCTTCTGCCAGCCGCGAATCAACATCAAGAATGCAAGACGCAGATAGCTTGCCAGCCGGACGACTGAGTGTTCTCCTGTTTTTTGTGTTGCTGTTTCCATCTGCTTCCAAGGCTTAGCTGTTAGGTCTAGTCCTGACTCTTCTCTCCGAGTAAAGACATTCCTCCCACCGACTATTCTTCAAGCTGTCCCCGCTTGCCCCTAGCCCCTAGTGGGTCCTTACCTGTGAGTCCTCTGTTCTGTTCTGCATGTTAGATGTATGCAGGAACAACCACAGGGTACAGATCAGACTCAGACGGACTCAGTTCGCACACTCAGTTCATGGGGTTCACTACCTTATCCCAAGATAAGCACATGGCTTCTGCCGAAAAGAGGAGGCCACGATGCTCCATGAACACGACGGAGGACTCGGATTCGGAAATGTGGGACGCAATTATATCGAAGAAGTTGCGAGACCACTCAGTGTCATCAGAGGAAGAGGAAGATCCTGCTCACATTGTAGCAGATCTGACAGTTCCAACCATGGAGCCAGCGAGTATGGAAACAGGGGAGGAAATAAACACCCCGCCCCCCGAAAAACCAAGTAGGATGGATCCCTGTGGACAAGAAGAAGCGCCGTCCGTCCAAGGAGCAGGCAAACTAGCTCAACCGACCTGGCAAATTCAAGGTGAAGTCTTGTAAAGTAAAAGGACACAAGTGCAACTAATGTGACATTTATTGTGGCAACGTTTCGCTCTCCAGGAGCTTTATCAAGTAATGGCTTGATAAAGCTCCTGGAGAGCGAAACGTTGCCACAATAAATGTCACATTAGTTGCACTTGTGTCCTTTTACTTTACATATTGTCGGTAATTCTACCAACTTTATTACAAGGTGAAGTCTTACAGTGACCACAGAACCCACTATGGCGTTGTTTCATACCTCGAATCACGACACAACCCGAAGTTCAAGACATGGTTCAACTTGAGTGGAGAACCAATATTGACTCCTCTCAACAAGGAAATGTACACCACCTTGAAGAGACTCATGGAGACAGATCGCTCATTCACCCTGGAGGAACTGGACTCTCGGCAGAAGATCACCAAGGGTGTAGTGATGCGATACCCACTTATGATGCCCATCGAGGCAGTAGCAGTTCACCCCAGTGTGGTGTTAGCTCAACATCTCAAGGCAGAGACAGCAGGCAATGCACCAACCCGACAGGTAGTCATTCAGCATTTAGGACCACTGCCATCCCAGATGGACCTCGGTTCTTGTGGCAGGTACGATGTCAGGACCTTCACAGCAGAACCAGTTAGCTGTTTCAAGTGTCAGCGTTATGGACACCTGGGCACACACTGTCCGAACAGAGTAATCTGCGGTGTCTGCAGCCAGCACCACCCTACCGAGGAATGCATCACCAAGCTGAAAAATGCATCGCCACCCACTCAACAATGCCCGAACTGCAGGCAGAAACACCATGCCTGAAATCCTCGATGCCCCGAGAGGCTCGCCAGAATTCAAGGAGTCTGGAAGACGCCAAAAACTCGGCAACAGGCTATGACGGATCATCACTCTCAGCAGACGATGGGTGCAGAGTACCCTGCCATTCCGCAGATCTCTCAGCAGCTAAGCCAAGTCAATGCCCAAGAATTCCCAACCCTCGAAGCCTCAACCAGGCGTCAAGGTCAAGAACCTCCTGCACCCCTACCTCAACGAAGAAACAGAAACAAGAGGAACAGGAGGCATCAACAGGGTACATCTGGTCAATGCGATCAGCAGGCGGCACTAAACGAGTCCCCACCGGCAATTAGCACGACAATGAGGCACCCCTTTTCCCCGGGACAGGCACTTTGAAGGCTAAAAGGCCCCCTTCACCAGCAGTTTCCGGCAAACCCAAAACCTGGTATACAGCAACAGACCACGGTGCATACAAAAAACAAACCAAACCCCTAAGCAGCCCCTTACAGACCAAAACAGCCCAGAAAACACCCACTGTTTGGGAACCCCAACCCCCCAAACCCGACCCCCACCAGGGAGGATTAATAGCGTTTCTCAAGGTGTTTTTTGGATCTTATTTGCAACACAGTCAACTCCCCCGGAACAACAGAGATATTTGGCGGGATGGTAATTTTAACACTCCTGAGAGTGTGCTTACTGACAGAGGAGGAGAAGTGGATCCCCAAGAATTTCAGGTTCTTAGGCGGGCAGGGATCGGTACCCCAGCTCAGGAAAAAACAGCGAGGGGAAAAAATCGGTACCAAATAAAACCCCCTCAAGGTCCTACAATGGAACATTCGGGGCCTGAGGGGAAAAACACCCACCTTTTTGGGGAAGCTTTTAAATTCGGGATGGGGTTTTTGACTTCGTCTTGTACAAAAAAACTTGACGGTTCCGATTTATTTTCCCAAGACTACCCAGTTTTGCTGGGTTTTTTGGGGACAGGGGACGCTGGCGTTCGCGGGCAAAAGGCCCACAGCTGTATTTTTTTCCCCAATCCCAATACCTCACGGGGGTTATACCCCAACCTTGTGGACTCTGGGGGGGATGTCGGGTACAGGCCATCCTTGTGCACATAGGGGGGAGCCCATTCCCCATCTATAACATTTAAAAGGAACCCCAAGGGAAAACCCCTTGGGAAAATTGCAAAAGCTCCCCACTAGCACGCCTGATGCATTATTGTGGGGGGGGAGATTCTAACGCACATCCCCCAATTGCTGCACTCTCCCCTCACAACCAATGTGTGGCAGAGACATAGCAAGCTCAACACGTTTTTTTCCGGACGAAAAAGTTGCAAAACAAATGGAGCCCCACCCCCGGGTTGGGGTGGCTCCCTCGACCTTCTCTTGGGTCAAGACAGCTCGCGCAGGACCCACATGGGAAACTTTTCCCTCACCTTGTCAGCGACCACTTTGCATTGATAAAACTACCTTAAAATTTTCAACGGGGCCTCCCACAGTTGTGCGGCTCCTAGATGGGACGAAAAAGGGGGCCCAAACTGGAAGGTTTTCCCAGGATTATCTTCATGCTGGTGGTCCAATTCCCCTATCTGAAGACTGTGTACGGCTTGAACAGGAGCAAAATCATGTTCTCATTAAAGGCAGCAGAGGTGCGCAATTCCAAAGAAGTCCCAGGACAAAAAACACAAAAGAGACTGGTGGTTCTACAACGCCCGGGAAAGGGGAGAAAGAACCCCCCCCGCATAAAATCTTTTAGGAAGCTTTACAGGCGTAACCTACGGCAGAGAAAAAGGAATACTCTGAAAAACCATTGTGCAGAAAGCACGCAGTCTCTCAGAGAAAAAAACTGAAAAGTGGTTGGAGCGGTGCTAAACATTCGGGCACCCAACCACCTTATCTGAGATAGGGGGAAAAGCTCAACTTTGCAAATGGCGGGGGAGCAAGCCGAGGCCACCAGCACCCCCCCCCCCCCCCCCCCCCAATCCCAGGAAGCTAAAAAACTACCCCAAAGCTTTTCATTTTCCAAGGGGCCTCCCCCTCAGCCCCCAAAGGTACCCGGAAAATAAAACAACGGATTTCTCCCAAAGCGCCCAAGCAAACCGATAAAAGCTGCATGCGGGGGTCGGAATATGTGATGATAAAACCCTCATGGATTTGGAACCCTCTGCGTGCCTTTAAGTCCCAAGGGGGGACTTTGGGCCCGGGAAACGATGGTGTTAGTACTCCATGATTGAAAAGGGGCTGGGCAGGTGGATGGGGAGGCCCCACATTTAGACTTCATTAAAAAAGTCGTGGAGGGCGGGGAAACACTCCCAGCATTTTCCAAAAACCCAAGGCCCTGGCGTATGGGGCCCCATTCGTTTACCCGGCTTTAACCCCAAGGGACTGCTAAAAACGATGGTGTTAAACCGCCCCCTTATGGAAAGGGGGGACCCTCTCATCACACATATATGGCTTCCCCAAAGGAGTGGGAAACCGCAGGTGCAAAACCCACTTACTAAGCCAGATTGCTGTTAGTAACAAAAAACCTAGTATGTGGGCAAATGGGCCCTTGAGAAGGCATTTGAGCTAGCCTCCCCCACAGCAATTCTAGCAAAAATAGCTCGGAAGGGAATCAAAGGTTTGAGCCCTACCTTGGGGGGGCGGGCTTTTGTCAGTTTTCCCGGCCCCCAACTATTTTTCCCTTTAAAAAACCCTGGAAAACAGCAACCCAAACAAGGAGGTGTGCTCGGGTCCTCCCCTGTTTAACACCCTTATTGGGAATTGTGGGGCCTTTCCCTTTTTCATAGGGGTACGAGTCATCAGCTATGCTGATGACTTTCACTCGTAGGGGAATGGGAAAGGAAATTTTGAGTAAACCGGGGTTTTTAGAGCGCTTTGGACCTAATTATGCAGTCTTGAAAGGGAAAACTGGGCCCTCAAAATCTCGGCCGAGAAATCTCTTGCAAGTTTTTTCAAAGGACCAGACCTTTGTTTTATATATTACGTATTCAGGTTTATGGGAACTTGAGGGACTGGCCCCTACCTGTATTTGGGGAAATTTAAAACATTGTTTAAAAAGCTGCCCTTTTCAGAAAAAAGCCTAGTAGGTCAGGTCCCGTGCCTACTCCCTCATCGCCATGAGAGCCATGACAAGGGCACCGTCCCGGGGGAAACAAGCAAAAAATTGTACTTCGTTGTTCTATAAAACAAGCTATCCGCTCGCTTTTGGAATACGGTGCCCCAAGCTTTTTAGCTATCTTTTCCCCCCAAGGGGCAGGAAAGGCGGGGAATTTCGTAAAAAAACCCAGGCGAAAAGGGAACTTTGTTTGGGGCCCCCCCATTGGACGAACACAGTACGTTCGGATCTGGGGCCCGGGCCCTTCCTTCCTTGGCTCCCAGAGAAAAGGATAAAAAAAACGCCTCCCAAAGTAGCCCGATTTGCCCCGGAAAGAAAGGGGTACCCCACTAAGGAGACGGATTTTGAAAAACCATGACAAGATCCCAAAACCCCCTTTCCGGCTCCCCCGGGGTTCGTTCGTTTTGTGTGCTGGGGGAAAAGCTGCTGCCTTTACAATACCCCTTTGAGGAAGGTTGTCACCTTTCCTGTTGCGGGGTTTACCATCCACCACCTCCTGGCGCCCTGACCCAAGCTTTTTGTTTGCATCATGGGGCAAAAATTTTTAAAGCATTCTCCCAGCCCGGGAAAAACCCAGCAATATGCTGAGAAAAGCAGGGCCACTGGCAGAGGGGGGCACTGTGCATTGTATTTCAAAGTTTGGGTTTCTGTCGACCTTGACGGGAAAGAGAGCGCAGGGGCCCTTCCAAAATGTCAACACATGGCTGGTGACTCCCTGCCAGTGCACGACCCTTTCCCAAGCTAAATGGTGGCGATTCAGCAGGCATTGTCACTTTTGCCCTACGACTTTCAACCCCAAACCTGTCATACATGTTGATTTCCCCCCTTTTTTTGCAAAAATGCCCTTTTTCCCTCCTCAACCCAGGACAATGTTCACCTCTTTCACATTGACCCTGGCTTTAATGACACCCCTTAAAAGTTGGGGGTAACAGATCGACATTGAATGGTTTCCCCAGCCATGGGGGCCCCTCAAAAATGAGGCGGAAAAAATTTGCACCCAAAAGGCAGCAACGGGGACAAATTCCCCCATTTTTTGGATTACTGTCCCCATCGGGCCTTGGGACGGGACCAAACTAGTGGCTGCCAAGAGCCTTTGAAAATTATGGGGGAGGTTTAGGTGATACCCATCTTACGGGTGATACCGACAGTGATCAGGAAGAACTCCCTCCATTTGTTTAGAAGCGGGTTTCGAGGCAGTGTACCGCCATCCATGGCTTCTTTTGCCGGCTTTCCCACAGCCAAGATGATGGTAGAAAAGCTGGGGGAGGAGATATGGGGAAGTAGGTCAGGACATTGTCCAGCAGCCCATATCACTATCTTTGGAGTGCAAAGTTACCAAAACACTCCGCAGGAAACTAGGGGTGTTTATTCCCTCCGAAGGGCCCCAGAGATGACTGCAGCCACACTAGTGAAAAATGGTTTCAACGAAAAAGGGACAAGCTGTTCCCGTGTTAACACATATCCTTGCCCCTTCGCAAAGTGTCCATATTTTGGAGTAAATATGATGTTGTCCCCTTATGGATGCACAATTTTGAATTGCCCCCGAAGAGTGTTTGAGCAGCTTATTCCCAAATTTTTAAAAAAAACCCCTTTCCCCCTCGACAGCCAGAGATGGGTCATCGAAATATTGAGCCCCAAAATGCCGGGGCCCTAGGGGCTTTGGCTAACATTTTTAATACATAATCTGTATGTTAGAAGTGATCAAGGTCCAGGACAAAACGTTTTTTTAAAAAAAAACAGTTTGTGGTCAGAAAAAAGGGCCCTGGACCCCTTCACCCTTTTTTCCCCACCTAGCTTGCCCCAAACCCACTTTTCCCCCAAACAAAATGTTTTTTCCCTTAGTTTCAATTTACCCAACACCCCAAACCCATGCCTACAGCGGGAAATAAATTTGGCCCAAACACCCGCCTTTCATCACACCAGAACAACCAACTTGGTCACCAATTACTCAATTTCAAACCCACAAACCCCTATTTTCCACCTCGGCCCGACTTCAAAAAACCTTCTAAAACCCAACGTGGCCAAGGCAAAGCTTACTTCATTCTGGAAAAATTTGAGCCAACTAAATCTTTAAAAACCCTACAATCACCGGGCCCCTATTACAGGTCTCATCACTTTCCCCTCATCTTGCAAAACTTTCTCCAACCCTATCCTCCCCCTGCCACACCTTCTTTCCTAAAAGGGAATACTGACGGGGAATCCCTTAAAAACAACACGCGGGATAATACTAACCTCCCTTTTACTACAACAAAAAAACCCCATCTCGGGAAAATTTGACACTTATTGCTTCATCCAGGACCCATTACAAAGCAGCCAAACCCAAAAATTCCCAAAAAAATTTCCACCCCCACTCGTTTTTCCTTAAAACCCTCAATCAGAACAAAAAGGGACAAATTTATCTGTTTCCACAATCGTTCCTCTAAACACACACTTTTTTAAAATTAAATTTTTAGGGAGTTTTCTAAATTACCTAAGAAAAAAAACATTTACGCAGTCTAGACCAAGACCCAAAAATCACTGGCCCAAAAGCTAAAATACAACAAAACAAAAAACCCGTATCTAAAACATAAAAGTTTCGGAATTTTACAAAAAAAATCAGGGGGCACCACTCCCCCCAAACAAATTAAAAAAACATCCCCCAACAACCACATCTCAGCCCGCGGCTGCACTAATTTCTTAAAAAAACATTGGGGGAACTTTCGCCCCCCTTTCACCCACCTCACTAACGCAAACCAAAACAAAATTCAAAAATTTTTGGGAAACACTGGAGCACTACACACACCCCACACCACACCACACACCACACACCACACACACACAAACACACACCCCACACACACCCGAAACAGCCACATTTTTTTCTGGAACTCTTACCCCCTTTCCTGAAAACTCGACACCCCTTTTTCCCCAAAAGACCCCAAAATTCTTTCAGACACCTTCCCCCAAAGGGCCCCCCGGGTGCCCCCTGGCCAAAACCCATATTACCCAAAAACCCCTTTCCCTTTCATTAGGGCCTACACAAAACTCCTCAATGTTTCCCCTTCCCTTTGGGAAATATTCCCCTTTCCCCTTTTTTAAAGCTGTATGTTTCCCTCCTTCCAAAACCCCAAAATAAAGACCATTTGGCCCCTAGAAACGACCCGCCCTATCAGCCTCTCAAAACCCTTTGGGAAAAAACTTTTAAAAAAAAAATCCCCAAAACCAAATGTTTCTTTAGATACATGGACCCATTTTTTAATTTTTCTGATGGCCAGTTTGGTTCGGAAACACACAGACCCACCCCAGGATCCCTTTAACATCATTCTCAATTAATCAATAAAACAAAAAAAAGAAACAGGCCCCCCCTGGTTGTAAAGACGTTAAAAAAAAGCTTTTGAAAATGGCTTTGGTTAGGAAAAGTTAAACCCAGACAGGGTAGCGAGCGAGTATTTTGGTAACGATATTTTAAATTCCCAGTGTTTTTTGGTAGGGCAAGTCTAGCTCCGTTTTTCCCCTTCCCCCCAAAAAGGTGAGTTGTTGGGGCTCCGGGCCAAAACCAGAAAATCACTCGACTCAAGCCCCCAGCAAAAACTTTGGAATGCCCAAGATTGGGTCCCCCTCCCAAACCCAATGAAAAGTGTTGAAGGAGAGGGAAACTACGTCCCGGGGACGTCACATGCTGGATCAAACCTCCCTGATTAACGATAGGTTACAGCAGCCCTTTAACCCCCTGTCTTGGTAGGGGAAAAAAATCTGTTTTCCCTGTCATCGGGGATTGGACTATTCAAGGTTTATTGACTGTAAAGGGAACTAGCTTTTGGGGGTTGTCAATAACACCTGTGCCCCCCCACATAAGCAATGGCTACTTTTAAAAGACGGTGTAAACCCCCAAACCGAAAACCCAAAGTAAATTGAACATTTTAGCATGAACTAAAAACGTCTTTTTTTCCCTTTTTTCATTTTTTCATTTTTCTTTAAAAATTTGTACACCTTTTTGTTTCCCCTGTTTTATTTTGGCTTTAATAAATAATAAAGGGTTTTTCTTTGGGGGAAATTAAATTATTTCTTTTTTATTCATTAATTTTCCTGAGGAGGGAGCCACCCTTTTAGTAATAGGGAATAAAGTTGTTACAGGGCTGATTTAACCCTTTCCACAAGGGGGCGCCCTTGAAAAGGTTTTAACTCGACTGAATCAAGATTAAACCCCATTCGAATAAAACCTTTGGAAAAAAAGCCCCCATACCATAGTTGGTTCCCAAACCAGCCAGGAGTAATCTTTTCTTTTTGGGTTAGGCTACAGTACGGGGTATTTTAAAAAGATTTGGTGATTGTTATACTCTCAATTTATTTTAAGTCAATTTCGTCCGGATTTAAATTTTAATTCTGCCCCCCTAATGTGATTTTTGAAACAATTTGGAGGAAAAGACTCTAGGGACACGAGATTTTCCAGTGACAAATTTTTTTTATTGAGTCTTTTTATAACAAGGGAACTGTTTGGGAGGACACTCTTGATTTATTGGTGAGAAGAAGGATTGGTTCTAGGGGCCCCATTTTACTTTCTGTTTGCTCGGGCGGCATGAACCCTTCGTTTTCATTAATACATTTTTTAATTTAAGCAGGGATCAAAACCCTCTGATTGATTTTAGTTTGAGCGGAGCAGGAATTTAAATCTTTCCTTTTTTTTTGAAAAAATCCCTTTTTTTTTTTCCCTGGTAGTTTTTTTATTCTTTTCCCAAACATGGGGAATACCCGTTTTTGATGAAAGTGGAAGCAAGTTAGGAATAAAGGGAAAAAAAAATTTGAATCTTTCATTAAATGCTAAGGGTCCCGGGGAAAAAATTGAAGAGAAATTGGGGAAAGAGGGGGCAGTTAGAAAAGGGGAAAAAGGAAAAGGGGAAAAAAAAAGGGGAGAGAGAATCAAAAGAGAAGAGGAAAAAGGAGAAAAAAAAAACCTTAAAAAAAGGGAAAAAAGGAAAAAAGAGAATTGAAAAAGAAAAAACCAAAAAATAGACAGAAAGAGAGAGGAAGACAAAAAAGGGGGAGTGATAGAATTTATTTGAGGAGAGGGCCTTTGAGTACGTGAGGTTTAAGTTAAATTAAGAGAAATTGAGGGAAAAAGCAAAGGGGTAGAGAAGGGTTTAGGAAAAAGCTAGAGAACGTGGGGAAAAAAACTAAAAAAGACCCCCGAGGAAAAATGAAAAAGAAGTGAGGAAAAAAATAGAGAACGTTTAGGAAGGGGCTAGAGAACAGTTAAAAGAGAGAAAAAAAAGCGAGTCGAAAAAACTCGCCCTTTAATTAGAGAATAAAAAGTTTTTAAATCTTACAAAAAAAAAAATTAGGGAAGGAGGGAAATTTTTAAAATTATTGCACCTTTGTGCACATATTCCAACACTTAATTTTTCCCCCATTCCCAAGGGGGAAGGGCAAAAGTTGAAATTATCAGGTTTTTAAAATACTGTACCCTTTGTGAATGGGCCCGCTGACACCTGGGCTACCAGGGTTTGGAATGTTATTTTTGGTAAGCTTTGAAAATCTAGGCAACTTTGTCGCAAAAGGAAAATCATAGTAATTATAAACCCACCCGAAGAAGGCAAAACCTTAAAACTTTCAAAAAACCAAAAATTTTTTAGGAAAGATTTTAGGTTTTGTACCTTCAGCATGGCCAAAATTTCGCAGTTTCAGCTAACACTCTTTCGGGGTTTTTTCGACTTTTGGATAGAGAGTTAGGAATTTATCACAGTTATGAATCTTTAGAGACTTCTTGATTGTGAACAGGGCCCCGGCAGCTTTTCCCCCCACCCAAAAAAAAACGAACATTCATTAGAGAATGGGAAACCTGGGTTAAAGCTGAGGAAGTTGCTGAGGGGTGCCGGACTTGTAGGTGAGGCTCAATTCTTATAAAAAACCCAAAGGGGTTTGAAAACCCCAAGGGCAAGGAGTTTTGCCCAAAATCAAAAGAAAACCCAAAACCTCTAATAGAAAGGCCAAAACCCAACTTCTTTTATTTTTGGGTTTTTCATTTATGTGGTGGTTAAGGGACAAAAAGTCCAGATTGTCCTTTAAGAGGTCCAAAAAGTTGGAAAAATTTTTAAGCTTTAAATGAACCCAAAATCCTTTGTTCAGGGAAAAGTTAATGGGTTAATGTTTTTAAACCCTTTTACGAGACACTGAAAGCACATTTATTTGTCATTTCTGAAAAGTGTTCCCAAACTTAAAGAACTAATTTCCCTTCTTTTACTTTCAGACTACTTGGGCCGTAGGGGCACTTTTCCCCCATCCTTTGTTACATTAGGTTTTAAAGGGGTTAAAAAGGTTGGTCTGAAGCCGTACTTCTCCCCTCACTTTTTGTCCGTACTAATAGGTAAGTTTAAAAAGGTTTCCTTTTTTTTTCCCCCTTTTGGGGGTTGAATTTTTTCATCACCCCAAAAATAGACATAAACTTTTCCGTTTTCTTCCTGTTTGGGGTCAGAGAAGCCCTCGGGAAAATTCGATGGGCAATGGGGGGCTCGTCTATTAAAGGGAGATTAGAAACCAGTGTACTACTCTCGAAAAACCCAGGTAGTAGGATCACGGTTAAAATTGTAGATGAAAAATGAAGATAAACACCTCGATACTATAAATGTCTGGGTAGGGCTCAGACCAAAGTCCAGGCTTTCCTTACTGTCCCTTCCCTTTTATTTTCCCTGACTTTAAGCCTTTTTGATAAAATCGAAGGACTCCCTTTTTAAAAATTTTCAAAAGTAATTGCCCTTCTCTTCAGAATTGCCTAATTTCCGCTAGACAAATTTTAAAATTATTCAAAAAGGGAAAAAAAATTTTTATATAAAATTTTAAATATATAAAGTATATCTTGTATAAGTAAGTATTCAAATTTAAAAACAGGTGGAACAACTTTAAATTGGAATAGTCTAAGTTTAATGCAGAGAGAGGGGTTTTAAAATGGCGGGTGACCCCCACCAGTGGCCGGACAATTTTTCGCCATGTAAAACCCTTAAAAAAAAAAATTAGGGAAAAACCCAATTTTTTTGGCCCCCAAAAAGTTATCAGATATCACTACCTTTGTAGATGTGTTTTAAAATTTGCCAAAATGTCATCCCCCCGAGGTAAGGCGAATTTCCTTTTGGTCAAAATTTCCCAAATTTTTTTGGTACCGTTTTTTAAAAATTAGCCCATTGAAATCGTTGGTCCCCTTTTTTTCCACTTTCATCTGGGGGACATAGGTATATATTGGGCATTGGTTTTATTATGCTTCGAGTTTCCCCGAAGCTGTACCCCTTTTAAGACCTAAAATACTACAGAGGTGGCTGAACCCCTTTTTTCCCTTTCTCTAGGTTGGCCCCTTCCTAGAGAAATTTTTCTGACCGTGGGACAATTCAATTGACCCTTTAAAACAACATCTCTATACTTTTGGGAGTGAAGGGCCCCTCTTCACAACACCATATCATTCCCGCTGTAATGGGAGGGGATTGAGCGCCCGCATTCGGTTTCAAGGGCCTTTTAAGGAAAATTTGTCCCCTTTAAACCCAAGGAGTGGCCTCGTTACCCACCCTGTGTTTGTTTGCCATGAGGGGGAAATTCCAGTGATTTTTTGGGGTAGGGCAGGCCAAAGGGCCCTTGTCCCTCCTTTTAAAGGGCTTTTTGGATAACGAGGGGCGTATAGGCTGAGGTTTTTGTCTTTCTGTTTTTTCCTTTTACCTTAGGAAACCAAAATTGAGGAGACCCCCGACATAGGGTTTGAAAAATTAAACTTGTCATTGGACCCGTACAAAACCTATTTTGATTCCAAAAGTCAGGGAGAAAAATTTTAAAATTGGGAATGAAGTTCTGGTCTTTTTTCCTATCAAGTCAAAAAAAATTATTAGTAGCATGGAAAGGTCCATATAATTTTTTTAAAAATTTGTGGGAAGGGGTTTATTACCCCATAGAAGCAAAAGGGGGAAAACCAAAACATATTTTTTTCAAACCCCTTAAAAAATATTTCCCGGGGAAATTCGGGGTTTAAAAACCTTAATAACTTTGACTTAGTTTTTCCACACGAAACCCTTTATAAGACAACTGAAAAATGTAAGGTGTGTGTTTTTGACACCTCTAAATAGGGCTATGACGGAGAACTTTTTTTTTTTTTTTTTTCATGACTTTGGGGGACTCTTGACCCCCTCGGGTTAAAAAACATTAATATTAAAAGGGAAACTTTGGATGAACATAAAGGACATGAATTTCTTCAATTTTGTGAGTAAATTTTCAGAGTCTTTACTGATATTCCCCGGGGTTTTTACCCCCACGGTAGTCCATAAAAATTTACTTAGTGAAAGACAATCCCATTTTAAAAGGAAATTTTACCCAGTTCCAGTTTACCCTTTGGGATGCATTTGACCCAGAGGTAGAAAAATTTTTTAAAACAAAAATCATTGAACCCTTTGTACCTGAAAATTGCCACCCAAAAAGTCATTTGGGTTAAAAGGAGTAAATTTATAAACTTGCTATTGACTTCAGTATCGGTGGGGTACTGAGCCTATGGGCCCTTTAAAAGGTTAAAAGTCTACACAAATTTTTTTGACGTTCCCCTTTTTTTCGGATTGATATTGCGGGCATTTCAAACAAAAATTTTGTTAGATTTTCCCTTTTTCTAAACAGTTCACCCCCTTTTCCTACCCAACCCAAAGGGGTTATGCCGTATAGAAAACAAGCCTTCGGTTTAGTAACTGCCTGTGTACCCACGCGAGAGTGATGAGAAAGGTCTTGGGTTAAAATACCAAATGTTTCAGTTTATTTTTATAAATTTTTCCCTAATGGGCATCCACAGGGGGGAAAACATATCCAAACGTTAACATTTAGTTTTAGTAGGTTACGCTCACTGGGTTTATGCCCAGCCCCAAGGGAAAAGCTTTTTGGGTTTAAAAAAGATTGATATCTCGGGGTGTTTCCTTTTTAATAACTCTTTGCGTTTTCCCCAGTAAAAAATCAAAGCTTTTTTAGAATTTTTAAAATTTCCCCAAAAACCAAAAAAGCTCATGCATAGCTTTCTTTGGGGCTGTAAATTTTTATGCAATTTAACCCGACCCTTTTTGATCTTACGGGATTTATCCGACTTCCCGAAAAGTTTTGAAGGAACCTCTTGAAAATTTTGACGTAGCTCGGGAAAAGTTTAATAGATTTAAAAAATCTTTCGAAAAGGGCCCCATACTTAAAATTCCCGAAAATTAATAAAACATTTTTGTTTTAAAAACTGATGCCTCCAAAACCGGGTTTTGGTGCGGTGTTATACAATTTCCATGATTTGGGATCCCCCCCCTTTATGCTTTTCCCAAGCCGGAAACTCCTTCCCGCAAAAAACGAGCTACTCCAAAAAAAAGAAAAGGAATGTTTTTGGGCCCCTTTTTGTGGGGTATTCCAAGCTTAAATTTTATTTATGGGAAAAGAATTTTATTTTTTGAGGGCTGGCACATAATTTGTATCCTAGAAACTTTTAAGGGAAAACCAAAAAGTGCCTCTTGGGTGGAAAATTGGTCTCCAAGTTTTTTTTGTTCCTCATTTTGTTTTTCAATGGTTCAAACCCAAATTTTTTTCTGACTGGTTAAGTCGATTTCAGTCAGTAGAAGATTTGTTTTCCTTTAAACGGGCTTAAAAAATGTTGGAACTTTTTCCTGCCTATTTTTTATAATTTTGACTTTAAGTCTTGGTATGGGGAGTGTGAGGGAAAAGTTCAAAGATAGGAGTAGCGAAGCGGGGTTTATGGTAACGATAGTTTGACTGCCCGGTGCTTGTTAAGGTAGGGATAAGTCTAGCTTCCCCCTTTTCCCCCTCCCACCCCCAGAAAGGTGATGTGTGAGGTCCGGCCAAACAGAAATCACTCGACTCCAAATCCCAGCACAAATCTTTGGGTGGGCGGATTTTATCAACCCGCCCAAAAAAAAGAGAAGTGTTGAAAAGGGGACGGACTAAAGTCCCCAGGGCGGGCCCCAAAGGGGTTTGGGTTACTACCTGATTAACTGATAGGCTACAGCAGACCAAACCCTCATCTTTGGTTTGTGGTAAAGAATTTTGCTTTCCCCGTCATCTGGACTAACTATTCAAGGCTAAAAGAAATCTGAAGGAAACCCGCCGTTGGGTTGTCCCATCACCTGTGGGGCCCCCAACATCCCGGGAAAAGGCTATGAATTTTTTCAACAGTGTTTTAAACCCCCACCAGACACCCCTTTTAATTGTACGTATTAGCGTTGAAATTTAAACGTCATTTTTTTCCAAATTTATTTTTTTTTTTCAAATAGGATCCCTTTTATGTTTCCTGTTTTATTTTGGCATTTTAAAAAAAATAAAAAAATTTTTTTTTTTTGGGGAAATTTTTTTTTCTTTTTTTTGTTTATTAATTTTTTTGAGGAGGAGCCGGGTTGGTTTAAAACTGTCTGAAGTTTTCAGGGCTGGTAAGCTTCACGGCATGAAGGGCTCAAGTAAAAAAATCTGAAATAAAATTTTTAAACCCGCCTTCACTACTCGTAAACTTTTCTGCAAAATTCAAAGGGCGGGTTTACCATGAGATCAAAATTCCCAAAGGGTGTTACTCTGACTACTTCTCATAAATTTCCGGGGTTCCCCAGGGGGTCTGTCTCTCCCCCACCCTCTTTCATTTTATACACTAACGACTTTTCCCAAAACCCGTATACACAACTCCATCACGTAGCCCCATGCGACGCTTAAATTTAACTTATCAATCTGCCAAAATTTGATACACTCACACAAAAAACAAAATGGGTTTGACAGGATAGCCACCTGGGGAAAAAAATGGAAAGGGTCAAAAAAAAAATGGGAGCTAAAACAGCCCTTACGTATTTTAACTTTCAGAAACGTGATTTCCTTTAATTTTCCTGTCGAGCTCGAAAGCTGACACCTGCACTTTTCACCCCCTCCACAATTTAGTCCCCCCCCTTTTTCCTTGGGGTTTTCTTTACTACCTTCTTCGTTTAAATGGAAAAATTCATCAAGGCATGCAAAGTAGTTTAAAGGGCCCCGGGGGGCCTTCCAAAACTGCAAAAGCCTTCAACGCACCAAATTTCCTCTTTCAAATCCCTAATTTCGTCCCCCAACTTATTTCTTCCCCCCTAGCCCTCTCTATTGCAGCCAAAAAAAACTTAAAATGCAGTTTTGTCCAGAGCAATGCGCCTGCACTGGGGGTTGATGTCAGATGGGAAGGGACTTCGCCTCAAGCGAGTCTCTCCATTCCCAATTAGACACCCTGTTTGAATCTGTACTGGAAGACGCTCAGTGACAGACAGATAGACAAACTTGAGACACATGACTACTGGACCTCTCTCCTTGACGAAGACATTCGCAACCCACAAACCAACAACCTTTTCTACTCCTTGCATGATCCTGCTCCAAAACCCTATTTACAAATAACCTTGGATTCTATGACAGGTACCTTCTCTGACAGGTACCATTCTCTTACCCACGTTCGCCTTAGCTACTGGGTTTAAGACAGGCCCTCAGTTCTACACTCCACCCCAGCGCTAAACGTCGCATGTCCCTTCCCCCCCGCTCACCCGACCTGTGTCCCAACAGAAGAGCCTGAATTTCTCTTCTCAAAATCTGTCCCACGATCGCCTTCGCTGCTGGGTTTAAACCCTGGCTCTATTTCTACGACTAAGAACACTCCTCTACAGCACTATTTTTCGTCTGCCCGTCTTCCCCATTCATCCCATTTGGGATCTTACCTGAACTTTCGATCGTTCGTTCGTTCGTTCTGTATGTTAGAAGTGATCAAGGTCCCAGGACCGAAACTTTTTCCCAAATTTAAATATGTCATAGTGTTTGCTTACATGTCTTTCTAAACCAAACTTGTCGGTATTTATTACCAAGGTTATACCATCTTGTCTGACACTGCAACACCCCTTTTGGACATAGCATACAGAGAATACCTTTCTCTCCTACTTAAAGCTAATAGTCTTCGTAAAACCCACACATCTTCCTTTAAAGACTGTCTTTCTGAGATGGTGGTACCACGGTTTTACTCCTCGACAACTGGCCACATCTAGACACCCTTTCTCTTCTGCTATTTTGCCTACCTTAGAGAAAGCTCTGATGAACTATAACATGCTCAGGAGGAGACCCCATTACATGCCGCTCAGATTCGTGCTTCACTTCCTTCTCCTGACAGGGGAACGGGAGAATATATACTCAACAAATTACCATTCTCAACATCCAACAAACTGAAGCTATCACGAAAAACTACAAGATCTGTGCTCCCACAGCAAATGGAGCGAAATGGGACGACCCGGAATCATAAATAACTTATCATCCTATACACTCTGAGTTTTTAAAATGGTTTTGTTCAATAAATTTTCACTGCTGCAGCTACTGAACCTTCAAGACCCTCATTCCCAGAAGATACATCCAAGCACTCAGGGGCTTGGCCAACAGCGATTATATCGTCATTACAACCGCTGACAAAGGAGGTGGGTGTGGCGTTACTCGACACGTCGACTACAACAATAAAGTTTGAAATCTTCTCAATGATACCAACACATCCAGCCTGTATCAGAATCATTGCTACTTCAAAGTACCCAACTTTTCTTTCAAAAGGCTCGTAGCATCTTACGAAAATCAGGGAAAAAGGTAAAAAAACTACTTAAACTTTTACCAGGTCAACCGAAACCAGCACGCCTGTATGGCCTTCCTAAGACGCACAAGCCTGGCATCCAACTACGGCCTATCACTTCGGGCATAGGGAGTGCACCAAAAGACTAAACCGGCCACCTTGCCAAATACCTTTCAGTGCTTCTGAGCACCATCAGCCAAAGACCACCTCAAACACTCAGGTGACCTTCTCTCCCGAATTTCAAACCTGAATGTTAAAAACAAAAAGCATGGCTTCCTTCGATGTCACAGCCCTCTTTACAACGTTCCTACTGACGCTGCAATCAACATTCTGAGACAGAGGCACTGAAAACCACGACCTCCCTTTACCCCTTTCAGATTTCATCAATCTAGTAGATCTTTGTGTTAATTTCAACTTCTTCAAGTATCAGGACAACTGCTACAAACAGTGCTTTGGGATTTGGGAATGGGCAGCCCGCTCATGCGTGCTTGCCAACCTCTTCATGGAAAAAACCCGGAGACAGAAATTCAGCACCCTCATTCCCAACACCGTTACCTGGCTAAGAAAACGTTGATATAATGGTTTTCTATCCGAGACGTCTCAATGTCCAGGAGCTTCTCAACAAGATCAATGCAGCCGAACCATCAATAAAGTTTACAAATTGAACTCGAAAAACGATGGCATACTTCCTTTCTTCGACGTTCTCCTGTGCAGATCTCCCGACAGTGAAAAAACTTTCTTCAAAGTGTATAGAAAACCTACCAACAAGGACTATCTTATACACTTTAATTCA
>NC_069454.1:32906900-32929179 GCF_026875155.1 Cherax quadricarinatus | reverse complement strand
TCCGGCCCTTTTTTTCGTGAGCACCTGAAGTGCGCCCTCCTGACGCACCTCGGCATCCGCCTGACATCACATGTCACATCGAGTGTTAGAATTATTCCAGTATTGTCGAGAAGAATATGTCGTGTGTTAATTTAAAATTTTCCCTCTCAGTCATGCTCACATTTTGTATGTCTTGGGCAGTTTTATGCACAGAAACATTTTTGCTAGTTTAAGCCATGTTGTACCGATGTACAGAGGTGTGTTTGAAATTTTCCGTGTGTCCATGAGGTCTGAGCCAGCCAGACTGAGTAACACCCACTGGTTAAGTCACCCGCGTGACCAGTGTTTGCAGCTGATTCTCAGCCCTGAGCGTATGAGCCCCACTTGTCCCGAAAGCTTTATGCTCGCCCCGCTCGTGTTGTTCTGCAGAATCGACCTGCTACGATTCCCATCGAATTTGTTTCACTTCACCTCCAGACCTCAGAGTGCAGTTATATGTGAGAAACAAGTCTGGAGACGCTTAGACTAACCTCTGCTATAACTCCAACTGTCGAGAGTGTTTACTCGTCAAGCCGCACCAGGCCTGTGGCAGGCGCTGTGTCAGCCTCGTGTCACAAGCTTCCAGTGAGCGCTGCACAAAGATGTCGTCACTTTGATGTTTTTAGCTCGCTCACTGCTCTGGTGATGATGTTACGACTCCGAGTTTCGCCCAGTCGTCCGGCCACGACTCGCTCCACAACTCGCCACCTGCCGAGGTGACACCCCAGCGAGTACCAGTCGAGAATGTCCTCCTGATCACTTCCCAAAGTCCTGCCCAGTTGCCGAGTTTTTGTCGAGGCCCACTCGAGGGCACACATGTCGTGCCCCAGTTGAGTGAAAACCCCCAGCGAACTCTACGATGCCCTGCTTCACCTTCCAGAGGAGACCGTACCCTGTTCCCGTCACAGCTCAGCCCGCAGCGATGTCTCCCGTGTTGCAGTACTGTCCAAGACGCAGGAGCGTGCGTGATGCCCTTCGACGCTCATTGCCTTTTGGGACCACGATTTAGCACACCCCACAATGTTTTTTTCTTCCCCCCTGTAGGAATTTTTTTTTTCCATTCCATGTATATATATGTTTTTATTTGGTCTGTCCGTTCCTACGAAGAGAGACCGAGTTTCTTTAAACCACCAGTTGTCGCTTTCGGGACGACTCGCGTTTAGGTGCCGAGCATAGGACAGCCGTACTGTCGCACAGACAGCCCATGCTGCCTGCCAGCTTAGTTCTATTTCGCGCCACTCAGGTGCTGCCACCTATAGGCTTGCCACTTCAGAAATCCCAACTTGCCTCGCTCTCACACAGGGGTCTGGCATCAAACACACAAGTACTCCCAGCCTCCTCTGTGGGAAATGCCCCGCCGGGCCATGGCACAAACACACAAGCCTGTAAACCCAGCACTATTTTATCAATAAAGTAAGAAGCCCTCCGAAAAGTTTATCTTCCCCCGCTTACAGCTCCCAAACAAGCGTCGTTATATGTCCAGATCCCCTTGCAATCTTACTGATCCTCGCCCACCGTATTCCCTCTTCAATTTACATCATCAGCGAAGGAACTTGTAGTCTATTCCCTTTCCACCATGTCATTACTTTATACAAGAAACAGCACGGTTGGGACTGAACTTGTGGAACCCCACTGGGACACATTCGCCCACTCCGACACTTTCAGATACCAACACAGTTTTTTCTTTCCTGTCGGGTTTTTCCCCTGATCCTTTTCAGTACTTTCCCCTTTATTCGCCTGCTCTCTAATTTTGCACCAGTCTCTTGTGGGTACTGTGTCAAAAGCCTTCTTGCAATCTAAAAAGATGTTTTAATACCCACCCTCTCTCTTCGTCTTACTTCTGTTACTTATCTAAACTCAAGTAATTGTGACACAGGATTTTCCTCTCTGAAGCCGTCTTTTCATGTAGAGCCCAACTTTTTCAATGTGTTTCACTACTTTTCCTCTTGATAATCTTTTCCATGACTTTAACATACTATGCAAGTCAGTGACCTGGTCTGTATTTAATGCTGCTGTCTGCCCTCTTTTCCTTAAAAAACTGAACAACAGTGCTGTCTTCCATGTCTCGGCAACTCCCCTGTTTCTATTGATTTACTGAAGATTGAGCTAATGCACACACAGTTCCTCTGTTTCCCTCTCTCAGTATCCATGGATATTATCTTGGCCCACCGCTTTGAGGATCGAGTTCCGCCCTAGCAGTTTCTTAACCTCTACCTTTGGTTGTGTATTGTGTCCAGATCTGCTGGTGCACTCTACCTAAACAGTTTACTGGAAGATTCCTTACTCTTTGGAATATTCTCTAAACTTTGTTTAGTTCACCATACTTTTTGGTCACTTTGTGAGCTCCCCTCCTTCTTTCCTCCCCTGATTACCGGGTCCTTGACTGTTGCTTTTCTCCTAATGTGCCCTGATAACAACTTTGGTTAAATTGGCTTTTGATGCATGTCGTTCTCGTTTGCCTTGGGCCTCTCTCCTTATCTTGCATATTCGTTTTGGTTCTTTGCTCAGTCCTTGTTTTCCTTGAGTCCTTTACCCCACTGCACTTCTGCAGGAAACTTCTTTCCTATGTTCCCCTTTTTTGAAGTTTGTTTCTTTGTTCTCGTGCGCTCATTCTCCCACTGTTAAACTCAACAAGATTTTTAAAAACTCAGGACATCATGAACACTAGCGCCAAGGGGGGTTTTTTTCGTGGGTATATCCCTTATGTCTGAACTATTCAAGGTGAATATGAGATGCAGCCTTGCTGCAACATCCTCTCCTCTCTCTCTTGGTTGTATCCCTAACATGTTGATGCATGAAGTTCTCCAATACAGCCCTCCAAATCTTAGCCCTCCATTTTTCTGGTCCCCCATGTGGTTCTAGGTTTTCCCAGTCAATCTCTATGATTTAAATCCCCCATTATAAGCAATTTTGTTCTACGCATATGAGCCCTCCTGGCCACTTCAGCTAGTGTATCCACCATTGCCCTATTGTGCACACATATTCTTCTCTTGTTCTCCGGCTGTTAATTTGGGTGGGTTATACATCACTGCTATCATCCCCTTTGGACCCCCAGCTGAAGTGTTCCTACAATGAAGTCGTCTGTTTCCCTTCCTTCCATTCCTCCCAAATCTCCTAAAAAACTCCACTGATTTTTTATAAGCAATGATACTCCTCCCCCTCCTCTGTTCTCTCTGTCTTTCCTCATAATCTGATACCCAGGTGGAAAAATTGCTTTTTTATCATCCCTGTAAGTTTTGTCTCTGTTTAGTGCTATAAATGTCAGGTGATGCATCAATGATGCGTTCTTGCCACACTTCACTCTATTTGTTATTCCAACTGAATTGGTGTACCATACCTTCAGCTTTCCTTTCCATTACTGTACTTTGGGAGATGGAAGAGGAAGGTGGAGGCTGGGAGGGGGGAAGGCAGGGCACAATATTATGGGAGGCTGCTGAGATTGTGGAATTAGTGCTTAGGGGGGTGGTGGCTATGGAGTGAGGTTCATTTATATTTACTGAGTTTGGTTGATATATGGTGACAGGGGTTAAGAGGTTTCTGTAAGCATTTGTGTTCGTGTTCCCCAAAGTCGGAGCTTTCCTGTCTTTCATTGCCTGTCCTGTTTCTCTTTCCTTCCACTGGTTTTGTCTTGCTTCACTTTCAGTTGTTCCCTTTCCTTTCATGGTGCCCGGCATAATCCTCAAAACCCATGATCCTTCTCCTTGAATAAGTTTTGCAGTGTTTTATACCCCTAGCCTGTACTCCGTCTGCGGTCTTCTTTTGTCCTTCCCAGCTTCATGACTTTGTACTCGGTGGGATTAAGCCCAGGAGCCCTATGCCACACCAGGCTTACAGCCTGTGTATCTGGAAAAGGACTTTGGGATATGTTTTCGAATCATTTAGCTTTCCTTATACCTTATCTGATCACCCTCTTAATGGGAATATTATAATTCATAAGAGACCATCTACTCTTTACACATCTATAAATTCCTTTCTTCATCCATAAAAGGTGTTTCGAGTCTAAAGTTCAATAATTTTCGATCATTTATTTTAGATGTTATTTTTATATGGAATAAATGTTTTTTTGACCATCATGTATAAATATTAAGAAAACTTTCTTAATTTATAACTCTCTTCCTTACCCCAGTCCAGTAATGACAGGTTTTTCTCTAAGGCCATCGTTATCTGCTAAGCTAAACTCTGGGGCATTTCCATTCAATATTCTCCAGATTGTTGCACTGCCTGACAACTCTAATGTTGGAAGAAATATTTATTAATATCCTAGACTTAGCTGAGATCTCGGAGATTCTCACCTTTTATTTATATACCCTTATTCCTGTATCCAACATTCACATATTTCGGGCCTGTCAGCCTCTGTTCTCTTCTCTCCCTCCTGTCCTCAAGTGTCTTCAGGTTGAGTTCTGTTAATCTCTTCTCCTGACATATCTGTGGAAACTTTTGAGATTCACTACTCGGCAATTACTGCTGACGCAGGTAACATAAGATTACTTATCCTACCTTCACAAAAGCTCCTGTGATACACTTATAATGAAAGGTTAATTGAGATGCTGGACTAACAGTCATGGTTTCCCCGTGCACAAGTCGGAACAGTTACTTCTAGTGTGGAGTCTACCCAGTCTAACTTGAATTCTATGTGACTTACACCAGGTAAACCAAGTAAACTCTGTTGTTCCATATATTCTGTTACCTTATTGTATGAACTTCTGTGCCTCCCTGCACTTCATGGTCACTTGTTCGGTCAACTAATTTACTGTATTTCTCACCGAACCTCAAGCAGGAATTTGCCTCGTACAGATGGGAGTTTACTTTTAAAAGTTTGGCTTCTCTCGTCCTTTTCATGTTGCTCATTCTCTACTCTTTACAAGGTATTCGAAACTCAGGACCACGTGATCACTAATGCCAAGTTGCCTTTCATACAAAATATCTTCTATGTTTGAACTGTTCAGGGTAAATACGAGGTCTAACTTTGGGTGGAACACCCTGCCATCTCTCTCTCTGGTTGTATCTCTAACATGTTAGGGATACAACGTTACTGGCTCCCATGTGGCCAGTAACTTGGTACTACCCATGTGGCTCCTTCTGGCTACTTCAACTAGTGTATTCACCATTTCTCTGTGCCTCATAATATGAAGTGCTCTCCTTCCTTTCTATCCATTATTATAATCCAAAAGAAGAGCTAAACCACAAGGGGTATACAGAGCTGCAGGGCAGGAAGTTAGCGAGGGTATCAGGTGGCAAAAGGAAGAGGGGTGATTAGGGGGTTACGGAGAGCAGCGGGGCAGTGGACGTGCAGAGGTAGAGGGTAGCAAGAGAGTGAGGTAGAAAGGTTGAGGGAGTGCGAAAGGTATCATCAGAGTTTGTAGTAAATCAGTTGTTGTCAAGAAGTCAATGAGTCAGGAATAAAAAGGGTCCATCAGCAAGAAGGGAAAGTAAAGAGAGAGTAGTGGAGCGGAGATGACAATGGAGGTAAATTCTGCGTGCTCGTTGATAGAGAGGTCAATCTAACAGAATGTGGCTTACCAATATTGGAACCTGACAATTCTCACAGAGAGGAACAGGGGGCCTCTCCATGAGATACCCATGAGTAAGATGAGTGGGGCCAATGCAAAGACGGGAGAAAGTAGTCTCCCCAAACCTTGACACTGATGACAAGAAGATGGCCTGTAAACCCATACTCGGTTTAATAGAATGAAGTTTGTTTAAGAGCAGTTAGATCAACGTTGTTGCCAACGGGTGTGAAGGGGGGTAGCTAATACAGCAAAATATCCATAAGTGGAACCCTCTATATGAAACTGGTAGGTCATATACTGCTGACCGCGCAGCAGTGTCTGTCTGTTCAAGTTGGATTCAGAGAGCTAGCGGGTGAGGTGTATCAAATTTTCGTATAGCCTGTAAAACAATAAGGGAATCTGAGACAACCACAAATGTGACACAGGCATAGATGCAATACGGATAAGTGATGCAAGAATGGCATACAATTCAGTTGTAAAATGCTAGCAGAGTTAGTAAATGTCCTCGCACGACACTGTCCGGAAATACTGCCCCGAATCCGAGAAAATGTGTTGTGCTCAGAACACATCCTAGGGGACAACCTTCAGCTTGGACAAAGTCCCGGGGGGGGCATATTATTAACTCGACAGGGAAATGTCTGTCAGTTAAGAAGTTCTAAGAAAGATGGTAGATTGCCCCGGGAAAGGGCCCAAGGAGTGGGCTTGGGCCAAAATATTATACGTCCCAATTGTGTCATATGGGTTTTCAAGGTCAAAAAAAATGGCAATAACTGAGCGATTATTTGCAAAGCAAATTTCAAACAACGTATCCAAGCGTAGTAAGAGGCTAGGGTAGAACGGCCCTTATGAAAAACCTGTTGACTACTGTAGAGACTGTTGTGTGTCTCTAAATACCACATTAAACGTCGATTTACCAGACGTTTTTATCACTTTGCAAACTGCACTGGTAAGAGAATGGGACGATAGTGGGGGCATCAGTCCCGTAGTACCCGGTTTGTGGAAAGGGAGAACAATGGCAGATTCCACAGCTTGGGAAGAGCTCCTTGTGAACAAATAAGATTGAAAAGGTGTAAAAGGACTGCAAAAGGGGTGACTGATGTAAATGTTGTAACATCCGAATAGGAATGCCATCAGGCCCCGCTGCCGATGATCGGCAAGCTGAGATGTCTCCTCCAGTTTTTTGAAGTGTAAAAGGCCACATTATATGTTCTTCTTCGAGAGAATTAAAGTCTAAGGGTGCTACTCTCTGCAGACTTTGAGGAAAGAAACGGGGGCATAGAAGTAGCCCCTAGAAATATGGACCAGATGATTGCCAATTTCAATGGCAACGTCAAGAGGGTTTGCTATAAAAACCGGCAATTCACAGAACAGGAGCCGGGTCAGGAGAGCATTTACAACTGAGTTTCCGCACTTTTCCAGACTGCATCATAGAGGAAGCAGAGGTGATGGGGGAAACAATCTCACCAGCAAGTGCGTTTAGCGTCATGGATGACACTGTGAGTGACTGCACATTCTGCTTAAAATCAAGTTTTCTCAGTGGTTCTATTGTACTGGTACCTGCCCCAAAGCAGCGCGTTTCAAACGTACTGCCCGAGCACAAGCAGAAGACCACCAAGGCATGCACTTCTGAGAATGCCTTTCCGAGGTTTTGGGTATAAATTTAGAATTTGGGGTTAAAACTGGGGATAGAAGAGGTGAAAAAAGCTCATAAAATTTTAGGCAAAAGAAGGAACCTCCCCAAAAGCAGTTATTTTGCAAAAAAAAATTTTCTCAATTTGCTTATAAAATTTGCCAGCGGGGTGCAACGAAAGACAGGGGAATAGAGGAAAGCAAAACCGAGGATAAATTGCAAGAGAGTGTATGAAAACGGGGTTTCCAAAATGGGGGGGAAAGTGCCTGTATTTAAAAAAAGGGACAGGGTGAGAAAGGGGAGAAAAGCCCCAAACTGAATGCCCGGGAAAATAAACAATAAAACCCCCACCCCAAAAGGGAAAATGTTTAAAAATCCCCCCTAGTAACAGAAGTTGGGGCAGAAAGGGGATGAGACAAGGAAGGCAACATCCGGAACAGATAATGCCCGCAAAGGGAGAGGATACAAAAAACGATTGTATCCCCCTTTAAATGCAAGGGGGAATACAGGCGCAGTGGGGAATGCAGCAATACAAAACAAATACCCTTGATGGTACCGAATATCATTTGAGAAGAAGGGCCCATCAAAAAAAAGGATCCGAAAAAAATTTAAAAAATTTTAATAGCCTGAGTTTTGGTAATAGCAGTGGAGTGTAAATTTTCGTTTTTGTAAGCAAAACCAACAGGGGAAAACCGGGACACCCAACACCTTAACCACCTGTTTAAACCGCTGAGGCCGCGAACATTTCACTGTAAAAAACCCCCCCAATGATTGGTAACGATATAGATACCAAAATCGGGCAGGTAAGGTACCACAGACTAGGGGGGTTTTTAAAGGGCCATTGGGGTTTGGCACGGAAAAACGTTCAAGTAGGGGAAGGGAATGGAGCGCTCAAAAAAGGGGGGGTTTTTCCAGATGGAGGAGGGGAAAAAAAAAAGGGAAAGGGGGGGTGGATCAGTGCCATTGAGGGTTTTGGGTCTCTGCAATATATTCGGGGTAGTTAAAAGTGTTTCAGAAATCAAAGACGTTGTATGGGAAAACAATTTTTGGAGATGGAAGGAAAAGGGGTGGGGAAAAAGTTTGGGGGAACAGAAATTTGGGCTGTACCAAATGGGGGGGGAACAAAAATAGTTAAAGGGAACGGAGAAGAAGTTGGGGGGACAGAAGAGGCAGAAACCTGGTGGGTGGGCAGAAAGGAAGAAACGGGGAAGGGGCCCGAGGGGGGAAGGAAACAGAACAAGGGGGGGGTGAACCCCACACTAGAAACAGAGCCATGAGGGGGGGAAAGAACTAGGTAAAATTTTAATTTGGAAAGGTAAAATGTAAAAAGGGGAAGAAGGGAAAAAGGAGGGGAAAGGAAAATTTGGAAAGGGGGGTTTTTTGGACTTTTGAAAAGGGTAGAGAGGGAAAAAAATTGGGGAGGTGTCATACGAGGCCCTCACGATCCCGGGGGCTTGTGAAGGAAAAAAGAAGATGTGAGAGCAGACTTAAGGTTTTTAAGTGGGGGTTTTTCGAGCCCGGGACAGCGAAAAAAATTAGAGCCCAAAAAGTAACTATGGGGGGGTAACCACAGGGGAAAAGCTAAAGAAGAGGGGGACCCTAAAAGGGGGGGGACGTTTAAAAACCCCAAAAGAAAAAAGAAATACGGGGTACCCTTCCCTTGGAGGCGAAAGATGAAAACTGCCTAGCATAAGGCAGACCTCCCCTTTTTTAAAGGAAAAGGGAAATTTCCCGCTCTTTTAAAGTAAAAGGGGCAAGGGAAAGGGAGCAAAAAAGGGGGGCCCCATGAAAAATTAAAGGCAAGAGGGAGGTCGGCTACAAGACGTTTTAAGAAAGGTCTTTGGGCCCCACAGCCCTGGGAAAATTTGGCTATAAAACTGCAATATTTTGCTGGGGGGACCAAATCGCCAGAAATTTCCCTACACTTTGCGGTGGGGGATCCCCTTTTTCCCCAATTTGGGAAACCCCCGGAAATCCTGTTTCAAAACAGAGGATGGGATTCATGGCGTCGAAAGTAATCGAGCCAAAATTGCAAGGGTTTTGTCCTGCCCGGGGGCAGGAAAGACTTTAAGGGTCTCCCTTTGGGAATTTTTGGGGGGAGATTTTTTTGATTTTCCAGCGTTGAGAACGCATTGCCAAAACCCGGGAAAATTTTGTTGGACAAGGAAGCGGCAGGATGACAAAATTTTAAAAGGAAATGAGTTTTTTAATAGTGACAGGAATAGTATAAATTTATGTAAAAAGAGAAAGTTCATGAAACTGGTGCCCAAAATCCCCAAAGCAATTTCTCCCACGTTGCGGTGTAGGGATCACCTTTCCAACTTGCAGAACCGGCGTCCTTTTTCCCATAAACAGAGAAGGGATTTTCAGGGCTGTCAAAATTTAATCGAGCCACTTGAAAGGGAAATTTCCGGGCCCGGGGGCAGGAAAGGGACAAAAGTGTCTACTTGATTTTTGGGGAAAGATTTTTTAGTTCCACGGGTTTCGAGAACGTCATTGCCCAAATGTCGGAAATTTTTTGTTGGACTATGGAAATGGGGGCCCGGGAAAGGGAACAAAATTTAAAGGGAATAAATTTTTTTAATAGTGACAGGAATAGTAAAAAAAAAAATTAATGTGAAAGAGAAAGTTCATAAAAATTGGGAAATAGCATTCGGGACAGTGATGATGCATGTACGCTTTTTAAGAGCATGAAAGGGTATATCTCTACCAACCCTCACGTAGGAGCGCCTTGCCAAATTCTATGGTCCCGGGAAAAATAGGGAATTGAAAAGGGAAATTTGGGCATTAAGTAAAGAATTTTAAATTTCCCCTGTGCACTTCAAAAATGAGTGTGGAACCCGGGGGGGCATGACGTGTCGGTCTTTTTTGATAGAACAGGAAAAGGGGGCAAAAAATATCTCATCAGGGAATTGTCGTTTGTGTTTAGAAGCGGGGGCCGAGTTCGTCCGATATGGGAAGGGGTTTCGATTCGAAAATTGCAGGGACTTTAGAGGGAGGGCCGGAAGCATAGTCCCAAAAAGGGGAGGTCAGACAAATCGAAGGAGTCATCAAGCCCCCGGGGACCTGAAGGGGGGTGAAAAACGCACCACAAGAGGTCAGGGGCATCAGAGTGTCTGAAAGTAGTCAAAAAAAAGAGGCAGGGGCAGAATGGGGGGGTTTGGGGCCCCTAAGGAGCCCGGGTAACAGGGTTTATGGACCCAAAGCTTCCATGGTTAAATTACTTCTTTCTTTTTGTTAAAAAAAAAAAAGAAAAAAGAAAAAAATAAAACAAAAAAAGGGGGGGAAAAGGGAGGGAAAATTCCTAGGAAAAAAAGGGCCAGAAATTTACCCCCTTTGCTCCCAAAGAGAGCTCAACACCACAAGGGGGGTGCAGATGCGGCTGGGAACCCCTGCCATACCCGCCCTTCATGCCAGTAAACCCGCAAACCAGGGTAGCAACCTCACATCTGCCCCAGCTAAACCCCTTTGGCCAAAAAAGAGGGGGGGATGGTAAAGCACCAAAAAAAGGGAAACCTCCTTTGGGAACCCCCCCCCCCCCAAATCGAAAGGCGCCGCCAGGGGATTCACCACCCTCACCCAAAAAACACCCAAAGGGGCCCAAACCCCCGGGGGACCGGAGAGGGGGAAAGGGGCATCCCCAGGTGTCCCGATTCCATGGCAAACTCCCCCCCAACAAGAAACCCCCAACAGAATGGGGTTGACCCTTGGGACCCTTTCCCCTACCTGGGAACCAGTAGGGTTTTTGGGGGAAAAACCCCAAAGGCCCAAAAAAAGAAGGGGGAAAAAGGGAGGGGGGGGGGTAGGAGGAGGAAACCCAAAAAAGGGGGATCGGGAGGGGTGGGATAGGGAAGAGGGGAAATTGGGGGGGTAATGGTTTTTTTCGGGGGAAGGAGACCAAAAGGTCTAATTTCCCCAGACGAAGAGCCTTTTTACACCATGCCCAAAAAGAGGTTCAAATTTTAGCCAATCTTCCCAATTCTTCAAAACTCCAAATTTGCTTTTAAAAGACCTTTTGCAAATCCTCCTTCCACTCAGTTCCTCCTGTCCCTTTTTTCAGGATCTGAAATTCAAATTTTAAAAGATCGAAATTGTTATCCCCCAAGGGGATCTGTTTTGGGGGTTTCTATGGTTTTCTCTGATTCCTCAGTGCTCGTTCTTGCAACTCCCCCAAAAACTTTTTGTTTTTTCCCGTTTAACGAAATAAACCTTTAGCTTCCTTTTCCCTTCTGTATTTTGAGAGGAGGGAGAGGAAGGGGGGCTTTACTAGGGGGGGTGGAATTTCGAAAGGGTACGTGATTCTGGGATTCCCCTGGGGGGTGGGGGGTCTGGATAAGGTTTTTTTTTTCTGGGTTTATTCTTTTTCGTTTGTGGTGAACATTTAAAGGGTTTTAATTTTTCCCCAAAAGGGGAGATTTTTTTGGGGGGGGGGGGGGGCCTGCCTGCCCTGTCTCCCTTTTTTCCCTTTCCCCCTGGCTCTACTTATTTCCCCCCCCACTCTTATCTGTTTCTGTTCTTTTCCCGTTCTGGGGTGGGTCAAAGGGGGACAAATCACTGTTATTCCCCAGGAGTCCTTTAACTTGGGTTTCTGTTTTGGTAATCCAGTTTTTCCCTACCCTTCGCTTTTAAAAGTCAATTTAAATGGGAGCTTTTTCATCTCAAATTTTTTCCCCATCTGTGCAAAATTTTTTTTACCTGGGCTGTGTGATTTTTCTCCTGGGTTTTGATAAGCTCTCAAAGTCCTTCCTTTTTCATGGGCCCTCTCTTCAAACTCCTGAAGCCCATGAAAAATTATTGACCTTTTCCCCCTCTTAATCCCATTTTTTTTCCCCCCAAAACCTCGGGGGCCTATTAAAGCATCTTTTTGTTTTTTTCCCTTTTCCCCCTGACACTTCCCCGGGACCCTTTATAAATTTTTTCTGCAACGATTTTTTGCTCCTTCCCCCTTTAATCTTTTCAACTGTCTCTGATGTTTCTATTTCCCCATTTTTATCCTTTAGGGGCCTTGTCTAAATCCGGGTTCAGGTCTTCCCCGGGTTTTTCCCCAGACTTGTATCTTTGTCTTAGCGCAACAACATGCAATTTTCCCCTTTTTTTGCTCTCCTTTTAGGAAAATTTTCTACCAAATTTTATTTCCAAACTCATTTAAACCCTTTTCCCCCCCATTCCCTTTACCATTTTGCTCTTCAAATTTTTGTCCATTTTTTCCCCTTTTTAGATCACCATCCTCTGTTTCCCTTTTTCTCTACCTTTTTCCCTTTTTTAGATCCTAATTTTTTTCTGTTTCTTCCCATGAAGATGCCCTAATATTTGGGGTCTTTAAAAAATTTTTGTACGCGTGTGTGATATGAGACAGAGTTTAAAATTTAAAAATTTTTTCCCGCACCTTTTAATAATAATAATAATAATAATAATAATTTAAAAATAATAATTTAAAAATAATAATAATAATATGTTAAAAAAGTATCAACTTGCAATCGGCCCTTTTTTTTTAAAGGGTTTCCGATTTCAGTAAAAATGGCCCATCACTGCAGATAACAATCCTTTTGGGGGGGGGGGGGGGGGGGGGGGGGCCGGGCCATACCACAACATATTTAGGCAGAGCAGGAAAAATTCACTAAATAAAAAAAAATCATGCAATGTAGTCCAAAAGTTAGAACTTTAAATGTCCCTTTCTGTCACAAAAAATTACAAGTTAGAACATTTAAAAAATGTACTTACTGTCCCCAACAAAACAGAGTTTTTTAATATTTATAATTAACCCTTTCTGGGCAACAACAATACACAGTTAAACATTTATAATGTACTTTTACTGTCACAAAAAAAACAGAGTTAGAACATTTATAATGTACTTACTGTCACAACAAATACAAACTAGAACATTTAAATGTACTTACTGTCACAACAAATACAGAGTTAGAACATTTATAATGTACTTACTGTCACAACAAATACAGTCAGAGTGAGAACACTCGTAGTGTCTGAGGGGGTTAGTGCACATTGTCTTGTCCATGCAGATGCCTGGACATTCAGTAGTGTTGGTACATGTGGTCATGCGTGAAGTACAACACCTGCAGCCAGTGTTACCACATACTCCCACATCACGCTCCTTACTCTCACATAAAGTCCGGCACACTCCATGACTGTCATCACACACAGTCTGAACATTACACTCTGTTGAACAACACACATGGAACATGTTGAACATCAAATATATGAATATATTAAAGGCCACACATAAAATATGATGAAGAAAATACATGGAATAAGTTGGAGAACAAATTCTGAACATGTTAAAGAACACGAATATATGCAACAAGCTCCATGACTGCTTCAGTTCCTTCAAGACTACGGTGCTGTTCACCAGCACCAAGACTGAGGGACTGATTACCTCATCTGTTGTATATAATTCTTCACATTATGTCCTTTTATTGTACCAATAAAACCAATGGCTGGCGACACGTTTACAAATATAGATAATCAGATGTTGCACAACTGTCTAATTCTGTGCGTGAAAATTTTTTTGAAAAACACAAGAAAATATTATAATAATTTAGATGAAACACCTTAAACATTTTCCTTGTTAGACGTCCTCTAAGGGGCACCTTAATGTGCTGTCCTGATTTGGTTTTCTTCCAGACTTTCGTATATAACTTGAGAACGTCATATATAATTGGTTTAAACTTTTTGATGTTTGTTTACAGTTTAGATGTCATTCCTAACAACAATATCTCAAATCCCTCCTTTAAAATACAGGCATTGTACCTCTCACCTCCGGGACTCAAGTCCGGCTAACTAATTTCCTTGAATCCCTTCACAAAGTATTACCTTGCTCACACTCCATCAGCTCGTCAGGCCCCAAAAACCATTTGCCTCTACTCCTATCTAACACGCTAATGCATGTTAGCTGGAAGTCCAAATCCCTCGCCCAAAAAATCTTTACCTCCTCCCTCCAACCTTCCCTAGGACGACCCCTACCCCGCCTTCCTTCCACTACAGAATGGTACAAAGTAGAATGACTTGAAGAGTCATTCTACTTTGTTACATTCTCTCTAAATGACCTCAATTACCTCAACAACCTCTCTTCATCCCTCTAATAATTTTAGAAATTTCGCACCTCCTCCTAATTTCCACAATACGAATTCTCTGCATAATATTTACACCATACATGGACCTTAGACACGATATCTCGATTGCCTCCAGCATCCTCCTCCTTGCAGCACTGACACCCAATGCTTCAAATCCTAGGCCTATACCTTGACAACAACCTGAATTTCAGCACCCATATCCAACACATAACCAAAAAAGTATCCAAAACGGTTGGGATCCTCTCCAAGATACGATACTACGTGCCGCAAAATGCCCTTCTCACACTATACCACTCACTTATTTATCCATACCTCACCTATGCTATTTGTGCTTGGGGATCAACTGCAGCAACACACCTAAAGCCAATAATAACCCAACAAAAAGCTGCAGTAAGAATAATCACTAAATCCCATCCCTGGCAACACCCCCCCCACTCTTCATAGATCTAAACTTACTCCCTGTTCAGTACATCCACACTTACTACTGTGCAATCTACATCTACAGGACCTTAAACTCCAATATCAACCTTGACCTAAAACGCTTTCTTGATAGTTGTGACAGAACCCACAGGCATAACACCAGATGCAAACATCTCTACGACATTTCCCGTGTCCGACTAAACCTTTACAAAAATTCAATGTATGTCAAAGGCCCTAAAATCTGGAATACCCTACCTGAGAACTCTAGAACTGCAGACACATTCATCACCTTCAAAACTACCATTGGAAAACATCTTATCTCCCTGACACACCCCATCAACTAACTACACGAATACCACCTGGTGGTTCACACTTACACTCACTCACTCATTTGACCATAAACAGAAATATTAATCTCTATCTTAAAATAATGAATCCTGTGATACTCCAATACTGAAACTATGTACTGTGCCAAAACAAAAGCATTCACATTGCTAAACTCACAAACTAGTATTTAGTCACTTAGCCATAATACCAACTTACATCATAATTTGTAATATTTTAAAATTAAGATTTAAACTAAGTCTGCCCGAAATGCCTAGCCATGCTAGGTGTTCTAGTGGTACACTCTGTAATCGTTATTTTACTACATGTAAACTACACAATAACCAAATTCTGTAAACTCAGCATTGTAATCCTCATAGAGAATAAACTTTGAATTTGAATTTGAATTTGAATTTGAATATAAGAGTGTTGGCACCACTATACTCTCGTATAATCCCTTCTTTGCCTTCATGGACAATTTTTTTTGGTCTCCACAGACACCTCAAAGCGCCTTTTATCTCTTTTCCTTCAACAATTATATGGTTAATCTCGTCCTTCATAAACCCATGTGCTGAGAAGTCAACTCTCAAATATCTGAACACATTCACTTCTTCCAAACTCCCTCCCTCCAATGTGACATCCAATTTTTATTTAAATAGTTTGATATCCTCATCACCTTAATCTTATCAATGTTCACTTTCAACTTTTTACCTTTACACACCCTATCAAACTTGTCCACTAACCTTTGCAGTTTTTCTTTAGAATCTCCCAAAAGCACAGTATGATCAGCAAAAAGTAACTGTTAACTCCCATTTTGTATTTGATTCCCCATAATTTATTTGTACTTCCCCCAACACCCTGGCATCTATAAATATATGTTAAACAACCGTTGTGACATTACACATCTCTGGCAAAGACCTACTTATAGTGGGAAGTAATATCCTTGTTTCCTACACTCTATAAATTGAGCTTCACTATCCTCATGAAAACTCTTTACAGCACTTAGTAACGTACTACCTATACAATACACTTGCAACATCTGCCACATTGCTCCCCTAGCCGCATATGCCTTTTCTAAATCTATAAATGTAATGGAATCTTCCCTACTTTTATCTAAATATTGTTCACAAATATGCATCAATGTAAACACTTAATTTACACATCCATTACCCTTTCTAAAGCCTTGTTCGTCTGCGCTTCTGCTTTCTGTCTTACTTCAAATTCTTTCAATAATAACCCTACAATACACTTTACCTGGTATACTCAGTAAACTTATTCCCCTATAATTTTTACAATTTCTTCTGACCCCCCTTCATTTTTATATAAAGGAACTTTACACGCTCTCTTCCAATCCCTAGGTACCTTCCCCTCTTTCATTCATTTATTGAAGAAAAATACCAATCACTCCAAAACTATATAACCCCCTCCTTCTAAATTTCTTTCATGATCCTGTCAGTTCCAACTTTCATTAGACATAATGCTTCACGCACCTCCCCCACACTCCCATCCTGCTCTTCTTCACTCCTTAAAGATGTTATACCATCCTGGCCTGTGTAACAAGTTACTGCCTTCCTCTCCTCATCAACATTTGAAAGTTCCTCAAAATATTCCCATCTACCCAATACCTCCAACTTCCCATCTACTAACTCCTCTACTCTGTTTTTAACTGACAGATCTATTCTTTCCCTAGGCTTTCTTAAACAGTTTTTCTCACTCCAATTTTTTTCTTTTTCTCAGTAAAATTTGTTGACAGTGCCTCACTTTGCCATTTGCTTTCCTTTTGCATTCTCTTACCACTCACTTCACTTTTCTTGTGCTCTCCATATACTTCGCCCTTCCTATGTCACCTCTGCTTTGTAAAAGCCTCTCATAAGCAACCATTCATTATTTATTGCACCCTTTACCTCATCATTCAACCAATTACTCCTCTCTCCTCCTGCACCAACCCTCTTATAGCCAGAAACGTCTGCCCTGCATTCTATCACTGCATTTTTAAAACTATCCCATCCCTCTTCAACCCTCCCACTACTTGCACTTGCCCACGTTTTTGCCAATAGTTGTGTATATCTCACCCTAACCTCCTCCTCCTTTAGTTTATAAACTTTTACCTCTTTAACTTTCTGTTGCTATTTTCCGTTTGTCCCATCTACCCCTTACTTTAGCTGTAGCTTCAACTAAATAATGATGCGACATATCTGTTGCCCCTTTATAAACATACACGTCCTGAGGCCTATGCATCAGCCTTTCGTCCACCAATACATAATTAAACCATTTTCATTACGTCCTATATCATATCTTGTATACTTATTTATCTTTTCATAAAATATGTATTACTTTTAACTAAACCTCTTTCTACACATGCTTCAATTAAAGGCCCCCATTTTCACTTACCCCTGCTACTCTACAACATTTTTACCCATTTTGCCATTTAGGTCCCAACCACAAGTCCTCTCACTTTGTTCATAACTCCCCTTGCACTCATTCAACATTTGCCAGTTGCATAAACATTTACTACTTTTTATATCCAACCCTGTTTTAGTCCACATATTCCTTGAATTTATACATTTATATTCCCTCTTTTCCTGCCATAACTTATCCCTCAACATTATTGTTAATTCTTCCTTAGCTCTAACTCTATTCGAAACCTTTGACCTAATCCCATTTGTTTCTCCCCACTGAAACTCTCCTACTTCCTTCAGCTTTGTTTCACTTAAAGCCAAGACACAATCATGTCTTTCTCATAATTTGCACTACATCCATTCACACTCAAACATCCCACTTTGACGCCATTTTAGTTGACTTCTCCAAACTTATGGATTAAGGAGGAAAGATTCTTATTCCACTTCCCAATGGATATGAAAGGAAAAGTAATGAGAACAAGAACTTCTAAGATAAAGCCAAATTAATTAATGTTAAGCGCTTAACCCATGTGGGTTATTCAGCTCAAGGCAGGGTGAAGGCTTGATCCTCAGTCTCGTGAGAGCGAGAGAAACGTGTTTCCTATTTGTACTCATTTAGATATGCATACATATACATGTATGTTTAGCATCACTAAGTGTAAGTAAAAGGAGCAAAATATACCTATTATCTTGAGTGTTTAAGACAAGAAGACACCAGCCCTGTTTCAGAGTCATTTAGTAGGACAGTAGAACCTCCCTGGGTGGTTGTTGTCTACTAACATACTACTGTAATATTATATTTATGAATAATATGGGGGGGGGGGGCTCTCCCTGAGTCGCTGCTCGGTACCACTGTTGAGATGGGGAATCACCTAAGACCTTCCCCATAAGTTTCATGGCTCTGGCAGCCACCAGTTTGGTCTGTCGTAGGCTGATGGGGACAGTAATCCAAACATGTGGATAGTCTGTTGCTGCCTTGGCTGCATCATCTGCCGCCTCATTTCCGAGGATGCCAGCATAGCTGGGGATCCAGTTCAATGTCGATCTGTTACCCTGAACTTCTAAGGCTGTCATTATGCTCAGGATCGAAAATGATGAGGTGAACATTGTCCTGTGGTTGAGGATGGGAGAGGCATTGATTGCAGAGGTGGAATCAACATGTATGATAGGTCGGAGTCGATGTCGTAGGGCATGTGACAATGCCTGTGTAATAGGGCCGTCGGTCAAGAAATTGTAGCTCTTTTGTTTTACCGTCCGATTCCCTCCATTTTGGTGCACAAGACAAAGTGTTTTCACCTTTTTCTTGAAAAATTTTTAATCAAAAATATACCTCAAACAACAACTGAGAAAAGACTGAAAAAGGACTGATTTACTGAAAATGCCTTGTGTAAAAATTTATTCCTATATGGGACGAGGTAAGGTTGTTTGGACACTCGGTGCCGAGAGAACAATGTTAATACGACTTTCTAAAGGTATAATGTCCTCTAAATGTCTTATCTTTATTTCACAAAAAAATAAAGTTTGTTATTTCTTGGAATGTTGCAAAATATCAGCCCTTTACTCCCACATAAATCCCAAAATAATTGGAACAGTTCCCAAAATATACCATCAGTAATTAGAGAAATCATTATTTTACAATTTCTGTGAATATTATTCCATTTAATTAAGTAATAAAGGAAAATTATTTACATTAGGAATAAGCTACTTCCGAGATATTGGCCTGGACCGCCGACCGGCCCCCGTCTCGATTTTTTTTTTTTTTTTTTTTCGCGAAAATCGCGTTTGTTTGGGTGTATTACTTAGTAAACTGATGTTCTAGTGCAGTTATCCTCTTCAAAATAGCGTTTTCTCTTACTCAGAGACCAAAGAATACGACATGGAGACGACATGAGAGGATTCACTCATTTATATCGAAATATTCTCTGTGGTCTCTCGCCATATTATGGCTTATTTTATTCAGTCTAGAGTATATAACATGTTTGCATGTTATTTATAGTGTTTATTATATCATGTTAGATAAATTCTGATAGATAAATAAGCCGAAGAGTTGATATATAAGCGTAATAATGAAGTGATTTCTCCTGGCACTCTCTGGAGCAGGAACACTGCCGAGCATTCCCATATGTCTCTAAGTCTACAGATAAGCTTCCCCTACTGTTTTATGATGCCAAATAGTCATTTATTATATTAGAAAGAATAATGCAAGAAAAAGAGATAAAAAACAAGGAAAAAAATCCAAAATATATATTGCTGTGAGCAGACTCGCTACCCACATCGCCGTCACCATACCTGATATAACTGACTATAATTTCTTGAAGAAACGTCGTAGAACATTCATTCTGGTACCATTGTGTTGCCAAAGAGGTAAGCTATTTTTCGGTATAAATAACTCAATTTCCATAATTTTTCGATTTTTTTTGAGAGCGCGCGGAAAATTGCCGTACAGCCCCCCTGACATTAAGAGGGGCGTTAAAAAGGGGATAAGAAAAGCTAAAAGATACTATGAAATTAAAGTTGCTAGAGTTCCGAAAACTAACCCAAAAAGTTTTTTCCAGGTCTATAGAACGAAAGTCAGAGATAAGATAGGTCCCCTTAAAAATAACTATGGGCACCTTACTGAAAAAGAGAATGAAATGTGCTCGATTTTATATAATTATTTTCTCTCGGTTTTTACACAGGAAGACACTAACAATATTCCAGTTATTAATTTTTATAGTGGGCTAGAAGAAGATAAATTATGTAACATCACAGTCACTAGTGAAATGGTTGTGAAACAAATAGACCGACTGAAGCAAAATAAGTCACCGGGTCCTGATGAGGTTTTTTCAAAGTTTCTTAAGGAATGCAAAATGGAACTCTGTGAACCATTAACAAATTTTTAATTTATCTCTTCAAACAGGTGAGTCTGATATGTGGAAGATGGGTAATGTAATTCCTATTTTTAAAGCAGGGAACAAGTCGTTACTGTCAAATTACCGCCCAATAAGCCTGACCTCAAATTTTAGGCAAATTACTAGAGTCCAATTATAGCTGAGATTATAAGAAGCCATCTCGATAAGCATAGCTTGATTAAGATACTCAGCATGGATTTACAAGAGGCCGGTCCCTTGTCTAACTAATTTATTAACTTTCTTCAGTAAAGCTTTTGAGGCGTTGACCACGATAAAGAATTTGATATTATTTACTTAGATTTTAGTAAGGCTTTTGATAGAGTTTCCGCACCATAGACTATTAAAGAAAGTGGCAGCTCATGGCGTTGGGGGGAAAAATCCCCTCGTGAATCGAGTCATGCCTCACAGACAGGAAGCAGAGTGTCCATAAATGGGGTTAAATCCGGTTTTTGGGGTCTATAACAAGTGGCGTTCCACAGGGATCAGTCTTGGGACCGTTGTTTATAATATATATCAATGATCTTGATGAGGGAATTACAGTTAAATAGCAAAATTGTCGATGGGACAAAGATAGGGAGACAATTGATTCAAAAGTAGAAACAGGGGAAATTCAGGAGAATTTACACAACGGTGGTGACGGACTTACTCAGTGAAGACCGTTTGATGCTCTCTGTGAATCTTACCGGATGCCTTCTTTTGAGCAACTTTACCAGCACGAAAAAGAAGAGCTTTGGTTCTAAGCGGGAATGGGCGATTTAGGGAGGAGACAAGGGGATTCGTAGTAATCATCCTTTGTGAATCCCAGGTTAGGAGAGAAATTTGGGTCATGCCGGGGCAACATAAACCCAAAGGGTGAGTATCAAAAGACGTTGGAGAGGCAGAAACAACAAAAAATCAGAAGACTACTGTGGAAACTTCCAACCCTTTTTGGCGCTAAAACCCAGGAATGTGGGTTCTAATGGGAAAGCCCCCAATGAGCACCAAGGGAAACTTTTGGGAGACATATGAGCATCCCCCAAAACCACAACGAAGACCATGGAGAAAGTCTTTACGAATTCCACAAATGAAGGTGTAGTGCTACCTAACGAATGTGAGTCGACACGGAACATCACGAAGGGGCCCCAAGGGAAGGGAAAAACATTGTTGTTGTTGGGGGTAGCCCGATTAGGTACATGGGTAGGGCATTCTGCTTTAAGGAAAGGGTGGAGGCAGAGATGTTTTCCTGGGGCTAGGGTAAGGGTATTTTTAGCTGTCTGGATGACTTTGGAGGTAATGGGAGCAACCTATTATCTGTCTCAATCTGAGGCAACGATGTTGGCAGACTAGGGGTGAGACCTGTTAGCAGTATAAGTCGCAAAAGAGATAATTTTGGGGGAAGGGGGGGAACCCTGTCAATGTGGGATTTTTTCAAGGAAGGATTGGGAAAAAGATGGTTTCCCGTGCAATTGGGGCGATTTCGGGTTACAAATACTGTAAAAGGAAAAGTGGTAACACATTGACAACTGGGGCCTCTTTTATGAGCCACTTTTTCCCCTCATATGCGTATTCTTTCAAGATTGATGGTGACCACATCGACTTAAGGGTTTAGGGACGATTCCTCATTTTCATCCGCTCTTCATTTTTTTCCTTTTTATGGCGATTAAGCCACGGGGAAAAGTTTCCTCAATGAATAGCACAAGATTCACATGGGGCTAATTTTTCAAAATGTAGGTTCTCTAAACCCTTCACTACATAAAAAAGTTTATAGACAGGAAGTACGTGTGTCACTTCACCTATTTTCCAAGCCGAGTATTCTCACAGATTTGGCCGCCACACTGATTTACGATGCCCCTTTAACGCCTTCCACCCCTTTCCCCCTTACCACTCTACCCTCTACCCCTGCCCAAGCCTACCTTGCCTCTACCTCTTCCAAACCAAATTCTTTTCGCTTAAAAACCCCAAAAACCTAATTTTTCAAGCCACAACTGTCCTGGAAATTTTTTGTACCAATCACTGTGCA
>NC_069454.1:32853245-32906400 GCF_026875155.1 Cherax quadricarinatus | reverse complement strand
AGTTTCATATTTCGCGCCACTCAGGTGCTGCCACCTATAGGCCTTGCCACTTCAGTATGCCCAGACTTGCCTCGCTCTCACACAGCGGTCTGGCATCAACACACAAGTACTCCCAGCTCTCTCTCGTGGGCATGGCCCCGCCCGGGCCATGGGCACAAACACACAAGCCTGTGTAACCCAGCACTAGTTATCAATAAAGTAAGAAGCCTCCGAAGAAGTTTATCATTCACACCCCGCTTACAGCTCACCAAAACAAGCGTCGTTATATGTCCAGATCCCCTTGCAATCTTAACTGATCCTCGCCCACTCGTATTCTCCTCATCAGTTTCACATCATCAGCGAAGTGACACTTCGTAGTCTATTCCTTCCACCATGTCATTCACGTATACAAGAAACAGCACCGGGCCTAGGACTGAACCTTGTGGAACCCCACTCGACACATTCGCCCACTCCGACACTTCAGCACTTACCAACACACGTTGTTTCTTTCCTGTCAGGTATTCCCTGATCCATTGCAGTACTTTCCCCGTTATTCCTGCCTGCTCCTCTAATTTTTGCACCAGTCTCTTGTGTGGTACTGTGTCAAAAGCCTTCTTGCAATCTAAAAAGATGCAATCTACCCATCCCTCTCTCTTCTGTCTTACTTCTGTTACCTTATCGTAGAACTCAAGTAAATTTGTGACACAGGATTTTCCATCTCTGAAGCCGTGCTGTCATGTATGAGCCCAATCTTTTCAATGTGTTTCACTACTTTTCTCTTGATAATCTTTTCCATGACTTTACATACTATGCAAGTCAGTGACACTGGTCTGTAGTTTAATGCTGCCTGTCTGTCCTCTTTCTTAAAAAAACTGGAACTACATGTGCTGTCTTCCATGTCTCAGGCAACTGCCCTGTTTCTATTGATTTACTGAAGATTGCTGCTAATGGCACACACAGTTCCTCTGCTCCCTCTCTCAGTATCCATGGAGATATGTTATCTTGGCCCACCGCCTTTGAGGAATCGAGTTCGTCTAGCAGTTTCTTAACCTCTACCTTGGTTATGTGTATTGTGTCCAGCATCTGCTGGTGCACTCTACCTCCACAGTTTACTGGAAGCATTCCTTACTCTATTGTGAATACTTCTCTAAATCTTTTGTTTAGTTCATCACATACTTCTTGGTCACTCTTTGTGAGCTCCCCTCCTTCTTTCCTCAGCCTGATTACCTGGTCCTTGACTGTTGCTTTTCTCCTAATGTGACTGTATAACAACTTTGGTTCAGATTTGGCTTTTGATGCTATGTCGTTCTCGTATTGCCTCTGGGCCTCTCTCCTTATCCTTGCATATTCGTTTCTGGTTCTTCTGCTCAGCTCCTTGTTTTCTTGAGTCCTTTACCCCACTGCACTTCATGCAGGAAACTTCATTCCTATGTACTCCCCTTTTTTGAAGTTTTGTTTCTTTGTTCTCGTGCTGCTGCATTCTCCACTGTTAACTCAACAAGATATTTAAAACTCAGGACATCATGAACACTAGCGCCAAGGGGTCTTTCGTGGGTGATATCCCTTATGTCTGAACTATTCAAGGTGAATATGAGATGCAGCCTTGCTGCAACATCCTCTCCTCTCTCTCTCTGGTTGTATCCCTAACATGTTGATGCATGAAGTTCTCCAATACAGTCTCCAACATCTTAGCCCTCCATGTTTCTGGTCCCCCATGTGGTTCTAGGTTTTCCCAGTCAATCTCTATGATTTAAATCCCCCATTATAAGCAATTTTGTTCTACGCATATGAGCCCTCCTGGCCACTTCAGCTAGTGTATCCACCATTGCCCTATTGTGCACATCATATTCTTCTCTTGTTCTCCGGCTGTTAATTGGTGGGTTATACATCACTGCTATCATCACCTTTGGACCCCCAGTCTGAAGTGTTCCTACAATGAAGTCGTCTGTTTCCCTTCCTTCCATTCCTCCCATCTCCTCAAAACTCCACTGATTTTTTATAAGCAATGATACTCCTCCCCCTCCTCTGTTCTCTCTGTCTTTCCTCATAATCTGATATCCAGGTGGAAAAATTGCATTTATCATCCCTGTAAGTTTTGTCTCTGTTAGTGCTATGATGTCAGGTGATGCATCAATGATGCGTTCTTGCCACACTTCACTCTTATTTGTTATTCCAACTGAATTGGTGTACCATACCTTCAGCTTCCTTTCCATTACTGTACTTTGGGAGATGGAAGAGGAAGGTGGAGGCTGGGAGGGTGGAAGGCAGGGCACAATATTATGGGAGGCTGCTGAGATTGTGGAATTAGTGCTTAGGGGGGTGGTGGCTATGGAGTGAGGTTCATTTATATTTACTGAGTTTGGTTGATATATGGTGACAGGGGTTAAGAGGTTTCTGTAAGCATTTGTGTTCGATGTTCCCCAAAGTCTGAGCTTTCCTGTCTGTCATTGCCTGTCCTGTTTCTCTTTCCTTCCACTGGTTTTGTCTTGCTCTCACTTTCAGTTGTTCCCTTTCCTTTCATGGTGCTCGGCATAATCCTCACACCATGATCCTTCTCCTTGAATAAGTTTTGCAGTGTTTATACCCCTAGCCTGTACTCCGTCTGCGGTCTTCTTTGTCCTTCCCAAGCTTCATGACTTCGTACTCGGTGGGATTAAGCTCCAGGAGCCGTATGCCACACCAGGCTTACAGCCTGTGTATCTGGAAAAGGACTTTGGGATATGTTTTCGAATCATTTAGCTTTCCTTATACCTTATCTGATCACCCTCTTAATGGGAATATTATAATTCATAAGATGACCATCTACTCTTTACACATCTATAAATTCCTTTCTTCATCCATAAAAGGTGTACGAGTCTAATGTTCAATAATTTTCGATCATTTATATTAGATGTTATTTCTCTATATGGAATAAATGTTTTTTTGACCATCATGTATACTATTAAGAAAACTTTCTTAATGATAACTCTCTTCCTTACCCCAGTCCAGTAATGACAGGTGTTCTCTAAGGCCATCGTTATCTGCTAAGCTAAACTCTGGGGCATTTCCATTCAATATTCTCCAGATTGTTGCACTGCCTGACAACTCTAATGTTGAAGAAATATTTATTAATATCCCTAGGACTTAGCTGAGATCTCGGAGATCTCGACCTTTATTTATATACCCTTATTCCTGTATCCCAACATTCACATATTTCGGGCCTGTCAGCCTTCTGTTCTCTTCTCTCCCTCCTGTCCTCAAGTGTCTTCAGGTTGAGTTCTGTTAATCTCTTCTCCTGACATATCTGTGGAAACTTTTGAGATTCACTACTCTGGCAATTACTGCTGACGCAGGTAACATAAGATTACTTATCCTACCTTCACAATGCTCCTGTGATACACTTATAATGAAAGGTTAATTGAGATGCTGGACTAACAGTCATGGTTTCCCCGTGCACAAGTCGGAACAGTTACTTCTAGTGTGGAGTCTACCCAGTCTAACTTGAATTCTATGTGACTTACACCAGGTAAACCAAGTAAACTCTGTTGTTTCCATATATTCTGTTACCTTATTGTATGAACTTCTGTGCCTCCCTGCACTTCATGGTCACTTGTTCGGTCAACTAATTTACTGTATTTCTCACCGAACCTCAAGCAGGAATCGCCTCGTACAGATGTAGTTTACTTTTAAAAGTTTGGCTTCTCTCGTCCTTCTCATGTTGCTTCATTCTCTACTCTTTACAAGGTATTCGAAACTCAGGACCACGTGATCACTAATGCCAAGTTGCCTTTCATACAAAATATCTCCTATGTTTGAACTGTTCAGGGTAAATACGAGGTCTAACTTTGCTGGAACACCCTGCCATCTCTCTCTCTGGTTGTATCTCTAACATGTTAGGGATACAACGTTACTGGCTCCCATGTGGCCAGTAACTTGGTACTACCCATGTGGCTCCTTCTGGCTACTTCAACTAGTGTATTCACCATTTCTCTGCTGCTCTCATAATATGAAGTGCTCTCCTTCCTTTCTATCCATTATTATAATCCAAAAGAAGAGCTAAACCACAAGGGCTATACAGAGCTGCAGGGCAGGAAGTTAGCGAGGGTATCAGGTGGCAAAAGGAAGAGGGATGATTAGGAGGTTACGGAGAGCAGCGGGGCAGTGGACAGTGCAGAGGTAGAGGGTAGCAAGAGAGTGAGGTAGAAAGGGTTGAGGGGAGTGCGAAAGGTATCATCAGAGTTTGTGGAGTAAATCAGTTGTTGTCAAGAAGTCAATGAGTCAGGAATAAAAAAGGGTCCATCAGCAAGAAGGGAAAGTAAAGAGAGAGTAGTGGAGCGGAGATGACAATGGAGGTAAATTCTGCGTGCTCGTTGATAGAGAGGTCAATCTAACAGAATGTGGCTTACCAATATTGGAACCTGACAATTCTCACAGAGAGGAACAGGGTGCCTCTCCATGAGATACCCATGAGTAAGATGAGTGGGGCCAATGCAAAGACGGGAGAAAGTAGTCTCCCAACCTTGACACTGATGACAAGAAGATGGCCTGTAACCTATACTCGGTTTAATAGAATGAAGTTTGTTTAAGAGCAGATTAGATCAACGTTGTTGCCAACGGGTGTGAAGGTGGGTAGCTAATACAGCAAAATAGTCCATAAGTGGAACACCTCTATATGAAACTGGTAGGTCATATACTGCTGACCGCGCAGCAGTGTCTGTCTGTTCAAGTTGGATTCAGAGAGCTAGCGGGTGAGGTGTATCAAATTTTCGTATAGCCTGTAAAGCAATAAGGGAATCTGAGACAACCACAAATGATGACACAGGCATAGATGCAATACGGATAAGTGATGCAAGAATGGCATACAATTCAGTTGTAAAAATGCTAGCAGAGGTTAGTAAATGTCCTCGCACGACACTGTCCGGAAATACTGCCGCGAATCCGAGAAAATGTGTTGTGCTCAGAACACATCCCTAGGGGACACCTTCAGCTTGGACAAAGTCCGGGGGGAGCATATTATTAACTCGAACAGGGAAATGTCTGTCAGTTAAGAAGTTCTTAAGAAAGAATGGTAGATTGCCTCGAAGGCCTAAGGAGTGGGCTTGGGCCAAAATATTATACGTCCAAGTTGTGTCATATGGCTTCTCAAGGTCAAAAAATATGGCAATAACTGAGCGATTATTTGCAAAGCATTACAAACATACGTATCCAAGCGTAGTAAGAGGTCTAGGGTAGAACGGCCCTTATGAAAGCCATGTTGACTACTGTAGAGACTGTTGTGTGTCTCTAAATACCACATTAAACGTCGATTTACCAGACGTTCTATCACTTTGCAAACTGCACTGGTAAGAGCAATGGGACGATAGTGGGAGGCATCATGTCCCGTAGTACCCGGTTTGTGGAAAGGGAGAACAATGGCAGATTTCCACAGCTTGGGAAGAGCTCCTTGTGAACAAATAAGATTGAAAAGGTGTAAAAGGACTGCAAGGGCTGACTGATGTAAATGTTGTAACATCCGAATAGGAATGCCATCAGGCCCAGCTGCCGATGATCGGCAAGCTGAGAGTGTCTCCTCCAGTTCTTGAAGTGTAAAAGGCACATTATATGATTCTTCTTCGAGAGAATTAAAGTCTAAGGGTGCTAACTCTCTGGCAGACTTTGAGGAAAGAAACGAGGGGCATAGAAGTAGCCCCTGAGAAATATGGACCAGATGATTGCCAATTTCAATGGCAACGTCAAGAGGGTTTGCTATAACACCGGCAATTCACAGAACAGGAGCCGGGTCAGGAGAGCATTTACAACTGAGTTTCCGCACTTTTTCCAGACTGCACTCATAGAGGAAGCAGAGGTGATGGTGGAAACAATCTCACCAGCAAGTGCGTTTAGCGTCATGGATGACACTGTGAGTGACTGCACATTCTGCTTAAAATCAAAGTCTCTCAGTGGTTCTATTGTACTGGTACCTGCCCCATGCAGCGCGTTTCAAACGTACTGCCCGAGCACAAGCAGAAGACCACCAAGGCATGCACTTCTGAGAATGCCTGCCCGAGGTTTTGGGTATAGAATGAGAAGCTGCGGTTAAAACTGAGGATGAGAAGAGGTGTAAAAGCTCATCAATGTAGGACGAAGAAGGAACCTCACTAAAAGCAGTTAGTTGCGAGTAAAGATCTCAATTTGCTTGATCAAATTGCCAGCGTGGGCTACGAAGAGACAGTGAATATGAGGAAGAGCAGACCGAGAGATCAATGCAAGAGAGTGTATGAGTACGTGGATCAAAATGGGTGGGAGTGCCTGTATTTAAAACAAGGACAGGGTGAGAAGTGAGAAAAGCCTCCAACTGAATGCCACAGGAATCACAATGAAACCCCACCCCAGAAGGAATGATTAAAATCGCCTAGTAACAGAAGTTGTGGCAGTAAGGATGAGACAAGGAAGGCAACATCCGGAACAGATAATGCCCGCGAAGGAGAGAGATACAAAGAACAGATTGTATACCACTTATGCAAGTGGATACAGGCTGCAGTGTGATGCAGCGAAGTACGAACAAATAGCTGATGGTACCGAATATCAGTGTGTAGAAGAAGGGCCCATCAGAAAAAGGATCCGAAGAACATAATAAATTATAGCCTGAGATTGGATAGATAGCAGTGGAGTGTAATGTTCGTTCTTGTAAGCAAACACCAACAGGGGAAAACCGGGACAGCAACACCTTAAGCTCACCTGGATTACCGCTGAGGCCGCGAACATTTCACTGTAAATAAGCCATGATTGGTAACGATATAGATACCAGAAATCTGCAGGTAAGGGTACCTACAGACTAGAGGGGATTTGAAAGGTCCATATGTGGTGGCAGCGGAAAACGTTCAAGTAGTGAAGGAATGGAGCGCTGCAAAGAAGGGAGTTGTACAGATGGAGGAGAGGAAAAAAAAGGAACAGGGGTGGATCAGTGTCCATTGATGGTTTAGTCTCTGCAATATATTCTGAGGTAGCTTCAAGTGTTTCAGAAATCAAAGACGTTGTATGGGAGACAATATTGGAGATGGAAGGAGAAGGGTGAGTAAAGATTGGGACAGTAATGGGCTGTACCAAAGTAGGGGGGACGAAATAGTTGAAGGAACTGGAGAAGAAGTGTGGGAGGGGACAGAAGAGGCAGAAACCTGGTAGGTAGCAGAAGAGGAAGAAACTTGGGAGGGGACAGGGGAGGAAGGCACAGAACAAGGAGGAGGGTGAACCTCCACACTAGTAACAGAGCCAGTGAGAGGGGAAGAACTAGGTACAGATAATGGAAAGGTAAAATGTAGAGGTGGAAGAATGGAAGGAGGGGTTAAAGGAGATTTGAGCAATGGGGGTTTTTGGACTTTTGAGAAGTAGAGAGGGAGATTGGGAGGTGTCATACGAGGTCTCATCGATACCGGGGCTTGTGAAGGAGAACATGAAGATGTGAGAGCAGACTTAGGTGTTGAAGTAGGGATTTCTGAGCCCAGGACAGCGAAAGAATTAGAGACAGAAGTAACTATGGGAGGGTAACCACAGAGGAAGCTGCAGAAGATGGGACCCTAGAAGTGGGGGGACGTTTAGAAACACAAGAATAAGAAATACGGGGTAGTCTCCCTTGGAGGCGTAGATGAGAAACTGCCATAGCATAAGGCAGACCTGCCTCTTTGAGGCAACGGATTTCCCGCTCATTTAAGTAGACCTGGCAATGGTAAGAGCAAGAAGGGTGAGCCTCATGACAATTAAGGCAAGAGGGAGGTCGGCTACAAGACGTATTAGAAAGGTCATCGGCACCACAGACTGGGCATTTGGCTATAGATCTGCAATATTTTGCTGGGTGACCAAATCGCCAGCAATTTCTACACTGTTGCGGTGTAGGGATCACCTTTCCAACTTGCAACCGGCATCCTGTTTCATAAACAGAGGATGGGAGTTCATGGCTGTCGAAAGTAATCGAGCCACATTGCAAGGGTATTGTCTCTGCCCGTGGGCAGGAAAGACATAAGGGTCTGCTTTGAGAATTGGGAGATCTTTGAGTTCCAGCTGTTCGAGAACGTCATTGCCACATGTCTGGAAATTTTGTTGGACTATGGTATGCGGCAGGATGACAGAATTAAAGGAATGATGTTTTTTAATAGTGACAGGAATAGTATCAATATGTGAAAGAGAAAGTTCATGAAACTGGTGACCAAATCGCCAGCAATTTCTACACTGTTGCGGTGTAGGGATCACCTTTCCAACTTGCAACCGGCGTCCTGTTTCATAAACAGAGAATGGGAGTTCATGGCTGTCGAAAGTAATCGAGCCACATTGCAAGGGTATTGTCTCTGCCCGTGGGCAGGAAGGACATAAGTGTCTACTTTGAGAATTGGGAGATCTTTGAGTTCCAGCTGTTCGAGAACGTCATTGCCACATGTCTGGAAATTTTGTTGGACTATGGTATGCGGCAGGATGACAGAATTAAAGGAATGATGTTTTTTAATAGTGACAGGAATAGTATCAATATGTGAAAGAGAAAGTTCATGAAATTGGATAGCATTCTGGACAGTGATGATGCATGTACTGCTCTTAAGAGCATGAAAGGATATATCTCTACCAACATCACGTAGGAGCGCCTTGCCAATACTATGGTCGGAAAGATAGGCAATTGAGGAATTCGGTCATTAAGTAAAGAATTTAGTCCACTGTGCACTTCAAAACTGAGTGTGGAACGGGAGGGCATGACGTGTCGGTCTTTTCTGAGTAGAACAGGAAGGTGGCAAAGTATCATCATCAGGTAATTGTCGTTTGTGTTTAGAAGCGGGACCAGAGTTCGTCCGATATGGGAAGGGCTTGCGATTCGAAAATTGCAGCACTGTAGAGGGAGAGGCCGGAAGCATAGTCAAAGGAGGGTGGAGGTCAGACAAATCGAAGGAGTCAGTCAAGACCCTGGTACCTGAAGGGGCTGATGAAACAGCACCAGCAAGAGGTACAGGGGCATCAGGAGTGTCTGAAGAGTAGTCAAAAAATGAGGCAGGGTCAGAATGGGGTGTGGTGCCAGTAAGGAGCCCGGGGGTAGCAGGTTCATGGACTAAAGCTTCCATGGTTAAATTACTTCTTTCTTTTTGTTAAGAAAAAAAAGAAAGAAGAAAAGAAAATAAAACAAAAAAGGGGGGAACAGGGAGGAATAGTTCCTAGGAGAGAAAGGGCCAGAAATCACCCTTCGCTCCCAAGAGGAGCTCAACACCACAAGAAGTGCAGATGCGGCATGGAACCCATGCCATACCCTGCCCTTCATGCCAGTAAACCAGCAATCCAGGATAGCAACCTCACATCTGCCGAGCTACCTCTGTGGACAAAAGAGAGGGCGGATGGATATGCACCACAAAGCATACCTCCTTTGGCAACCACCCCCAGAATCTGAAAGGCAGCCGCCAGAGATTCACCCGTCACCCAAAAGACACCCAAAGCCAACCCCCGGGAGACCGGAGAGGGAATGGGACATCCCCAGGTGATCCAGATTCCATGGCAAACTACACCACCATCAAGACCCTCAACAGAATGGGATTGACCCTGGTACCCTTTCCCCTACCTGGGAACCAGTAGGCTTGTGGGAAGAACCCCAAAGGCCAAAAAGAGGAAGGGAATAAGGGAGGGATGGGGGGTAGGAGGAGGAAAGAAAAATGGAGGATCGGGAGGATGGGATAGGGAAGAGGGAATTGGGAGGTAATTAGGTTTTGTCTGAGGAAGGAGACCAACAGGTCTAATTCCTCAGACGAAGAGCCTCTTTCACCATGCCAAGAAGAGGTTCATTCTAGCCAATCTTCCCAATTCTTCAAAACTCCATTAGCTTTTAATGACCTGTGCAAATCCTCCTTCCACTCAGTTCCTCCTGTCTTTCTTCAGGATCTGATATTCATTTCAAAAGATCGAAATTGTTATCCCAAGGGTATCTGTCTTTGTGAGTGCTATGATATCTGCTGATTCCTCAGGTGACTCGTTCTTGCAACTCCTCAATCTTATTTGTTATTCTGTGTTAACGTACTATACCTTCAGCTTCCTTTCCAGTACTGTATTTTGAGAGGAGGTAGAGGATGGTGCTGACTAGGGGTGTGGATATTACGAAAGGCTACTGTGATTCTGGTATTAGCGCTGGGGGAGGTGGGGGCTCTGGAGTATGGTTTTGTTTCTGGTTGATGCTTTATCGTTATGTGGTGAACATTTATGGTTGGTATTTCCCAAGAGGCTGAGATTTCTAGCTCCTGCCTGCCCTGTCTCTCTTTCCTTCCACTGGCGTCTACTTATTCTCACTCTTATCTGTTTCTGTTCTTTTCCTGTTCTGTTGTGGTCAAGGTACACTCACTGTTATTCTCAGGAGTCCTTTAACTGTGATTTCTGTTGTGGTATCCAGTTCCATACCACTTCTGTCTTTAATGTCAATTTAAATGGGAGCTTTTTCATCTCAAATTTTTCCCTAGTCTGTGCAAATTTGTTACCTGGGCTGTGTGATTCTCTCCTGTTGTTGTGATGATGCTCTCAATGTCTTCTTTCATCATAGGTCGTCTCTTCAAACTCCTGAAGCCCATGAACAATTATTGACCTTTCCCTCTCTTAATCCTATTTCTTTTCCCTCCATACCTCGGGGTCCTATTAAAGCATCTATGTTGTTTTCCTTATCCCCTAGACACTCCGGTACCCTGATATTATTTCTGCAACAGATTTCTTTGCTCCTTCCCCTCCTTCAATCTTATCACTGTCTGCTGATGTTTCTATTTCCACCATTTTGATCCTTTAGGTCCTTGTCTATATCCTGCTTTGGCACTTCCGGTTCTTCCTCCAGACTTTGTATCTTTGTCTTAGCAGCAACAACATGCAATTCCCATTTCTTGCTCTCTTCAGGTAACTTCTCTACCATTCTATTTCCAATCTCATTTAACCTTTTCCTCCCATTCTTCATCCATTTTGCTCTTCAGTTTTTGTCCATTTTTCCTTTTCAGATCAGCCATCCTCTGTTTCCTTGTCTCTACCTTCTTCCTTTTGAGATCCTATTATTTTCTGTTTCTTCCTATGAAGATGCTCTAGTATTTGCAGTCTTTAAACTTTGTGTACGCGTGTGTGTATATGAGACAGAGTGTTAATATTAATATTTTTCAGCACTCTTGTAATAATAATAATAATAATAATAATAATAATAATAATAATAATAATAATAATAATAATAATATGTTAAAATGTATCAACTTGCATCGGCCATTTTTTTTCAAGGTTACCGATACAGTAAAAATGGCCGATCACTGCAGATAACAATACTTTGGCACGTCCATACTCACAACATATTTAGGCAGAGCAGGAATATTCACTATATACTTAACATCATAGCATATGTAGTCAGAGTTAGAACATTTATAATGTACTTACTGTCACAACAAATACAGAGTTAGAACATTTATAATGTACTTACTGTCACAACAAATACAGAGTTAGAACATTTATAATTTCATTACTGTCACAACAATAGGAGTTAGTAACATTTATAATGTACTTACTGTCACAACAAATGCAGATGTTGAGACATTTTATGTACTTACTGTCACAACAATACGACTTAGAAATTTATCATGTACTTACTGTCACAACAAATACGAGTTAGAACATTTAATGTACTTACTGTCCAACAATACAGTCGAGTGAAACACTTATTCTAGAGGGGTTCAGGCACATGTCTTGTCCATGAATGCTGGACATCTCAGTAGTGTGGTACATTGGTCATGCGTGAAGCACAACACATGACACATGTTACACATATCCACATCACGTCCTACCTACATAAAGTCGGCACACTCCATGATGTCATCACACACAGTCTGACATTACACTCTGTTGAACAAACACATGAACATGTTAAACACAAATATGAATATATTTAAGCCCACATAAACTATGATGAAGAAAATACATGATAAGTTGGAGAACAAATTCTGAACATGTTAAAGAACACGAATATATGCAACAAGCTCCATGACTGCTTCAGTTCCTTCAAGACTACGGTGCTGTTCACAAACTCCAAGGCTGAGGGACTGATTACCTCATCTGTTGTATATAATTCTTCACATTATGTCCTTTTATTGTACCAATAAAACCAATGGCTGGCGACACGTTTACAAATATAGATAATCAGATGTTGCACAACTGTCTAATTCTGTGCGTGAAATTTTTTTTGAAAAACACAAGAAAATATTATAATAATCTAGATGAAACACTTTAAACATTTTCCTTGTTAGACGTCCTCTAAGGGGCACCTTAATGTGCTGTCCTGATTTGGTTTTCTTCCAGACTTTCGTATATAACTTGAGAACGTCATATATAATTGGTTTAAACTTTTTGATGTTTGTTTACAGTTTAGATGTCACTCCTAACAACAATATCTCAAATCCCTCCTTTAAATTACAGGCATTGTACCTCTCACCTCCGGGACTCAAGTCCGGCTAACTAATTTCCTTGAATCCCTTGAATCCCCCTCCATCAGTTCGTCAGGCCCCAAAAACCATTTGCCTCTACTCCTATCTAACACGCTAATGCATGTTAGCTGGAAGTCCAAATCCCTCGCCCAAAAAATCTTTACCTCCTCCCTCCAACCTTCCCTAGGACGACCCCTACCCCGCCTTCCTTCCACTACAGAATGGTACAAAGTAGAATGACTTGAAGAGTCATTCTACTTTGTTCCATTCTCTCTAAATGACCTCAATTACCTCAACAACCCGTCTTCATCCCTCTAATAATTTTAGAAATTTCGCACCTCCTCCTAATTTCCACAATACGAATTCTCTGCATAATATTTACACCATACATGGACCTTAGACACGATATCTCGATTGCCTCCAGCATCCTCCTCCTTGCAGCACTGACACCCAATGCTTCACATCCTTGGCCTATACCTTGACAGCAACCTGAATTTCAGCACCCATATCCAACACATAACCAAAAAAAGTATCCAAAACGGTTGGGATCCTCTCCAAGATACGATACTACGTGCCGCAAAATGCCCTTCTCACACTATACCACTCACTTATTTATCCATACCTCACCTATGCTATTTGTGCTTGGGGATCAACTGCAGCAACACACCTAAAGCCAATAATAACCCAACAAAAAGCTGCAGTAAGAATAATCACTAAATCCCATCCCTGGCAACACCCCCCCCCCACTCTTCATAGATCTAAACTTACTCCCTGTTCAGTACATCCACACTTACTACTGTGCAATCTACATCTACAGGACCTTAAACTCCAATATCAACCTTGACCTAAAGGGCGGATGCGGTCAGAATTTTAACGACATTTTTTTTTATGAACCGATTACGTTCATTTTTGGTGTACTATTAGAAGGTTATATCGAGTATGCTGTGCTGAAGTTTCAATCATATCGGCCAAAAAGGAAATGAAATATGCAAAATTTACGAAAAATTGTATTTGGCAGGGCACAATTTCTCAGTGGTACTTGGACAAGTGGTGTTGACACTTGCTGCTGCTAGAACAACTCTATTTCCATCACTTGTCGATTTCAATTCTAAAATAAACCTTATCTTCTTGCTAAAAAAAAATAAAGTTTCATAACTTTTTTGATATATTGGAAGATGTCGGCCTTGTTGTCCACATAAATCTAAAAATATTTTGGATAGTTCGGAAACAGAATCGCTACCCCGTAAAACAATCATTCTCCCATGTTTGGTGAGAGAAATAAAGTCAATTCAATCATAAATAAAGGTGCTGTTCCCCTAAATAGGTAAATAAGTTACTTTCGAGATATAGGCCGCAGCGCGCGGCACCCCCGCTGCCCGGGAAAAAATTTTTTCCCCGATAAATTCGCTTTATTTTACACTTTTTCCGCGGCCTACGAGTGTTTATTACAGTTAACCATTGTAAATCCGTTTTCTCTCATCATTGATGAGACAGGTCGGACCCTCTCTTCACCTTCAGGGGAAATATCGATAGAAATTTATTCCTTGGGGCGTCATATTATGCTATATATTTTTTTTTGTGGTGTACTTTTTATGTTTATATGCTATTATTATATTGCATTATATCATAATAGATCAATTGTGATAGATAAATAAGCCTTATAATTGATATTAGCGTGGGTATGGAATATTTTGTTGGCTGGAGGTGTCGGCCATTTTGTGCACTATTCCCAGGGGTTCCCGATTGGTACCGCGACCACATTAGCTCCGCCCACTCGGGAATGATCTCAGATGGTGAATTTGTATTATATTAGACAAAGATATACGAAAACGATAAAAATAACACGGGGAAAAACGTAACAAAAACGTCAACAAAGCTGAGTCAGCGATTCTTACGCAATATGTTGCGTCAGCGCTGTCACCATGCCTGTTATAAATGGTTGTAATTCCTTTTAGAAACATCGTACAAGGATAATAATTATACCAGCGTGTAGCCAGAAAGTTCAGCTATTTTTTGTAACAATAACTCAGTTTTCATATATTTTCGAATTTTTTTTGCTCCGCGCGCGGGAACCCTCAATCTCCCCTAAAACGCTTTCTTGATAGTTGTGACAGAACCCACAGGCATAACACCAGACACAAACATCTCTACGACAATTCCCGTGTCCGACTAAACCTTTACAAAAATTCAATGTATGTCAAAGGCCCTAAAATCTGGAACACCCTACCTGAGAACTCTAGAACTGCAGACACATTCATCACCTTCAAAACTACCATTAGAAAACATCTTATCTCGCTGATACACCCCATCAACTAACTACACGAATACCACCTGGTGGTTCACACTTACACTCACTCACCCATTTGACCATAAACAGAAATATTAATGAACATTAAAATGGTATAAAATACCGACAGGTTGTTAGGTAAGACACATATGCAACAGTTAGGTATCTTTATTATGAAACGTTTCGCCTACACAGTAGGCTTCTTCAGTCAAGTACAGAAAAGTTGATAGAAGCAGAAGATACTTGAAGACGATGTAATCAGTCCATCACCCTTAAAGTTTTGAGGTGGTCAGTCCCTCAGTCTGGAGAAGAGCATTGTTCCAAAGTATGAAACAATATGGAGATGAAGTGACAGAATGGAGCTTTCTATAGCGCCATTTTATAGCTCCATTCTGTCACTTCATCTCCATATTGTTTCATACTTTGGAACAATGCTCTTCTCCAGACTGAGGGACTGACCACCTCAAAACTTTAAGGGTGATGGACTGATTACATCGTCTTCAAGTATCTTCTGCTTCTATCAACTTTTCTGTACTTGACTGAAGAAGCCTACTGTGTAGGCGAAACGTTTCATAATAAAGATACCTAACTGTTGCATATGTGTCTTACCTAACAGAAATATTAATCTCAATCTTAAAATAATGAATCCTGTGATACTCCAATACTGAAACTATGTACTGTGCCAAAACAAAAGCATTCACATTGCTAAACTCACAAATTAGTATTTAGTCACTTAGCCATAATACCAACTTACATCATAATTTGTAATATTTTAAAATTAAGATTTAAACTAAGTATGCCCGAAATGCCTAGCCATGCTAGGTGTTCTAGTGGTACACTCTGTAATCGTTATTTTACTACATGTAAACCACACAATAACCAAATTCTGTAAACTCAGCATTGTAATCCTCATAGAGAATAAACTTTGAATTTGAATTTGAATATAAGAGTGTTGGCACCACTATACTCTCGTATAATCCCTTCTTTGCCTTCATGGACAATTTTTTTTGGTCTCCACAGACACCTCAAAGCGCCTTTTATCTCTTTTCCTTCAACAATTATATGGTTAATCTCGTCCTTCTTAAACCCATGTGCTGAGAAGTCAACTCTCAAATATCTGAACACATTCACTTCTTCCATACTCCCTCCCTCCAATGTGACCTCCAATTTTTATTTATCTAAATAGTTTGATACCCTCATCACCTTAGGGGGCCGTCGGGCAAAATCTGTAACTCCGTTGTTTACTGTCCGATTTTCTCCAGTTTTGGTACACAAGACAAAGTCGTTTCACTCTTTCTTGAAAATATTTATCAAAAATATACCTCAAACAACAACTGAGAAATGACGGATTTACTGAAAATGTCATAGTGTTAAACTTTTATCCTATATGGGACTACGTGAGGTTGTTTGGACACTTGGTGCCGAGAGAACAATGCTTATTCTTATTTTCTGTGACCACTTTTCTTTAAATGAACGTTTCTTTATTTCACAAAAAAATAAAGTTTGTTAGTTCCTGGAATATTGCAAAAAAATCTGCCCTTTACTCCCACATAACTCCCAAAGTATTTGGAATATTTCCAAAATTTGTTCACAGAAAATTAGAGAAATCATTATTCTACAACTTTTGTGAGTATTATATTCCATTTAATTCAGTAATAAAGGTAGAAAGTTGAACAATTGTTGAATAAGTTACTTCCGAGATATCGGCCGGGAGCGCCGGCCGGCCCTCGTCTCAAAAAAAAAAAATTTTTCGCGAAAATCGCGTTTGTTTGGGTGTATTTCTTAGTAAACTGATGTTCTAGTGCAGTTATCCTCTTCAAAATACCGTTTTCTTTTACTCGGAGACCAAAGAATACGACATGGAGAGCAGTAACTCAATATTTATCGAAATATTCCCGATAATCTTTCGTCATATTATGGCCTATTTTATTCAGTCTAGAGTATATAACATGTTTGTATGTTATTTATAGTGTTTATTATATCATATTAGATCAATTCTGATAGAAAAATAAGCTGTAGAGTTGATATATAAGCTGATATAAGCGTAATAATGAGTGATTTCTCCTGGCGCGGCAACCCTTCCGCACATCATGATATGATTAATGACTGTTGCTAAATCTAGGGATAAGCTCCGCCTTCAGTTTTATGATGCCAAGTAGTCAGTTATTATATTAGAAAGTATAATGCAAGAAAAAGCAATAAAAAACAAGGAAAAATTTCCAAAATATATATGGGCTGTGAGCAGACTCGGTACCAACATCGCCGTCACCATACCTGATATAAATGGCTATAATTTCTTGTAGAAACGTCGTAGAACATTCATTCTGGTACCATTGTGTTGCCAAAGAGTTGAGCTATTTTTCAGTATATATAACTCAATTTCCATATTTTTTCGATTTTTCGGCGAGCGCGCGCGGAAAATTGCCCTACAGCCCCCTTACTCTTATCTATATTCACTTTCAACTTTCTACCTTTACACACCCTATCAAACTTGTCCACTAACCTTTGCAGTTTTTCTTTAGAATCTCCCAAAAGCACAGTATGATCAGCAAAAAGTAACTATGTCAACTCCCATTTTGTATTTGATTCCCCATAATTTATTCGTACCTCCCCCAACACCCTGGCATCTATAAATATATGTTAAACAACCGTGGTGACATTACACATCTCTGGCAAAGACCTACTTATAGTGGGAAGTAATATCCTTCTTCCCTACACTCTATAAATTGAACTTCACTATCCTCATGAAAACTCTTACAGACTTAGTAACGTACTACCTATACAATACACTTGCAACATCTGCCACATTGCTCCCTAGCCGCATATGCCTTTTCCTAAATCTAAAAATGTAATGGAATTTTCCCCCTACTTTTATCTAAATATTGTTCACAAATATGCATCAATGTAAACACTTAATTTACACATCCATTACCCTTTCTAAAGCCTTTTTTCATCTGCCCCTCTGTCTCTGTCTTAAACTTCAAATTCTTTCAATAATAACCCTACAATACACTTTACCTGGTATACTCAGTAAACTTATTCCCCCCTATAATTTTACAATTTCTTCTGACCCCCCTTCATTTTATATAAAGGAACTTTACACGCTCTCTTCCAATCCCTAGGTACCTTCCCCTCTTTCATTCATTTATTGAAGAAAAATACCAATCACTCCAAAACTATATAACTCCCTCCTTCTAAATTTCTTTCATTATCCCGTCAGTTCCAACTTTCATTACACGTAATGCTTCCTTCTCCTCATCAACATTTGAAAGCTCCTGAAAATATTCCCATCTACCCAATACCTCCAACTTCCCATCTACTAACTCCTCTACTCTGTTTTTAACTGACAGATCCATTCGTTCCCTAGGCTTTCTTAAACAGTTTTTCTCACTCCAATTTTTTTCTTTTCTCAGTAAAATTTATTGACTGCCCTCACTTTGCCATTTGCTTTCCTTTTTGCATTCTCTTACCACTCACTTCACTTTTCTTGTGCTCTCCATATACTTCGCCCTTCCTATGTCACCTCTGCTTTGTAAAAGCCTCTCATAAGCGACCATTCATTATTTATTGCACCCTTTACCTCATCATTCAACCAATTACTCCTCTCTCCTCCCGCACCCAAACCCCCTTATAGCCGAAACGTCTGCCCTGCATTCTATCACTGCATTTTTAAAACTATCCCATCCCTCTTCAACCCTCCCACTACCCTTACTTGCACTTGCCCACGTTTTTGCCAATAGTTGTGTGTATCTCACCCTAACCTCCTCCTTTAGTTTATAAACTTTTACCTCTAACTTTCTGTTGCTATTTTCCGTTTGCTCCATCTACCCCTTACTTTAGCTGTAGCTTCAACTAAATAATGATGCGACATATCTGTTGCCCCTTTATAAACATACACGTCCTGAGGCCTATGCATCAGCCTTTCGTCCACCAATACATAATTAAACTATTTTCATTACGTCCTATATCATATCTTGTATACTTATTTATCTTATTTTCATAAAATATGTATTACTTTTAACTAAACCTCTTTCTACACATACTTCAATTAAAGGCCCCCATTTTCACTTACCCCTGCTACTCTACAACATTTTTACCCATTTTGCCATTTAGGTCCCAACCACAAGTCCTCTCACTTTGTTCATAACTCCCCTTGCACTCATTCAACATTTGACAGTTGCATAAACATTTACTACTTTTTATATCCAACCCCTGTTTTAGTCCACATATTCCTTGAATTTATACATTTATATTCCCTCTTTTCCTGCCATAACTTATCCCTCAACATTATTGTTAATTCTTCCTTAGCTTTTAACTCTATTCAAAACCTTTGATCTAATCCCATTTGTTTCTCCCCACTGAAACTCTCCTACTTCCTTCAGCTTTGTTTCACTTAAAGCCAAGACACAATCATGTCTTTCTCATAATTTGCACTACATCCATTCACACTAAAACATCCCACTTTGACGCAATTTTAGTTGACTTCCCCAAAAACTTATGGATTAAGGAGGAAAGATTCTTATTCCACTTCCAATGGATATGAAAGGAAAAGTAATGAGAACAAGAACTTCAAAATAAAACCAAATTAATTAATGTTAAGCGCTTAATCCATGTGGTTATTCAGCTCAAGGCGGGTGAAGGCTTGATCCTCAGTCTCGTGAGAGCGAGAAAAAACGTGTTTCCTATTTGTACTCATTTAGATATGCATACATATACATGTATGTTTAGCATCACTAAGTGAAAGAAAAAAGGAGCAAAATATACCTATTATCTTGAGTGTTTAAGACAAGAAGACACCAGCCCTTTTTCAGAGTCATTTAGTAGGACATTTAGAACCTCCCTGGGTGGTTGTTGTCTACTAACATACTACTGTAATATTATATTTATGAATAATTATGGGGGGGGGGGCTCTCCCTGAGTCGCTGCTCGGTACCACTGTCGAGATGGGGAATCACCTAAGACCTCCCCCATAAGTTTCATGGCTCTGGCAGCCACCAGTTTGGTCTGTCGTAGGCTGATGGGGACAGTAATCCCAACATGTGGATAGTCTGTTGCTGCCTTGGCTGCATCATCTGCCGCCTCATTTCCGAGGATGCCAGCATAGCTGGGGATCCAGTTCAATGTCGATCTGTTACCCTGAACTTCTAAGGCTGTCATTATGCTCAGGATCGATATGATGAGGTGAACATTGTCCTGTGGTTGAGGATGGGAGAGGGCATTGATTGCAGAGGTAGAATCAACATGTATGATAGGTCGGAGTCGATGTCGTAGGGCATGTGACAATGCCTGTCTAATGGGGCCGTCGGTCAAGAAATTGTAGCTCTTTTGTTTACCGTCCGATTTCCTCCAGTTTTGGTGCACAAGACAAAGTGTTTTCACTTTTTCTTGAAAATATTTATCAAAAATATACCTCAAACAACAACTGAGAAAAGACTGAAAAAGGACTGATTTACTGAAAATGCCTTGTGTAAAAATTTATTCCTATATGGGACGAGGTAAGGTTGTTTGGACACTCGGTGCCGAGAGAACAATGTTAATACGACTTTCTAAAGGTATAATGTCCTCTAAATGTCTTATCTTTATTTCACAAAAAAATAAAGTTTGTTATTTCTTGGAATGTTGCAAAATATCAGCCCTTTACTCCCACATAAATCCCAAAATAATTGGAACAGTCCCCAAAATATACCATCAGTAATTAGAGAAATCATTATTTCACAATTTCTGTGAATATTATTCCATTTAATTAAGTAATAAAGGAAGAATTATTTACATTAGGTGAATAAGTTACTTCCGAGATATTGGCCTGGAGCGCCGACCGGCCCCCCGTCTCGATTTTTTTTTTTGTTTTTGTTTTTTTTCGCGAAAATCGCGTTTGTTTGGGTGTATTATGGATAACAATAAGTACTTTAGGTGATCTTGGTGGGGTAGCTTGGAGTTGGATGTTAGCATATTTATGAGTAAGAAGTTTTTCTATGAATGTTGGGTCGTTAGTAACAAAAACGTAATTATCCTCGTCATGACGAAAGCGAATCCGAAGTTTTTTTTCTGGGTTGTCTAATGAAGCTTCGTAAAACCATCTAAACTTGACCTCAAACTCAGTGTTAGCAGGGAAATCAAGCCTAACCGTTCTGCAATGGTTGTTGTTGCTCTCGTTGTTTCTTGCAGCAAGTCTCCTTTGAAATCCTCTTTCTTTTTTCAAAGCTCCCTTACTTCTAAAACGTACGAATTCGCCTTCACCATCATTTACGTCAATAAGTACATGGATCCTAAATTCCTGTTGTCAGATCAAGTTGCAAACCCTCGTCGACTTCCAAATGATCTGATATTGGCTGAGTGGATTGGTCAAGGGACTCCACCATCATATATCTACTCTCGTGCAGCGCTTAACAGGAGTTACAAAATAGCTTTGTACAAAGCACCTCACCGTAGATGCTACAAGTGTCAGCGCTGGGGTCACATTGCTTGGAAATGCTCATCTAAGTCACACTGGTGTGCAGTGTGTGCCAAGGCCCATCCTTCTCACCAGTGCTATGATATGATCAAGAAACACCAGACCGTTGCATTAGAATGTATCAATTGTAAGACTCCAGAGTCACAGCTGCTCATGCTGACTGCAGAGCGAAAGCTGCCCACATCGCCAGCCGCAGAGCTCCCGCCTCACCCATCACCCCCCATGATGAGGCAATAGGCCTACCAGATACTTCATGTCTGAATACTGACCCTTGCCTGAACTCAGACAATATGGTTGAGCGAGTCACTCTGGGAGTACATCAACAGAGCACGATCACGTCTGCTATCAACACTAGTAATGCTGCTGGTGTTGACACCATCTGTCTGGCTGAGTCAGCTGTCAGTCAGCCACCTGACTCAGCTGATCGGGACTTCATACTTCCTGATGACGCTAGTCTTGCTGGGGTGGTACACAACATGCAGCTGCGCATAACAGTACTGGAGAAGCAACAATGGTGTTTGAAACAACAACTTGAGCACCACGAGGAAAAACTTACAGAGGTTGCAAATGAGTACATCAACCCACAGATAGTCAGCCATTATGAAAATGAGTGTGGTGATGATGAACAAACTGATGATTGCAGTGGTGTTAATAATCACAAAAACGATGAATCTGATAATGTTTTTTTACAATCACAGTGAAAAAAGAAGGGCAGTAAGGCCTTTCATGATAGCCCCAACCTGATGATTTAAAAGGGAATTAAAAAGAAAACTGAGTGTGGAGATGACCCGGTTTTTGATAATGGTGTATGTTTTCCTGGCCCATAATAAATGAGGGAAGGGGATACATGTGATGATAGTGATGAGTGTAATAAAAAGCGGAGATTTGAGTGCGAGGGATAGTTCCCCTTCCAAACTTTTTCACAGACAAAGAGTGCAGTGACCCTGTGTACAAAAAACCCCCAGGGGCCACAAACCCGGAATTTCACTTGGGAAAGACTCATGGAAAAAGGGAAAATTTACGATGAATTGATATTGATTATGTTCGTTTGTTATTTAGTAATTTTTTTTCTTTTTGCTGAAAAAATTAAAAAACAAAACCCCTGGACTTTTATAATGGAACCAAACTTTTATAAATTTCCCATTTTAGGTGGAATATTGCGTCACTTTTAGAAAAAGTTTTTCGGGACCGCATCATAAAGTAACCACTAAAACCATTGATTTTGGGGTTCTACAAAGGGCAGAGCCCCCGGAAAAATCCCAACCCCCAAAATTCCATCGTTTTTTGCAAAATAACCTCAAACCCACTAATTCTTGTTTTCTATATTTTTAAAAAATAAATTTCCCCCATCAACTTCTTGCACATAAGAAAACAGAGGGGGTTACAAAACACGGTTTAGGTTTTAAATTTTTGGGGAATTTCGCCCCAAAACATAAAAAACTTGTACGCTCCTGCGAAAGTTAATTATTTGGGAGCCCCCAACTTGTCTCAGTCTGAACCTACCCCTCTTAGGGGGTGATTAAAATGCAAAAAACCCAAAAGCTTTGAAACCTTTTTTTTGGAAATCGTAAGGGGCAATAAACTGTTGCCCACTCTTAAACGTCATAAAAAGTGCAAATTGAAAGGTGCCCCTTAAACCCACACAAAACTAGGGAGGGCCCTTTGATCTGTGTCTTGGCTTCAACTTTAAACTCTCCCCAGCGGGGGGGGTCTTCCATTGTAACAGATAAAAATACGTCCTAAATCTTTTCCCCCAAAGGCTAACCCTCTAGATTTTGGTTTAATACTTTTCTCCTGGTGGGATATTCAAAGGGAAACGTTTAATGTTTCCCCTATAAAACAATGCCCTTTGTTGCACGTGTGACTGACTGGTATAATTCCTTTTGAGTGAAACCTCTGTCGAGACTTTTAACAATGACCTTGTGACCCAGAAATTTCAAAACTTTTTAAAGCCGCCTCTGAAACCCCCTACTACTCAAAATCCAAATGATTTCCATAATAATCAAAGTCTTAAAAAATCAAAACCTTTTAAACAATGATTCAAAAATTCGAACATTGAAACGTACTCTCCGCAGACTGGGCCCCTACCCCTTAAAACCATCGCCCCCCTGAAATGCTGAGCCTCTTCCAAAACTGCCCTTGCTGCTGCCAGAGAGGGGTAGACAGAGCTGCGGCAAACAGACGGGGAACAATTTGTCAATGGCCTAAAATTGCCAAAACCCCACGTACCCGGGGCATGGGGCCCAAAAATTTAGAAAAAAAGGGTAACAAAAACGGGGGCAGATCGCGCACCCTCATCCCTTGCATGGGGCGAAGAGTTAGCCCAGTGTTTTGGGCTGCTACATCTAGCTATAAACAGCCCTTCCCAGTACTAAAAACGGGCAAAATTTAAATGGACAAATATGATGAAAGGGGAGAGCCCTTGTTTGTTTTATGCTCAGCAAGGAAAGAATGTGCAACATTCCTTCACAATTAGGGAACTTGATGCAGCCTAACAAAGGGGCAACTCCACGCGCCGGGTAAGGATGGTATTATTTACAACAAAACCTCAGATTGCTGTGTCGAGTACCATAATCCTTTACTTGAATTTAAACATGATTTTTATGTCACTGGGACCCCCTAAATCATGGACCAATAGCCTCTTTTATTCCCATTCCAAAGCCCAATCAACAAAACTCATTTCCCCCAAATTTCCCCTTTACTACTGCTTGTGAAAAAACATTTAAAAGGGAAAGATTTTTAAATCGCCTTATGCACGAAAAAAAGGGAAAATTCCCTTGTCCCCCCCGGGTTTGCATGGTTTTCATGCAGGGAAGGATGTGCATCATTGCTTTCCCAAACCTTTTCCCTCACCCTGCACACTGACGGGCTCATACACTACGTTCCTTAAACCTTAAATCCCTTTTGAGGGTAGCCAACAAAGGTAATCATTAGTGAACTTCCCCAGAAGGGATTTGGAGGATGGCTTCTCCCTGGTTTAAATTTTTTCCCCTGCCCAAACCCAAAGAAATCGTCTGTGTTGTTCCAGGGAAAATAGAATTTAAACTAAAGATTTTGAATTGGGAACCCACGGGGAGGGTGCTTAGTCCCACCCTTTTCAACTTTTTGTTTAAATCCCTTATTTAAAATGCCATGCCTACCGGGCCCCATCATTAAAAGGGTTATTTTTGGGGCTGATGACATAATGTTTCACACTCCCGGGTTTCCCTCCAACACCCAAAAAAATTCTTAATCATTTTTTAAACCCCTCGTGTCAGGACCGGGGTTAATAATCTCGGGGGAAAAAACCCAAAAACCCTCAACGGGCCCCCTCCTCGGCAGAGAGGCACAGTTTCGTCAGATCCAGTTGCATATGGGTTTTCTTCTAGAATATGTAAGCAAAATACAGGTATCTAGGTTTTGGGGTTTTAAACTACTTGGACCTGTTTGAACAAAGACTTTGTCGCCAAAACAAAAAAAGGGGCGAGGGGCATTTAAGTTGGGGCTTTTTTCATCCCAGGTAGGGTTTGCTAATTTTAAAATTGTGAAAATAAATGTACCCTTGTTTATATAAAATCTTGGTTGATTATGCGCGCCACTACGGGCACTCGTGCCCTGACGGGAAAAGCTTGGGGGGCTGGAAAAAGGCAAAACGAAGAAATGAGGATCATCCTGGGAATGCCCTCGAACTCCCAAAAATTTTTAAATATGCGGAAAGAATTTAAAATCCCCCCAAACCATTAGAGATCTGTTTAAATAAAAAAAAAATTTTTTTTAAAGGGGGTCAATATCTTAGGCTAGCCCATTAAAACCCCCTGCACAAAGCCCTCCAAACTTTCCTCACACGGGTGAACATTTTTCCCAGAGGATCAAAAAAAACTGAACCGACCCCCCCGCATGAACCCGCTACAGGGATCTATAAAAATTTGGGAAACAGAGCCCTTTCCCTGCCCCCAGGGGATATTACCCCACCCAAAAAACTACCATTCCCCCTTTTTCCCCCCAAAAAACCCTTTTCTTAAACAAAAACCAAAGCTTCGTTTTTGAACCCAAAAACATGATGCCTTAAGCTGTTTTGATAACTTAGTCACACAAAACAATCTTTCAAAAATTTTAATTTACGACAAGGGTTTTCTTTCCCCCAAGTCCACGGGCGCTGGTAGTGCTGCTGTCACACAGAGTGATGGCTTTTCATAAAGAAATTGGGGGACGCATCAAAAACCGGGGCCTCTCCCCTTTCAAACAGAACTTTTTTGCCATACTCCTTGCACTAAAAAGTGCCCCATGAAATCAAAGGTTTAAACCATTTTAAAATTGTAACGATTCTCTGCCCATCCTTTAAATTGCCCCTCAACCATTAAGATAAATTGTGGCTGCTTTGTCCAAACCAAAACACAGGTAGGGTAGGTTTGTGGACAGTGGATCAGATTGCACATGCGTGGTTTCCCCTCTCACTTTGGGGGCCCTTCAATCCCATGAAGAACGGGAAAAAGGGGGCTAAGCTGAAAGCTTTAAAAGAGGGAAAAGGTTTTACAATTTTGGGGTTTGTCATTTGGGCATTTGAAAACAATAATCCGAAAAGAACTTAAAATAAACCCTTTAAATGATTTAAATTTAGGGAATTGACACAATCAGCCCATCTTTTCCATCATTCCATCATGCAGGAGGACCCACATGTCAAGGTGCACCCAACAAAGGATAAGCAAAATTTTGGATGGTCACTCCCCGCCCTGCCCCCGGCGGTTTTACAAGTATTAGGCGGGTTTTAAAAAACCACCACCAATTTTAGACCAAACGAAATGTAAATTTTGGGCCAGATGGACTATTGTCCACATTGGTCATTAGTACGGGGAGTGTATAAAATTAAAAATTTAGAAACAACCTATTTCAGAAGTTTTTTCCAAAAAAGGGCTAAGTATTTTTATCCACAGTGGAAAATTTGCAACCTTTCTGGAGAAATCCCCTGATTTTGTAGCTGAAAATTTTAAAAGCTTTAAACCACAGGGTGCATGTGTGGTGTGTGTGGTGTGTGGTGTGTTTTGTGTGTGTGGGGTGTGTGTGTGTGGGTGTGGGTTTTGTGAGGGTGTGGGGGGTGGGGGTGTGTGTGTGTGTGTGTTTGGTGTGTGTGTGTGTGTGTGTTTTGGTGGTTGTGGGGCGTGGGGTGTGTTTGGGGGTGGTGAGGGTGTTGTGCGGGGGGTGTTGAGGGTGTGTGTGTGTGTGTGCGTGTGTGTGTGTGTGTGTGTCCCTGTGGGGGTGTGTTGTGCGTGTTTTGGGTGTGTGGGGGGGGTTGGTGTGGGTGTGTGTGTGTGGGGGGTGTGTAAAGGGGTGTGGTGTGGGTTTTGTGGGGGGTGTGTGTGTGTGGGTTTTTGGTGTGTGTGTTTGTGGGTGTGTGTGTGGGGGGTGTGCGCCCCTTGTGTTTAGGGCCATATATTTGTACGCTCTGTGCACATTCCGTGCGTGCGCCCTCGTGTGGGGTTTTTGTGCCGCGCGCGCTAGTGTGGGTGTATACCCAAACTTAATAATTGTATTTAAAATTTCATTACAATTTAAACCAGGTTGGACGTATCAGGGGGTTCTTTACTTTGAAATTTTGGGTTCAGGGACTGAAAACCAGTATGGAGTGAAGCTGATTCTTACTCTTTTAACTTCCCATGTTTAGTGACCAATCTCCCCTGGATTTTCATTACCTTTGTAACAAATTCGGGCTTTTCAAACTTTGGGTACAGCCCACTGGCCCCAATTATGTACCTTTGAAATCTTTTGACAACCGCCCACGGGAGGGAAAGGGGGCATAAAAAAATTTTAAAACCTAAAGTGTGGGGTGTGGGTGTTGGGGTGTGGGTTGTGTGTGGGGTGGGGTGTGTGTGTTTGTGTGGTGTGTGTGTGTGTGGGTGTGGTGTGTGTGGTTTTGGGGGACTCAACAATAAATTTTTTTGAAACCAATAACCCTTACATTGTGCCCCGGGGGGGAAAAGTGTGAATTGTCTTTATCTAAAATTTTGGGTTCATGTTTTGCCCCCAAAAAGTATAAACGAAAAGTAACCTTTCTACAGAATTCATTCCCTTTGTAACTTGTGAGCTCTTTACCTTTGTACCTAGTTCAGCTATAAAAATTTTTGGGGGCCCGTCCCGGGAAACCCATTACGTACCTTTTAAATTTCTGAAAAATCCCTTTTTTAACTTTATAAATTGTGCCCAACTTACCGGGATTCATTCCCTTTTTGTAAATTGGGGATTTTCATTACCTCTGAAACTTGCTCAGCTATCAAAACTTTGGGAGCCCCGTCCCTGGCCCAAATTATGTACCTCTGTAATCTTTTAACTACCCCCACGGGATGGGGTATGGGGTGCAAATAAACATTTAAACTAAACGGGTTATTTACTTAGTAAAAACTGATTTTCTAGTGCTTTAAACCCTTCAAAAAAATTTTTTCTCTTACTCAAACCAAAAAAAATACACAGGGAAAGACGACATAAAGAGGATTCACTCATTTATATCGAAAAAATTCCCTCTGTGGTCTCTCGCCATATTATGCTTATTTTATTCATTCTAGCGTATAAACATGTTTGCTTTGTTATTTAAGTTTTTAAATTATATCATGTTAGAAAAATTTTGGATAATAAATAAGCCGTAGGTTTAAAATTTTAAGCGTAATAATGAAGTGATTTTTTCCTGGGGACTCTCTGGAGCGGGAACACTGCCCATCATTTCCCCTAAGGTGCCTGGTTTTTCTCTAAGTCTTAAAAAAAAGCTTTTTCCCAAACCCTTTTGGTTTTAAAGATGCCAAATAGCCGTTATTATATTGAAAGAATAATGCCCAAGGGAAAAAAAGATAAAAAAAAAGGAAAAAATTCCAAAATATATATGGCTGGAGCAGACTCGCTAAAGGTTTTTAAGTGCTGCTTTCCCCAAAACCCCAAAACCCCTCTTAAAAACCCCAGTTACCGCCCTCCTACCCAGGACCATTCTTAGAAGACTTTTCCAGGTCTTGGGCCGGATTGAAAAAAAAATTGCGAGACCCAAACTGGGGGACTTCAATACTGTTTTCACACAAAATAACGGGCCCAAAGCAAAAGGGGTAAGCAAATTCTAGGGTTAAATAAATTACACTCCCAAATAATTAAAAAACTCCAACCCCCGGGTCACCAGGGTTTTCCCCCACCCTAAAATTTACCACATACTTTGTAACCGCTCTGAAACATTAGTCAGTCAGGCCCCCATTTCCACAGGCTTAGGGATCATTTTTATCCCCTTTTTCCGCACCAGGAAAATAACTAGGGATAGGGTAGGCCACACAGGACAAAAAAAATGGGTCAACTAGAAAAAAACCCGTAAAGAAAAAAACGGGGAAATAGCTACAATTTTTGGGTGGACAGAGATAACAAGTTGCAACCCGGGCGTAAACGAAAGCCTGGGAAAAATTTTAAAACAATGTTTACTACCCCCTTTATAATTGCACCAGTTAAAAGGGTTAGGATTAAACGAAAGAACGAAACCCCGGAAAGAATACTGAATATTTAAAAAAATAATTCAGAGACCCCGCTGCTTTAAAAAAAAATTTTAAAACAAACAGAAAAGGAAATTGCAGCACTAAATAAATTTCCCAAAGGGGGAGGAAAAAGAGTACAGAGACTTATAAAAGGACAAAGGCAAAAACCACTACCACTCAAAAAATTTAAGAGTATAAGCATAAACCCCCCAAAGCCTGGGAACAACTAAAACCAGTTTGGGGGATAGCCTAAGCCAGTAGATAGGTCAAAAATATACTCACTATCGATAAAGAGGTATGCCACGAACACTAAGGGGGCAAAAATTTCTTTAAATTCCTACACACAAACTGTTTTCATCAACACTAGTAAGTAAAAATACCACTGCATTTAAATACCTTTAAAAACACAGACCTATAAGTTTCAAACTTTCTATACCAATAAAGGGGGAACCCCAAAAAAGTTGTCAACTAGTAAAATGTATTTTCATGACTTTATTCAAAAAAAACTAAGCAGGGGGTTTAAACCCCCAACTAAGAGCACAAAGGCCCCCGATAAAATCCCCTCTAAGTTTTCCCAAAAGATGGGCTTCTGAACTGTCAATCCTATTGCTCCATAATAAATCTATCAAACACCACTAATACAGTACCGGAGGGGTTCAAGGAGGCCAGAGTCACTCCTAACTTTTAAGAAAAATAGTAGGTTTTGATTAAGCAAATAAGGCCCCGTTTTTGTTAAAATCAGTATTAAAATCTAAAATTCTAGAGAGGGGGGGGTGTATTCTCAAGTATTTTTAAAACCTTAAAAAAAAAACAAAAATTCCCATAGCTTAAACCGGGGTTTTGAAGATCCTACTCCCAAACCCACACCTCCCTTTTTAAATCTGATGGATTACCTGAGAACTGAAAAAGTCAAAGGGGGAAACCCCATAGCAAGGTAACCTTAACCTGCAAAAAAGGGGCCCTTTGATACTGGCAAACCCCAAAATTATGTAATAAACTTTAAGGAATTGGGATAGGTTTTGAACTGGTTTTTAATCCTCCTTAGCAACAGGAGGGCAAATAAAGGGCAAAATCAACAAAACAGAATCAAACCCCCGCCGATAACATGTGGAGTTTCCCCCAAGGGGATAATTTTGGGTCCCTTATTATTCTTTTGTTAAGGGCAATGATAGCCCATCATGTCAATGCAAACTCCTACGGTAGCCCCGATGGGCAGGGCCCGTTTTGGGGTCAGGTAAAGACCCCAAGATAAATTTCCCAAAGTTTTTTAAAACTGGGAAATGGGGTCCCGCAGCAAATGGGTTTTAGACAAAAAACTATCATTACACCTAGGGAAAACTGAAGCCCCTTCTCTTTGGCACGAAACATAAACTGAGAAGGGTTAAAAAATTTTAATGTTCAATGTAATGGGGGGCCCCTCACTTTGGTTTCCTCAGTAAAATATTTGGGAAACCCCTTTGACCCATGCAAGTCCCGGAGAAATTTAAGGGAAAATTTAGTTAAAAAAAAACGAATGCCCAAAATGAAGTTCCTGTATGACAAGCCAGTGGCAAACCCACTGAGGCTCGCGGACCCTAGTCTACCCATATACAATGCCATATGGATTATGCTTGCTCTTTTTGGTACTCTGCCTTGACAAAAAAAAATTAAAGTTTGACTGCCAAAAACCCCAGAAAAAAATCGTAAGATTCATCCTGGGGCTGGACCAGGGGAAAGTAGGCCCAGATGAATTTCAGCAGTTGGTTTTCTAAAAATTTTAAGAACAGAGTAAAACAAAATGAAGGGTAAATCCCTGTTTTTTAAAAATTTCTCACAAACAATTCCAAATATCTTGCTGTCAATTTTGTCAAAGGGTTTGGGGAAACCCAAAACAATCATAGTACTAGGGGGAGAGAGCACAAATTTTTGTACCCACAGTCCCGTGGGCCCGGCCAAACACCTTTTATTGGACAGCAATAAAAGGAAAGGAACAACTAAACCCCCACAGTCAAAGCCATCAAAACGTGAACCAGTTCAAAAAAGATGCCAAAAGCTGTCGATGAATGGGAGCTACAAAAAAGGGAGGGGAAAGATTTTTTTAAATTTTTTTAGCTAAAATACCCTGGGGAATTTTACCTTTTTCCTTTTAATGACCCCCCGGATTGTAATAGTCTTAATGACCTTGGGGGTAGCAATAGTCTTTTTTGTAAAAGATAATAAGATGTTATCTTCATTGTAGAATAATTAAAAAAATATTAAAACCCTTTTTACTAAAAAATAAGGTTTAAAAACCCCAATGGGAAAAAAGTCCCCTCTGTCCCCGACTTTTTTTGGGGGTTTTCCCCAGGTTCCCTTTCCATAGGGTGCTTTGTATGATAATTTTAGGGAACTGTATTTGTGTTTTACCCCGAATAAACTTACTTACTTACTTACTTTCTTACACATCGCCGTCCCATACCTGATATTAAATGACTATAATTTCTTGGGAGAAACGTCAAAAACATTCATTCGGTACCATTGTGTTGCCAAAGAGTTAAGCTATTTTTTTGGTATAAAAAAACTCCAAATTTCCCCTAATTTTTCGAGCGCGGAAAATTGCCATACAGCCCCCCCTGACATTAGAGGGGCGTTAAAAAGGGGGGGTAAGAAAAGCTAAAAGATACTAGAAATTAAAATTCTAGAGTTCCGAAAAAAACCCAAAAAAATTTTTTCCAGTCTATAGAAAAAAAAAATCAAGATAAATGGGCCCCTTAAAAAAAAACTATTGGGGACCTTACTGACAAAAAGAAAAAATGTGCTCATTTTTTTAAAAATTATTTTCTCTCGATTTTTAAAACCGAAAAACACTAACAATATTACAGTTATTAATTTTTATAGGGGCTAGAAGAAGATAAATTATGTAACATCACAGTCACTAGTGAAATGGTTGTGAAGGAGATAGACAGACTGAAGCAAAATAAGTCACCGGGTCCTGTTGAGGTTTTTTCAAGGGTTCTAAAGGAATGCAAAATGGAAGTCTGTGAACCATTAACTAATATTTTTAATTTATCTCTTCAAACAGGTGTAGTGTCTGATATGTGGAAGATGGCTAATGTAATTCCTATTTTTAAAACAGGGGACAAGTCGTTACCGTCAAATTACCGCCCAATAAGCCTGACCTCAATTGTAGGCAAATTACTAGAGTCAATTATAGCTGAGATTATAAGAAGCCATCTCGATAAGCATAGCTTGATTAATGATACTCAGCATGGATTCACAAGAGGCCGGTCTTGTCTAACTAATTTATTAACTTTCTTCAGTAAAGCTTTTGAGGCTGTTGACCACAATAAAGAATTTGATATTATTTACTTAGATTTTAGTAAGGCTTTTGATAGAGTACCGCACCATAGACTATTAAAGAAAGTGGCAGCTCATGGCGTTGGGGGAAAAGTGCTCTCGTGAATCGAGTCATGCCTCACAGACAGGAAGCAGAGTGTCCATAAATGGGGTTAAATCCGGTTGGGGATCTATAACAAGTGGCGTTCCACAGGGATCAGTCTTGGGACCGTTGTTTATAATATATATCAATGATCTTGATGAGGGAATTACTAGTTAAATGAGCAAATTAGTCGATGGCACAAAGATAGGTAGGACAATTGATTCAAACGTAGAAATCAGGGAACTTCAGGAGGAATTTACACAAACTGGTGGTGACGTGTACTTAGCTCAGTGAAGACCTGTTTGAGTGCTCTCTGTGAATCTTAGCCAGGATGCCTTCTCTTGAGCAACTTTACCAGCAGCTGTAAGAAGAGCTTATGGTTGCTAAGCTCGAGATACGGCGATTTATGGAGGAGAGCAAGAGGATTCGTAGTAATCATCCTGTTGTGAATCCCTAGGTTAGAAGAGAAACTTGGTCAGTGGCCGGGCAACATGGAACCAAGGTGAGTATCAAGAAGACTGTTGGAGAGGCAGAAACAGCAAGAAATCAGAAGACTACTGTGGAAACTTCCAACCCATTTTCGGCGCTACCTGAGGAATGTGGGTGTTCTAATGGGAATGCCACAATGAGCACCAAGGAAGCATTGGCAGATATGAGTGAGACATCCCTAGAAACCACAACGAAGACCATGGAGAACGTCTTTACGAATTCCACAAGTGAAGGTGTAGTGCTACCTAACGAATGTGAGTCGACTACTGGGAACATCACGAAGGACGACACCAAGGAAGGTAAAAACATTGTTGTTGTTGGGGATAGCCAGATTAGGTACATGGATAGGGCATTCTGCTTGAAGGATAGGAGTAGGAGGCAGAGAGTGTTTTCCTGGGGCTAGGATGAAGGATATTGTTAGCTGTCTGGATGACATTATGTGAGGTAATGGGAGCAATCCTATTATCTGTCTCAATGCTGGAGGCAACGATGTTGGCAGACGTAGGAGTGAGGACCTGATTAGCAGGTATAGGTCAGCAATAGAGATAATTAGGAGGAAGGGTGGGAACCCTGTCATATGTGGTATTTTGCCAAGGAGAGGAGTTGGAAATGAATGGTTGTCCAGTGCAATTGGTGTCGATTGCTGGCTGTACAAATACTGTAAGGAAAATGTGGTAACATTCATTGACAACTGGGACCTCTTCTATGGGCCACTTTTCCGCTCATATGCTGTATTCTTTTCAAGATTGATGGTGACCACATCGACTTAAGGTTGAGGCTGTTTACCTCATTCTCTTTCCCCCCTTCTGTTTCTCCTTGTAGGGGCTAAGAAGCCCTGTGGCAAAAACGTTTCCTCAATAAATTGCACAAGAGTTGCACTGTGTCTAATTTTTTCAACATGTGGTTTCTTTTAACCCCATTCATCTACTAAAAAAAAGTTATAGACAGGCAAGTAGTGTGCACTTCACACGATTTGCCAAGCCAGTTTTCTCACAGATTTGGCCGCCACATCATTTACGATCCCTTCAACCCTTCCCCCTCCTTCCCCTTAAATCCCCCAGCTACTCCTGCCTCTAAGGCCTCCCTTCCCTCACCTCTTCCAAACCAAAATTCTTATCGTTAACCTAAATACTCAAATTTCTGAATGCCACAAACTTCCGGAAATTTATTACCAGACACTGTGCACCTCGCAAAAGTCTTTAAAACCAACTCAGGCTTCAAACTCCTTCTTGCAACATTCTTACAAACAACCCCTAAACCCGGACAGAGAAAATTTCTCAATGCAGGCTTCAAAATGAAAAAATGACGACTATTCTCCCCGCGCCGTGACACAGACAAAGAAGATTTAAAATCAAAGATTTTAATACAAGAACAAAGTCTCTTTGACGATTTTTTACAGACCTGAAAACTCTACTCCCAAAAAATCCTGTTCAATCTTCTGGACCCTCACACTCTTCATTAAAGGGAACCCTTTTGCCAAGACCATCCGCATTCCCCCCAAACACTCTTTTCATCCAATTTCACCCCACACACAATGTTGAAATGCTAAAAAATTGGCCCCCACGACAAATCCTTGCACACCCACACAAATCTGCTTCAGATGTTCAGAAACGGGCCCCACTTCTGGAAACTTCAACCTCTCCATAAATGTTTAACTGCGGGGGCACACCTGCAGTTGCAAATTCCGCCCTTCAAAAAAGACATTCTCTCCTCCTCAAGCAAGCCAACCTCCCCCCCCAAACCCCCTTCCTGCCCCCCCCCCTTCCATATTTCCCCCTTCCCCCCCCCCAATGCCTGAGTTCTCCACCCTTTCATCTCTCCCATCTACAAATCAAACACCAACACACAGATAACAAGCACTTTTCCTTCACCTTTCACCCACACTAGACTAAAAACTAACGTCAACTCGCCACTGCTGCCCACTCTGCAAGGGAAAACTCCAAGCTTACCAATCAGAACCACATTCCCTTAAACCTAATCTTGTCTGCAAAAAACTTCCCTCTTTAATTACCCTTCTTCATTTTCTCTTAAGCCTCCACAACCTCTAACTCCTCCCTCTCTCCCACCCCCCACTTCTACACCCACCACTCTCCTCCTCCCCTACCCCCCCTTCACTACTTCTACCCCTCCCAAAAAACACCCACTGCTGCTGCTATACCACCCTTCACCCCCTTCCTAACCCCTTCCTCATCCCCAAACCAAAACTTCCACTTCTCATCCTTACCAAAGCTTCCCATTTCCCTGCATCACCTTCGCCCCCTCCCCCCACCACAACCTAAACTTATCCAGGGCCAACCACCTCCTCCAACAAAAACCCCTCAAACCTAACCCTGCCTCAACATCTGACACGGGCCAAAGAAAAAAAACGATCCATCTCTTCCTCCCCCTCCCGGAAACGGGGGCCCCTAAAAACCCCAAACACACATCCCCTGAGGCAAAACTATACGGGGTTTAATCCAAACTCCTCCCCCGACATTAACTTTGCTATGACAAAACCATTAAATCATGTTTAAAGTGATTCAGTTCAACGTACGATCTTACTTCACAATTAGACACCTACTGGCCTAGCTCCTTGAAGCAGAGAGGCCAGATATTGTTTTGCTAAACAGTACCTGCCTCAAAGTCCCTCAACGTATCCGCCATTATGGTTATACTGCACTACAGTTCCCCTATGATCCCCACAATGGGGTTGCCATCCTTGTCAAATACAACATAAAACACGAATTTCTCCCAATCCCTTTTATTCACCAGCATTGTCTTGCAGTCAGAATACAACCCACGTCCTACATCATAAAAATTTTTGAAAGAGTGCTAAGAAGCAGGATTGCAAATCACCTGCATTCCCAAAATCTGCACAATCCAGGGCAACATGGGTTCAGGGCAGGTCGCTCCTGCCTCTCACAACTACTGGATCACTATGATATGGCTTTGGATGCACTGGAATAAAATCAGAATGCAGATGTAATATACACAGACTTTGCAAATGCATTTGACAAATGCGATCATGGCGTAATAGCCCATAAAATACGTGCTAAAGGAATAACTGGGAAAGTGGGGAGATGGATCTTCAACTTCCTAATAAATCGAACACAGAGAGTAGTGGTCAACAGAGCTAAATCGGAGGCTGCCATACTGAAGAGCTCTGTTTCACAAGGCACAGTACTCGCCCCCATCTTATTCCTCATCCTCATATCAGACATAGACAGAGATATACATCACAGCACCATATCATCCTTTGTGGATGATCGAGAACCAAAACCTAGTCATTGTGGTTGTCTACAAGCCTCCGGATGCAGCATCCCAGCAATACCAGGAACAGCTGTTAAAAACTGACCACTGTCTGGAAAATCTGCCAGCTCCTGCACCCAACATCTTGCTCCTGGGAGATTTCAACTTAAGGCACTTAAAATGGAGGAATATAGCAAATAATATTGTTGCAGTAATAACACCAGGAGGCAGCTCTGATGAAAACTCACACTCACACGAGCTTTTAAATCTCTGCACAAAATTCAATTTAAACCAGCAAATAATAGAGCCTACTAGACTGGAGAATGCATTAGACCTCATCTTCACTAACAATGATGATCAGATACGAAATGTCATCATATCAAAAACAATATACTCAGATCACAACATAACTGAGGTTCAGACATGTATGCGCGGAGCCCCAAACCGACATAATGAGATTTGTCACGAGGGAGCATTCACCAAATTCAACTTCAATAACAAAAACATAAAGTGGGACCAAGAAAACCAAGTCCTAACCGATATAAGCTGGGAAGTTATACTAAGCAACACAGACCCCAACTTATGCCTAGAACAGATTAACTCGGTGGCACTCGATGTATGCACAAGGCTTATTCCTCAAAGAAAAAGGAGGAGTAGATGTAAAATAGAAAGAGACAGGCGCTTCCTTTTCAGGCGACGGAAAAGAATAACAGAGCGGCTAAAAGAGGTCAATATATCTGAAATGCTTAGGGAGACACTGGTCAGAGAAATAGCAAGCATCGAACTTAAGCTAAAGGAATCTTATAGGAGTCAGGAAACGTGGGAAGAACTAAAAGCCATAAATGAAATAAAAAGAAACCCAAAGTATTTCTTCTCCTATGCCAAATCAAAGTCAAGAACAACGTCCAGTATTGGGCCCCCTACTTAAACAAGATGGGTCCTACACAGATGACAGCAAGGAAATGAGTGAGCTACTTAAGTCCCAATATGACTCAGTTTTTAGCAAGCCGCTAACCAGACTGAGAGTCGAAGATTAAAATTAATTTTTTTATGAGAGAGCCACAGAATTTGGTTAACACAAGCCTATCTGTTATCCTGATGCCAAATGACTTCGAACAGGCGATAAATGACATGCCCATGCACTCTGCCCCAGGGCCAGACTCATGGAACTCCGTGTTCATCAAGAACTGCAAGAAGCCCCTATCACGAGCTTTTACCATCCTATGGAGAGGGAGCATGGACACGGGGGTCGTCCCACAGTTACTAAAAACAACAGACATAGCCCCACTCCACAAAGGGGGCAGTAAAGCAATGGCAAAGTACAGACCGATAGCACTAACATCCCATATCATAAAAATCTTTGAAAGTGTCCTAAGAAGCAAGATCACCACCCATCTAGAAACCCATCAATTACACAACCCCAGGGCAACATGGGTTTAGAACAGGTCGCTCCTGTCTGTCTCAACTGTTGGATCACTACGACAAGGTCCTAGATGCACTAAAAGACAAAAAGAATGCAGATGTAATATATACAGACTTTGCAAAAGCCTTCGACAAGTGTGACCATGGCGTAATGGAGCACAAAATGCGTGCTAAAGGAATAACTGGAAAAGTCGGTCGATGGATCTATAATTTCCTCACTAACAGAACACAGAGAGTAGTCGTCCGAGGCAGCTACGGTGAAAAGCTCTGTTCCACAAGGCACAGTACTCGCTCCCATCTTGTTCCTCACCCTCATATCTGACATAGACAAGGATGTCAGCCACAGCACCGTGTCTTCCTTTGCAGATGACACCCGAATCTGCATGACAGTGTCTTCCATTGCAGACACTGCAAGGCTCCAGGCGGACATCAACCAATCTTTCAGTGGGCTGCAGAAAACATTATGAAGTTCAACGAGGGAAAAATTTTAAATTACTCAGTAGGGTAAACACGAGGAAATTTAAATCCATCAAGGGTACAAAACAAATTTGGCCACAAATAGGCGAAACACCAACGTAAAAGCCCTGGGATATATGTCGGAGGATCTCCCCCAAAAGACCATAACATTGTATCAATCCCCATCTGCTAAAAAAAAATGACGGGATGGAAATGAGAACCTTCAAAACAGGGATCCCAAACCCCCAGTGACCCTTCGGGTCACTTGTTCTATCTAGGCTAGAAATTTTGCACACTAACACCCCTTTCAAGGCAGGTGAAATTGCTCCCAGAAAAGACAGAGAACCTTTCAGGGGCCGCATAACGGAAAAAAAAACACCTCAATTACGGGGACGCTTGAGGTTCCCCTGAACCTGTATTCCGGGGAAGCGGCGGGAGAGATACAGATTATATCACCTGGAAAATCCTAGAGGGACATCCCGAACTTCACACGAAAATCATCATTACGAAAGCAAAAGACTTTGGCAACAAAAGGAAACCCCCCCCCCCCATGAAAAGCGTCACACACGTTAAGAGACCATACAATAAGTGCAAGGCCCAAGACGTTCAAACTGCCTTCCAGCATACAAAAGGGGGATTTACCAACAGATCCCTGGGAGTCTTTAAACTGGCACTGGACAACACCTAAAGTTTGGTTCCTGACCCGCCGGGGTCTGGCTCGTACGTTGGTTTGCGTGCAGCCAGCAGTAACAGCCTGGTTGATCAGGCCCTGATCCACCAGGGGGCCTGGGCACAGACCGGCCCGGGGGCTTTTCCCCAGAACCTCTCCCGGTAAACTCCCGTCATCTTAACATCTCCAACCCATCCTCACCGAGCCACACCTTAAACTCCTACAAAACGTGACAGGGATGCTTTTAAAAAAACACATAGACAATACTAACCTCACCTATGACTACAACAAACCTATCTCTGACATCAATACTCAACTTGATCTCATCCAGGACACTATTACACAAGCAGCGTACACCGCAATACCAAAGAAAACTCACACCGCTCGTTATTCCTTCAACCCCTCACTCCTCTACAACACATAGATTTAATCAAGTCCGATTAGATCTCATTTACATTAGAAACAACATTCTACACAGCCTAGATCAAGACCACAACAATCACTGGTCACAACTCATACAACAAGCGGACAAACAGCATATTAAAAAACACTAAAGCCTTCTGGAACTTTATCAAAAAAATCAGAATAACAACTCCCACCAACAAATTCATCCACATCACCCACAACAGCACACACATCTCAGACCCGCAGGCTGCAACTAACATCATTAAACACATCTAGGAGAACATCTTTTATCCTCACCCACCTCAACCTAACGTTTTTAAAACACATTTCGGAACATAGAACACTGGAACACTGCACACACACAAGAAACAACACCAGACAGCCACATCCATCTGGACTCTCTTACTTCCTCCCAAGAACTCTGCACTCCTTTCACCAACACAGACACTAAAACTCTCCTCAGACACCTTCCTCCCAAGGCTCCAGGTGCCTCTGGCCTAAACCATATTATCCTAAAACACCTTCCCGACTCTATCATTACTGCCTACACAAACCTCCTCAATGCCTCCTTTGCCTCTGGATACTTCCCTTCCCTCTTCAAAGCTGCTACTGCTATCCTCCTTCCTAAACCCAATAAAGACCACTCTGATCCTAGAAACTATCGCTCTTTGAGCCTCCTCAAAACTTTAGGAAAACTCTTTGAAAAACTCATCAACCATCGCCTTTGCAAATACCTGGAAACAATTCTCTACTTTCTGATGGCCAGTTTGGCTTCAGAACACACAGATCCACACAGGATGCCATTAACATCATTCTCAACTACATCCACATAACACAAAACAAAGAAACATGACTGCCCAGGTTGCAAAAGACTTTGAAAAAGCTTTTGACACTGGCTCGAATGGCTTAAGTACAAACTCTGCACTAACTTTAACCTGCCTCTCACTACTCGTAAACGCCTCTGCAACTTCCTAGACGGCCGTACCATAAGAATCAAATTCCAAGGCTGTTACTCAGACTACTTCACACTAAATGCTGGAGTACCCCAGGGATCTGTCCTCTCCCCTACCCTCTACATTTTATACACTAACGACATTCCAACAACTGTATTCCACAACTCCATCACACTAGCCTATGCAGACGACATTGCACAACTTATCACTCTTGCCAATATAGATACACTCACACACAAAACACAAAATAAGGTCGACAGGATAGCCATCTGGGAACAAAAATGGAGGATCAAAACCAATGCAGCTAAATCCAGCATTACATATTTTAACTACAGGAAACGTAATCCTCCATTACCTGTCGAGCTCAGAACAGCTGACACCCGCCCTTACATCCCCATCACACAATCTGTCACTGTCCTTGGCGTTAATCTAGACTACCTTCTTCGTTTACAAGGACACATTCACTCAAGGCATGCAACAGCTAGTAAGGCCCTTGCGAACATCTACAAGCTGAAACTTGCCTCTCAACGCAGCAAACTACACCTCTACAAATCCTTAATACGTCCTATGATAACTTACTCTCCTCTAGCCCTCTCTCTTGCAGCAAAAACAAACTTACTGAAACTGCAGCGTGTCCAGAACAAGGCGCTGCGCTGGATACTTGAAGTCAGATGGGAGGACTTCGCCACAAGCGAGTCTCTCCATGCACAATTAGACATCCCTGCGCTGAATCTGTACTGGAAGACGCTCAGTGACAGATAGACAAACTTGAGACACGACATGACAACTGGTTCTCTCTCCTTGACGAAGACATTCGCAGACCCACAAACCAACACAACCTTTTCTACTCCTTGCATGATCCTGCTCCTAACCCTATTTACTAATAACCTTCTCTGACAGGTACCATTCTCTGACCCATGTTCACCTTAGCTTTAGGGTTAAGACATGGCTCAATTCTACACTCCTCTCTAGCGCTAATCTTCGCCTGCCCAGTCCTCCCTGCTCACCCCACCGGAGTCCCAATAGAAGAGCCTGAATTTCTCTTCTGAATATCTGTCCCACGATCGCCTACGCTGCTGGGTTAAGCCCTGGCTCTATTTCTACGACTAAGAACACTCCTCTCCAGCACTATTCTTCGCATGTCCCGTCTTACCCGCTCATCCCATATGGGATCTTACCTGAACTTTCGTTCGTTCGTTCGTTCATATGCTGTATTCTATTCAAGATTGATGGACTGACCACATCGACTCAAGGTTGAAGGACTGATTACCTCGTTCTCCTCCTGCTCTTCACGATTTTCCTTTGTATGGACTGATGAAGCCACTGTGTGGTGAAACGTTTCCTCAATAAAGATACCCAAGAGTTGCACATTTTGTCTAATTATCAACATGTCAGTCTCTGAACCATTCATCTACATTCCTGTCAGACACTGCAACTTCTTGGGGTCTTAATACTTGGGAATTCTTCGCTTGCCTAACCCTTGGGCACGACCTTCTTCCACATGGACAAATGTGACACCACCTACGACTGCTGCACCTCTCCTGCCTACGGTATATAAGCCACTTCTCTGCTCATATGCTGTATTCTATTCAAGATTAATAGAATGTATGGACTGATGAGACTGTGTGGCGAAACGTTTCCTCAATAAAGATACCCAAATGTTGCACATGTGTCTAATTTATCAACGTGTCGGTTCTCTGAACCATTCATCTACAAGTGTGCCCAAGTGTCCGCAACAAGGCTTACAGATTACTTGGATTTATATCAAGAAGTTTAAGTAATAGGTGTCATAAAGTTATTTTATGGCTATGTACATCACTGGTAAAGCCTCACTTAGATTATACTGCTCAGTTTCGGTCTCCTTAATACAGAATGAATATAAAATCATTGTAAAACATATAGAAAAGATGATTAAATTTGACCCACTGTATAAGGAATCTCCTACATGAAGATAGATCCTTGGATAGATATTAAAATGGTATCAAATACCGAGAGGTTGTTAGGTAAGACACATATGCATCAGTTTAGGTATTTTTTTTACGAAACGTTTTGCACACACATTAGGCTTCTTCAGTCCAGTACAGAAAAGTTGATAAAAAGGGACGTGAAGACGATGTATCAGTCCATCACCTGAAGTTTTGAGGTGGTCAGCCCCCTCAGTCTGGAGAAGAGTACTGTTCCTAGTCTGAAACAACATGGAGTTGAAGTGACAGGTGGAGCCTTATATACCGCCAGGGGGGTTAAAAGACACTGCAACACAATGGAAATCTACATAAAAACTGAAAAAACAACTTGGACAACTTCTATAGTGAGAATGGCGGATTTAAAGAGGGACGTGATTTCACAACCACTACATTCTTACCTTATAGTGGCCTTCATCTCATCTCCTGGCGGTATATAAGGCTCCAACCTGTCACCTCAACCCTACGGCAGAAAACAAGAATACTCTGGAGAGCCATTGTGCAGCATGATGCAGAGTCTGTCTCAGATTTAAAAACTGAAAAATGACGGGAGTGGTGCTGAACATTCGGGCATCACACCACTTTATCTGAGATATGGGGCAAGCTCAACATAGCAACTGGCATGAGCAAGCAGAGGCCACCCGCACACCGAACCCATCCCAGGAAGCTGGAGAAAAAAGTGGAGCTTTTCACTTCCAGAGGAGCCCCACTCAGCTCCCACAGGACATCTGGAATATACAGACGGATCTTCTGCCACAACGCCAGTTAACGATACAAGCTGCATGCGAGTCGGAAGACGTGACTGATAAGACCTCACGGGGCTTGGAACTCCGACGTGCCATTAAGAACACAGGTGACACTGCCCCGGGGATCGATGGTGTTACATACTCCATGATTGCACGGGCTGGGGGAGGAGTGGATGAGAGGCCATACAACGTCATAAACAAGTCGTGGAAGGCCTGGACACTCCCAGCATCTTGGAAAAAGGCTACCATCGTACCAGTTCCAAAGCCCAAGGACCCAGGCAGTATGAGACCCATATCGCTGACCAGCTGTTTAGCCAAGACTGCTGAGAGGATGGCGTTAAACCGCCTCCTATGAAAACTTGGACCCCCTCATCATCACATATTTGGCTTCACCATAGGGGTGGGTACAGCAGAGTGCATAACCACCTTACTAAGCCAGATTGCTGATAGTAACAAAAAACCTAGTATCGTCGTCTAACTCGACCTTGAGAAGGCATTTGAGCTAGACATCCCCACAGCAGTTCTAGCAATACTAGCTTGGAAGGGAATCAAAGGACGCCTCCTGGCGTGGATAGAGTCCTACCATAGGGACAGGCTGGCCTGTGTCAGCTTTCAGGGACACTACTCTTTCTTTAAAACCCTGGAAAACGGCACACCACAGTCCTACCCTGTTTAACGTCCTTATGCAGGAACTTGTGAGCCTTCCCTTTCATAGTGGAACGCAGCTCCTCAGCTATGCTGATGAATGGGAAAGGCAATTTGGAGCGACAGGCTCAGAAAGCTTTGGACCTATTTACCCAGTCTTGCAAGGAACTAGGCCTCAAGATCTCGGCCGAGAAATCTCTTGCAATGATGTTCAAGGGACCCGATCCTGTGAAAAGATTACGTATTCAGGATATGGAACTTGTGTGGACAGGCTCCTACCTGTACTTGGGAATCTACATTGATAAAAAGCTGACCTTTCAATAACAGGCCGAGTATGTCAGGTCCCGTGCTCTACTCAGACTCAACGCCATGAGAGCCATGACGAGGCACCGTGTAGGGGCGAGCAAAGATGTACTTCGCTTTTACTATATACAAGCTATACGCTCGCTGATTGACTATGGTGCATATTACAACCCAGGATTCCAAATGGCCTGTTACCCCGGGTGTAATGGGAGCAAATAAACACAGTAGAAAAAGTTTAGACTTATATTATCCTTCACCAATTTATAACAGCAATATGTACACTATGTACAGTGATAAGTATAGTGCACTCCACGGTAAGCAAAGCAGAAATAGAAGCCACAAGATAGCAGACCGTGCTTCAACCAGCCTAGAATGGGAATGACAAGGGCAGACAGGAGAGCGGTACCCACACAACCTCTGCGATTGCCAAAACCATCTTCTTATTGGCTAGAACCTGGTCACTAGTTGAACGACGGGGCCCCATCATCAACTCTTAGCAACCTGGTTCGCTGGTTGGGGGAGATAGCCTGTAAATGAGGGTGTGTACATGCGCCGAATAAAGGTTACGTACTCTTTGCATGCCACAGTGCACCGGCGTTAGCTCATCTCTTCCCGCAGAGCAGGCAAAGGGTAGAGGACGTACAAAACCATGCGATAAGAACTATGCTTGGGGCCACCATCTGGACCAGCACAGTATGTCTTAGATCTGAAGCCCGGCTTCCTTCCCTGGCTGACAGAGCAAGATACATAAACGCCTGCAAAGTAGCCGCGATTCTGCACCGGCAGCAAAGTACCCCACTAAGGAGATGGATATTGACAACCATGACAAGATCCCACACTCTTCACGGGCTACTCCTTGATTCGTTCGTTTTGTGCTGCTGGGCAGAAGCTACTGCCTATACAACTACTCCTTGAGAAGAGTTGTAACCTTCCCTTTGCTGGGTATCATCCACAACCTCCCTGGCGCCCAGATCCAGCCGATGTTTGCGTCATGCAACTACCCATCTCTTAGCGTCTCTGCAGTCAAGACACCCTCAGCAATCATGCTGAGACAAGCATGGCACTGGCAGAGGGAGGCAAATGTGCAGAGTATTTCACAGATGGTTCTGTCGACCCTGACAGGAAGAGAGCAGCAGCTGGACTGTACCAGAATGATCACACACAAGGCTGGCGACTCCCTGACCACTGCACGATCCTTCAAGCTGAGCTGGTGGCGATTCAGCAGGCATTATCACATGCCCTCCGACCTGTCACACATGTTGATTCCACCTCTGCAATCAATGCCCTCTCCCATCCTCAACCAGAGGACAACGTTCACCTCATCACATCGATCCTGAGCATAATGACAGCCTTAGAAGTTCAGTGTAACTGATCGACATTGAACTGGATCCCCAGCCATGCTGGCATCCGGGGAAATGAGGCGGCAGATGATGCAGCCAAGGCAGCAACAGACTATCCACATGATGGGATTACTGTCCCCATCAGCCTGCGACAGACCAAACTGGTGGCTACCATAGCCATGAAACTTATGGGGGAGGTCTTAGGTGATACCCCATCTCAACAGTGATACCGAGCAGCGACTCAGAGAGAACCCCCTCCATGTGATTGAAGCTGGTCCAGAGCGCAGTGTACCGCCATCCATCGGCTTCGTTTGGGCTTTCCCACAGCCAAGATGATTGTAGACAAGGCTGAGGAGTTGTGCCAGTACTGCCAGCACGTTGTCCAGCGCCCCCTAACACAATCTTCTGGAGTGCGAAGTTACTGAGACTCTCCGCAGGCAACTAGGACTGATATTCCCTCCCGAAGAGGACCCACTAGACTGCGGCCACACTAGTGTACCATGGAGTCAACGAACCAGACATGCTGTTGCCCGTGATAACGACATATCCTCCTCCTCGCTAGTGTCCACAGTTAGGAGTACATATGGTGTTGTCGCTTATGAGATGCACCAGTTGAACTGACCAGAAGAGTGCTTGAGCAGCATATGTCGCATCATTGTAGAAACCTTTCTCCCTCGGGACCCAGAGACGGGTCATCGCAAGATTGAGACCGTTCCAGGACTATGGTCGTGCGAACATTATGCATACATACTTCAACTCCAGACGTACGTGGATATACACATGGCTTCTGCCGAAAGGAAGAGGTCACGATTCTCCAGGGACACGACAGAGGACTCGGATTTAGAAATGGACGACTCGGATTTAGAAATGTGGGGCGTAATCCTAGCGAAGAAGTTGCGAGACCACTCCGTGTCATAAGAGGAAGAGTTTCCAGATTTGACAAGCCTAACCATGCAGCCAGCGAATACGGAAGGATGGATCAATGTGAACAACAGTAAGACACGCCGTCCCTCCAAGGAGCAAGTAAACCAGCTCAAATCACCTTCCAGATTCAAGATAAAGGCTTATGGAGAACACAAAACCCACTATGGCTCGGTTAAACACCTAGAAACTCGGCACAAACTGAGGTTCATGATATGGTTTAACCTGAGAGGAGAACCAATACTGACTCCTATCAACAAGGAAATGCATACCACCTTGAAGAGAGTCATGGAGACAGACCGCTCCTTTACTCTGGAGGAACTGGATTCTCGGCAGATCTCCTCCAAGGGTGTAGTGATGCGATTCCCGCTGATGATGCCCATTGAGGCAGTATCAGCTCACCCCAGTGTCGTGTCAGCTCAACGTCTCAAGGCAAAGTCGGCAGGCAACGCACCAACCCGGCAGGCCCTCAATCAACATGTAGGACCGCTGCCATCCCAGCCGGTCTTGGGGCAGGTACGATGTCAGGACCTTCACGGCAGAACCAGTTCGGTGTTTCAAGTGCCAGCATTACGGACACCTGGGTGCACTCTGTCCGAACAGAGTAATCTGCGGTGTCTGCAGCCAGCCCCACCCTACCGAGGAATGCATCACCAAGCTGAAGAATGCATCGCCACCCACTCCACGATGCCCGAATCGCAGGCAAAAACACCATGCCTGGAACCCTCGATGCCCCGAGAGGCTCGCTAAAATTCTTGAGGCCTGGAAGACGCCAACAACGAGACAGCGGGCTACGGCAGAGCATAACCCTCAGCTGACGATGGGTGCAGGGAATCCCGGAATACCGCAGAACTCGCATTAGGCAACCCAACTCAATGCCCAGGAATTTCCTACCCTTGAAGGCTCAGCCCGGCGCCATGAACAGGAGCATCCTCCCCCACTACCGCAACGAAGAAACAAAAACATGAGTAACGAGCAACGCGAAAAGGAAACATCTGGGCAATACAATCAGCAGACGGCACTACACGAGCCCCCACCGGCCATAACACGACAACACAAGTACTCCTTGCCCGGCACAGCCACTATGCAGGCAGTGCCTGCACCTCACCAGCAGATGCCGGCTACCCAACTTGGCATACAGCAACAGGCCACGGTGTGCACAGTGAAAAAATATAACCCTCAGCAGCCCCCCACAGATTACAACAGCCCAGATAATATCCACTGCTTCGAACCCACCGATAACACAGGCCCTCAACAGGTAGGATCTCTTAACACTCATCAAGGCATTCATGGATATTATCTGCAACACAATCACCTCCACGGAACAACAGAACATTTCCCTGCAGATAGTCAGCACACTCCTGAGGGTATGCTTTCTGACAGAGGAGGAGGCAGTGGATGCCATGAATCTGCAGATTATCAGAGCGGACAGAGCCAGTCCCCAGCTCAGGAAACAGCTGAGATGGAGTAACCTCAGTACCAGTTATGGTTGCTTATGAGGTACACTAGCTGAACTGTCCGGAACAGTGCTTGAGCAGCATATGCTGCAACAATGAAGAATCAATTCTCCTTCAGGAGCCAGAGACGCGTCGTCTCAAGATTAAGACCCCGTGCCAGGACCCTGATCTTGGCGAACATTATACATACATACACTTCAACTCCATATTGTTTCAGGCTATGGAACGATACTCTTCTCTAGACTGAGGGACTGACCATCTCAAAACTTTAAGGGTGATGGACTGATTACATCGTCTTCAAGTATCTTCTGCTTCTATCATCTTTTCTGTACTCGACTGAAGAAGCCTACTGTGTAGGCGAAACGATTCGAAATAAAGATACCTAACTGTTGCATATGTGTCTCACCTAACACAGATCCCTGGATCTTCAATCTCTGTAGTGACGTATAAAGCGATATAAATAAAGTACTGAGAATGTCGAATCAAATAAGAACCAGAAATATCAGATTTAAATCAGTTAAAATTTTGTTTATAAAGGCCATAGGTAAGTACTGGTTTTCAAACAGAGTTGGAGATGCGTGGAACAATATTCTGAGGAGGACAACAGAGGTTAAGACCATGGGTAGCTTTAAAGAGAGACTGAACAAATATATAAGTGAGAAGGGCTGGGTTTGACTAGTACCTGAAGTATTGAAGCAAATTCTTGGAAAGCTTTGGTAAAAGGCTGGGCAATTAGGTGGGTGGGATTGGTTGGTTTAGATAAACACTTGAATAGTTTGGGCCAGTTGGCCTGCTGCAGTGTTACTCCATTCTTATGTTCGAGTTGGACCTCCCTGGCATGGACTAATAGGCCTGCTGCAGTGCTTTTGTTCTTATTGGCTGTCATTAATTCCTTCACGTCACCTGTCTGCAGTATATAAGCCACTTACCAGTATATATTCTACACTTACCAGGGCTGATAAAATAAACATGTTTAGGCTGAGGGACCACTTCAACTGACTGGCGATAAGTTTCAACAAAACCAAAGTGCTATACATGGATTTTTTCTCCAATATTTAGTATCTTACTCTCACAGCTACACAATATATAACTGAACAATTTGTAGCTACTTACTGTCGCAACATACACAGTAATCCCCTGAACATGTGTGGTTGTCCAAGATCTTGAAGCATAAATTGTCCTGGATACAAATACCAGGGCAGTTGACTGTGTTGTTACAAACTGTCTTGCGCAGTGTGCAGCACTTGCAGCCCGAGTTACCACAGCTTGACTTAACCTCATGCTCAAGTGCCAGACAAGTGTCTCGACACACTCCATCACCATCATCACAGAAAGGCTGAGCATTACATCCTGTTGAAGAACAAACATGTCTGTTGAAGAACACGTACATATTATCTGTTGAAGAACACAAGCGATGTTTTCTTTAAGAACACTGCCAGGTATTTGTTGTACTCTAACATACAACTGTGTGATACATTCTATAACACGTAATAAACAGCAGCACAAAATGGTTGGTGGTGAACTTTATGTTAAGGAAAGCTTTGTATTATTTACAAATGATGATATATACAACGATCCGAAATGTGTAATAAAGTTGGTAGAATTACCGACAATATGTAAAGTAAAAGGACACAAGTGCAACTAATGTGACATTTATTGTGGCAACGTTTCGCTCTCCAGGAGCTTTATCAAGCCATTACAAACAATACATGGACACAGAGGGTATATAAAGGCTCAGAGTGAGGTGAATACCAGTGAGGTACCATTTCAATGTTCACTAGTGGTAGTAGTAGTAGTAGTAGTGGTAGTGACAAAAGTAATACAATATGGTAGAGCAATTAATTCGTACAAGAGTAAAAGGATATAAAAGCTATTACTTGGGTAACATAAAAATAGGTTGGACAAATATAGACTGGAAAGAGGCAGCTTGTTTCAATGTTCACTCTCTGTAATGTTCTTTGTGTAGTATAACAGGAGAGACTATGTTATACTACACAAAGCACATTACAGAGAGTGAACACTGAAACAAGCTGCCTCTTTCCAGTCTATATTTGTCCAACCTATTTTTATGTTACCCAAGTAATAGCTTTTATATCCTTTTACTCATGTACGAATTAATTGCTCTACCATATTGTATTACTTTTGTCACTACCACTACTACTACTACTACCACTACTACTACTACCACTACTACTACTACTACTACCAATAGTGAACATCGAAATGTTACCTCACTAGTATTGCACCTCACTCTGAGCCTTTATATACCCTCTAGATCCGAAATGTGTCAAGTGGCAGTGGTGGAAAATATTAAGTAATGTTCACTTAGATAAAGGCTTTCCTCGCAGGGATGATCCTCGTCCCGAAAATACAATCAAGACGAAGGACTCAGTATCTTGTTTTGCTTAAATAAAGATATTTATCAATTCCTCAAAAAAAAAATCAAGATTATATAATAATAATAATAATAAATAAAAAAATGGCAAATAATAATAATAATCATTTAAATAAAAACAGGGCACAATACCGTGATGAAACGATATTAAATAACCCACATAGAAATATAAAATCTTATTTCAAAGTACATGTACAAGGAATCAGTTCTCAGGCGAACATTCAGACATACTATTAATAAACGCTTAGTTATGAGATATTTCGGTTTAAACTGCAGCTGTTAGCTTAGGATTAGATATACTCCTACTGGTAAGCTTCTTTTGATTGGATCATAGGGAAGCTGTGTTTTTCAGAGACGCCAGAACTGATAGTTGACTAAGGTAATAAAACTATGATATTAAGTTAATCTTATATATTTATTCTGAAGGATTGTTTCCCACAAGTGTTTTCTGTTATGTTAGTAGAGGTTCTGCTCACCTTTCTTGGTACCTTTGTGACAGCAACTTGGTATTCAACTACATCGTAAATATAATTATAATGAATGTTTCTCTGAGGAGAATTAACTTGTGTTCAGTCCTTGAGACTCATTCTAAGTCCTGTGTAGTGACTGTCAGAGAAATATTACAATGTAAGGTATGAGAGTTGACTTTGTATAGCTTTAGTGTGTCATTATAAAGCTTATATTCTCCACATATGTTCACAAATTGAAGAAAATTTTGGCGAAAATAAACCCAATCTGTATGATTTGTCACGATTCAAAAGTGATAAACATATCTCAGAAATTGAGAAAATATTGTAAATTACTTATGGAAAAATAATATTTTACACATTTTTATTTACTGTAATTGCTGCTAATCTTTGGTGTATCTATTATCTACTGGGCGACAGTGTGAAAGGTAGACATAGAATTTAATTGTGATTGATTGGTACTTGATTATGTTACATGTAACAACAGGATGAATTACTTACTGTCACAACAAATACAGTCACTGCCTGAACAATGGGAATTAATCAAAGGCTTTGTGCACATCCTGGAGTCCATGCATATTCCTGGGCACTGCATAGAGATGTTACATGTAACCTCACGTAGTGTGCAACATTTGCAACCAGAGACACTGCAGCCTCCCTTCATCTCCCGTTCATCACTATGACACCATTCTCTGCACACACCATTACCATCATCACAGAAAGGTTGTGCATTACATTCTGTTGAATATAATATTTATAATATTACGAGTTTTGTCAACACTAAATAAATGTTTGTACATTTTAGATAAACTAATTCAATTTGTATTACAATTGCTAAAAAATATGAAATATCAGTAGAGTTATTGTCTTGTTATTTTACTGATTTTATTGGGAACTCTTTTCTAACACCCTCTAGATGTTACTTGCTCTTCAGAAACTCTCCTGGCACCCTTGAGAATTATTTGACACTCGAAAGCTCACTTCTGACATCCTCACAATTCTCTGGCAATCTCGAGAACTCTTCTAACACTCGACAATTCTACACTGACTCCTTCACGAAGTCTAGTATATCATAGCTATGGATAAAAGAAATTCCTCCAGCCATTGTTATTATTATCAAAATGCCTTATCTTTCACCCTAAGGCACGGTCAAGGTTATACTTTGTGTTATCCTCCAGTTCTTCAGAAATACTCGAATGCGTAGACTATCAGTCACTTAAATATATCAGTGTTGCTTGTGATCATTAAGAGGATATTACTAGTGCTGGGGAAGTATAGGTTAACTTGTAATTGGGTCTTCTAAGAGATGGCTACTGGGTGAGCCTTGAGAGATTTCTTGAGGCTGGGTTTTCCCTCCTATTGTCACTCCCTCGGCTTCTCTTTCTATCCTATACATGGGTATTAGATATCAAGAATACAAAAATTCCTGCTGACTGGATGGCTGACAGAGGCAGAAGGTGCTGGAAGCTGTTTTGATTTCCACAACGGATAAAATCCCACTAAAGATTAATATCCACCTTATGATCATCCGCCACATGAAAGGACAAAGAGCATAAAGAAACCATGTAGTAAGCATAAAGAAACCATGTAGTAGGCATAAAGAAACCATGTAGTAGGCATAAAGAAACCATGTAGTAGGCATAAAGAAACCATGTAGTAGGCATAAAGAAACCATGTAGTAGGCATAAAGAAACCATGTTGTAGGCATAAAGAAACCATGTAGTAGGCATAAAGAAACCATGTAGTAGGCATAAAGAAACCATGTAGTAGGCATAAAGAAACCATGTAGTAGGCATAAAGAAACCATGTAGTAGGCATAAAGAAACCATGTAGTAGGCATAAAGAAACCATGTAGTAGGCATAAAGAAACCATGTAGTAGGCATAAAGAAACCATGTAGTAGGCATAAAGAAACCATGTAGTAGGTATACTGTCCAACATATTTTCTGCAAGTTGACACACACTTCCCTCCTTGCTACCAGTCATCTATTTTCTCCACTATATTAACTTTGTAGAGAGAATGGAGCGAAACAGAATGACTTCAAGAGTGTATCAGTCTGTAGTGGAAGGAAGGCGGGGTAGGGGTCGGCCTAGGAAGGGTTGGAGGGAGGGGGTAAAGGAGGTTTTGTGTGCGAGGGGCTTGGACTTCCAGCAGGCATGCGTGAGCGTGTTTGATAGGAGTGAATGGAGACAAATGGTTTTTAATACTTGACGTGCTGTTGGAGTGTGAGCAAAGTAACATTTATGAAGGGATTCAGGGAAACCGGCAGGCCGGACTTGAGTCCTGGAGATGGGAAGTACAGTGCCTGCAATCTGAAGGAGGGGTGTTAATGTTGCAGTTTAAAAACTGTAGTGTAAAGCACCCTTCTGGCAAGACAGTGATGGAGTGAATGATGGTGAAAGTTTTTCTTTTTCGGGCCACCCTGCCTTGGTGGGAATCGGCCAGTGTGATAATAAAAAAAAAAAAAATAAAAATAATATTAACTTTGTTTTATCTTACTCCGTTTCTTTTATTAAATGTCATGAACTCTTTACAAGGTTTCTTTTCCACAAATTCTCATAATAATGTTACAGGAGTGGAACAATGTTGTTGGCACAGTTACAGAAGAAAAGTTTAGTGGTACAGTTACAGCAGCAATGCTATGTTTTGTGTCATTTTTCTGGTATTTATGACAATAAGAGAATATAATGCATGTTGTAGAAGCGGGTATTTGACACATAGAAAACTGAAGATAACAGACATATGACCTGGAGTTAGAAGAGGACATAGACTAAGGTAAATAGCAGCTATGTAGAGGATATCAGGGTTTAGAGAAACCAGACATATATGAGACTTCTTGGTTAACAGACAAACAGAATATAAATTGCAATAGACATAAATTTGATATGTGGGAAATTTGAAGAATCTCAAACAAAAATAGTATACATTGTTTTCCCTTCATTGGAGTTGTCTTAATTAATGCTGGTCAGGAGTTATTGATCCTAGGAACTAAAGTTCTTCTCTTAAATGTTGATGACATCTCATTACTCAGGATTATTGTAGCTCTTACAAGTTTTGTGTTGACCTTGGAGAGGCAGGAGTCAGTAGGAGAAGCAGGAGGAGTCAGTAGGAGAGGCAGGAGGAGTCAGTAGGAGAAGCAGAAGGGTTGAGTACGAGAGGCAGGAGGAAACAGTAGAGGCAGGAGGAATCAGTAGCTGAGGCAGGAGTCTGCAGGTGAGGCATGTGGAGTCAGTAGGAGAGGTAGAAGGAGTCAGTAGGAGAGGCTGAAGGAGTCAGTAGGAGAGGCTGAAGGAGTCAGAAGGTGAGG
>NC_069454.1:32784133-32852745 GCF_026875155.1 Cherax quadricarinatus | reverse complement strand
TGTTGTGGTAGGTTGTTGTGTATTTGTGTAGGATTGTTAGTGTATGTTGTGTAGGATTGAGGATCCTACTGTACCCATTTTATATCTTTATTTAATATTAAGCTGTAAAGTTTTTTAAATAAAATATAAAAAAAATTTGGATATCACCACTTAAGAGCGCTGCAATAAGAGCTGTGTGCCACTGTTTTTGTTTGGGTATGCGGTGTTGCCATACCTTGCAGCGATAGTGACATTTACGTTTCTGGTAGGATGGCAACTGTTGGGCTTTTACTGTCCAGGATGCCATTACTCCATTCGCCTTTTCCAGCCCCCATGACTGATTTCTTTCTTCATGGAATTGCAGGAGAAAGATAAATATAATTATGGTAGCCTGTACCCCCCTAATGCCTGCCATTTTCACTCTTCACTCTTTTACTCATATACAACTATATTTATTTCTCTTTTCCAGTCACCTAGCAAACCCTAGTATCTGCTTTAGCAATCGCCACTGAATTACTAGTAAATTTTCTACTTCAAAACCCTCTTCACTGCTCACTTTTCCCTTAACTTCACAAACCCCTTTCAGTTAACCTTTTATTTCACACTCCCCTTCCCGCCTCGCTTCACAGTCCGGTTTCACCTATTACACTTCTTACTTCTTTCCATTCTGACAGGACCAGAAAGTTTTAATCAATGGCTTTATCCATACAAATCCCCCTCAATTCCATTTATCGGGGGTTGTCGTATTGTTGACTGTCTGACTTGGTCTGCTGTCTCAGCCATTTTTAAAAGCAGTGAGGGAAGTAAACGCCACGTTCAACCTGACTTTCCTTGAGTTTTGCGATGAGGTACTTGAGTCGACCACTAACTGCCACACCCTCATTATAATATGTCAAATATTATTATTTTCACCGTCTTTATTACGATTTAATTTCATTTATCTTATGTCTATCATGTTGGAATAATTATGATAGATAAAATTATTGCTAATTATAGCATAAGTACAAGACATTTTCTTGCAGATGAACAGATTATTGACGCAGCATTTTTCCTCAGTCACTGACTCATCCTGCTTCACCTACTGATTCTTCATGCCTCACTTACTGACTCTTGTCTCTCCTACTGATTCCTCCTGCCTCACCTACTGACACCTCCTTCCTCTCATACTCACTCTCCTACTATCTCCTCCTGCCTCACCTACTGACTCGTCCTACCTCTCCCACTGATTCCTCCTGCCTCACCTATTGACTCCTCTTGCCTCTCCTACTCCTCCTGCCTTCCCACTCCTCCTGCCTCACCTACTGACCCCCCCTGCTTCCCTTTTTTTACTCCCGTCCTCCTACTGAATTTCTCTGCCTCTCCCCCTTGGGGTCCTCCTTTCCCCAACTACTGGGTTTCCGCCTCTCCTTTGGGCTTTCCTGCCTTTCCCACTGACCCCCTCCTGTCTTTAAAAAATTAACCCTCCCGCCTCCCCCTAAGACCCCTCCTGCCTCTCCTACTGACTTTCCCGGCCTCAAATTTCTGACTCCTCCTGCCTAACCTACTGAAATTTTCCCGTCTTCCTACTGACTCTTCCTGCCCCCAATACTAATTCTTCCTGCCTCCCCCTTTGGGCTCCTTCGCCCCTCCACTGATCCTTAAACCCCTCCTACGGGCTCCTTCTACCCCTCCTTTCTGACTCCACTTTCCTCACCTGCCCGATCCTGCCCCCAGCTAAAGATTCCCCCTGCCTTTACTGTTTTCCCCCTGCCTTGTTCTCAACCCCCCTTTTGCTTCTCCTACTGGGCTCCTCCTGCCCTCCTACTGACTCCCTGGGTTCTCCTACTGGGCTCCTGCCTCTCCCCAAAGGGCAAAAAAACTTGTAAAGCTAAATAATTTCCCGGTAAAGAGATGTATCAAAAAATTTAAGGGGAAGAAATTTTGTTCCTAGGATCAAAAAATCCTGGGCCCGCATTAATTTTAAGGGCAAATCCAAAGGGGGGAAAACAATGTAAATATTTTTTTTTTGGGGTTCTTTTAAAATTTCCCCCCATATCAAATTTATGTCATTTCCCAAATTTTTATTTGTTTGTCTGTTAACCAAGAAGTCTCATATATGTCTGGTTTCTCTAAACCCTGATATCCTCTACATAGCTGCTATTTACCTTAGTCTATGTCCTCTTCTAACTCCAGGTCATATGTCTGTTATCTTCAGTTTTCTATGTGTCAAATACCCGCTTCTACAACATGCATTATATTCTCTTATTGTCATAAATACCAGAAAAATGACACAAAACATAGCATTGCTGCTGTAACTGTACCACTAAACTTTTCTTCTGTAACTGTGCCAACAACATTGTTCCACTCCTGTAACATTATTATGAGAATTTGTGGAAAAGAAACCTTGTAAAGAGTTCATGACATTTAATAAAAGAAACGGAGTAAGATAAAACAAAGTTAATATTATTTTTATTTTTTTTTTTTTATTATCACACTGGCCGATTCCCACCAAGGCAGGGTGGCCCGAAAAAGAAAAACTTTCACCATCATTCACTCCAATCACTGTCTTGCCAGAAGGGTGCTTTACACTACAGTTTTTAAACTGCAACATTAACCCCCCTCCTTCAGATTGCAGGCACTGTACTTCCCATCTCCAGGACTCAAGTCCGGCCTGCCGGTTTCCCTGAATCCCTTCATAAATGTTACTTTGCTCACACTCCAACAGCACGTCAAGTATTAAAAACCATTTGTCTCCATTCACTCCTATCAAACACGCTCACGCATGCCTGCTGGAAGTCCAAGCCCATCGCACACAAAAACCTCCTTTACCCCCTCCCTCCAACCCTTCCTAGGCCGACCCCTACCCCGCCTTCCTTCCATACAGACTGATACACTCTTGAAGTCATTCTGTTTCGCTCCATTCTCTCTACAAAATTAATATAGTGGAGAAAATAGATGACTGGTAGCAAGGAGGGAAGTGTGTGTCAACTTGCAGAAAATATGTTGGACAGTATACCTACTACATGGTTCTTATGCCTACTACATGGTTTCTTTATGCCTACTACATGGTTTCTTTATGCCTACTACATGGTTTCTTTATGCCTACTACATGGTTTCTTTATGCCTACTACATGGTTTCTTTATGCCTACTACATGGTTTCTTTATGCCTACTACATGGTTTCTTTATGCCTACTACATGGTTTCTTTATGCCTACTACATGGTTTCTTTATGCCTACAACATGGTTTCTTTATGCCTACTACATGGTTTCTTTATGCCTACTACATGGTTTCTTTATGCCTACTACATGGTTTCTTTATGCCTACTACATGGTTTCTTTATGCCTACTACATGGTTTCTTTATGCTTACTACATGGTTTCTTTATGCTCTTTGTCCTTTCATGTGGCGGATGATCATAAGGTGGATATTAATCTTTAGTGGGATTTTATCCGTTGTGGAAATCAAAACAGTTCCAGCACCTTCTGCCTCTGTCAGCCATCCAGTCAGCAGGAATTTTTTGTATTCTTGATATCTAATACCCATGTATAGGATAGAAAGAGAAGCCGAGGGAGTGACAATAGGGGGGAAAAACCCAGCCTCAAGAAATCTCTCAAGGCTCACCCAGTAGCCATCTCTTAGAAGACCCAATTACAAGTTAACCTATACTTCCCCAGCACTAGTAATATCCTCTTAATGATCACAAGCAACACTGATATATTTAAGTGACTGATAGTCTACGCATTCGAGTATTTCTGAAGAACTGGAGGATAACACAAAGTATAACCTTGACCGTGCCTTAGGGTGAAAGATAAGGCATTTTGATAATAATAACAATGGCTGGAGGAATTTCTTTTATCCATAGCTATGATTATACTAGACTTCGTGAAGGAGTCAGTGTAGAATTGTCGAGTGTTGAAGAGTTCTCGAGATTGCCAGAGAATGTGAGGATGTCAGAAGTGAGCTTTCGAGTGTCAAATAATTCTCAAGGGTGCCAGGAGAGTTTCTGAAGAGCAAGTAACATCTAGAGGGTGTTAGAAAAGAGTTCCCAATAAAATCAGTAAAATAACAAGACAATAACTCTACTGATATTTCATATTTTTTAGCAATTGTATACAAATTGAATTAGTTTATCTAAATGTACAAACATTTATTTAGTGTTGACAAAACTCGTAATATTATAAAATATTATATTCAACAGAATGTAATGCACACCTTTCTGTGATGATGGTAATGGTGTGTGCAGAGAATGGTGTCATAGTGATGAACGGGAGATGAAGGGAGGCTGCAGTGTCTCTGGTTGCAAATAGTTGCACACTACGTGAGGTTACATGTAACATCTCTATGCAGTGCCCAGGAATATGCATGGACTCCAGGATGTGCACAAAGCCTTTGATTAATTCCCATTGTTCAGGCAGTGACTGTATTTGTTGTGACAGTAAGTAATTCATCCTGTTGTTACATGTAACATAATCAAGTACCAATCAATCACATTAAATTCTATGTCTACCTTTCACACTGTCGCCCAGTAGATAATAGATACACCAAAGATTAGCAGCAATTACAGTAAATAAAAATGTGTAAAAATATTATTTTTCCATAAGTAATTTACAATATTTTCTCAATTTCTGAGATATGTTTATCACTTTTGAATCGTGACAAATCATACAGATTGGGTTTATTTTCGAAAAATTTTCTTCAATTTGTGAACATATGTGGGAATAAGCTTTATAATGACACACTAAAGCTATACAAAGTCAACATTCTTACCTTACATTGTAATATTTCTCTGACAGTCACTACACAGGACTTAGAATGAGTCTCAAGGACTGAACACAAGTTAATTCTCCTCAGAGAAACATTCATTACAATTATATTTACGATGTAGTTGAATACCAAGTTGCTGTCACAAAGGTACCCAAAAAAGGTGAGCAGAACCTCTACTAATAACAGAAAAAAACTTGTGGGGAAAAAATCCTTCAGAATAAATTATATAAAATTAACTTAATATCATAGTTTTAAATTTCCTTAGTCAACTATCAGTTCTGGCGTCCCCTGAAAACAAAATTCCCTTATACAATCCAAAATATTTTCTTCCATAATATTAATTAAAAAAATTGGTTTCCCGAATTTCTGAAAAAGGGGTTTCATTTTTTTGTTTGCATATGTCCAACTTTCCCTTAAAAATTTACTTGGGGAAAAAAAGATTATTTTTTTTTTCTATTGGGGGTTATTTTGTATCGTTCCAGTACGGTATTGTCCCCTTTTTTTTTATTTAAAGTTTAATTTTTTATATTATTTTTTTTAAATTTTTAATTTTTTATTTTTTTTTTTTTTGAGGAATGTGATAAATATCCTTATTTAAGCAAAACAAGATACTGAGTCCTTCTTCTTGATTGCATTTTCGGGACGAGTATCATCCCTGCGAGGAAAGCCTTTATCTAAGTGAACATTACTTAATATTTTCCACCACTGCCACTTGGCACATTTCGGATCGTTGTATATATCATCATTTGTAAATAATACAACGCTTTCCCTCTCATAAAGTTCACCAACCATTTTGTGCTGTTGTTTATTACGTGTTATAGAATGTATCACACAGTTGTATGTTAACGTACAACAAATACCTGGCAGTGTTCTTAAAGAAAACATCACTTGTGTTCTTCAACAGATAATATGTACGTGTTCTTCAACAGACATGTTTGTTCTTCAACAGGATGTAATGCTCAGCCTTTCTGTGATGATGGTGATGGAGTGTGTCGAGACACTTGTCTGGCACTTGAGCATGAGGTTAAGTCAAGCTGTGGTAACTCGGGCTGCAAGTGCTGCACACTGCGCAAGACAGTTTGTCACAACACAGTCAACTGCCCTGGTATTTGTCTCCAGGAAAATTTATGCTTCAAGACTTTGGACAACCACACATGTTCAGGGGATTACTGTGTATGTTGCGACAGTAAGTAGCTACAAAATGTTCAGTTGTATATTGTGTAGCTGTGAGAGTAAGATACTAAATATTGGAGAAAAATCCCATGTATAGCACTTTGGTTTTGTTGAAACTTATCGCCAGTCAGTTGAAGTGGTCCCTCAGCCTAAACATGTTTATTTTATCAGCCCTGATAAGTGTAGAATATATATTGGTAAGTGGCTTATATACTGCAGACAGGTGACGTGAAGGAATTAATGACAGCCAATAAGAACAAACGCACTGCAGCAGGCCTATTAGTCCATGCCAGGGAGGTCCAACTCGAACATAAGAATGGAGTAACACTGCAGCAGGCCAACTGGCCCAAACTATTCAAGTGTTTCTCTAAACCAACCAATCCCACCCACCCACTTGCCCAGCCTTTTACCAAAGCTTTCCAAGAATTTGCTTCAATACTTCAGGTACTAGTCAAACCCAGCCCTTCTCACTTATATATTTGTTCAGTCTCTCTTTAAAGCTACCCATGGTCTTAACCTCTGTTGTCCTCCTCAGAATATTGTTCCACGCATCTCCAACTCTGTTTGAAAACCAATACTTACCTATGGCCTTTATAAACAAAATTTTAACTGATTTAAATCTGATATTTCTGGTTCTTATTTGATTCGACATTCTCAGTACTTTATTTATATCGCTTTATACGTCACTACAGAGATTGAAGATCCAGGGATCTGTGTTAGGTGAGACACATATGCAACAGTTAGGTATCTTTATTTCGAATCGTTTCGCCTACACAGTAGGCTTCTTCAGTCGAGTACAGAAAAGATGATAGAAGCAGAAGATACTTGAAGACGATGTAATCAGTCCATCACCCTTAAAGTTTTGAGATGGTCAGTCCCTCAGTCTAGAGAAGAGTATCGTTCCATAGCCTGAAACAATATGGAGTTGAAGTGTATGTATGTATAATGTTCGCCAAGATCAGGGTCCTGGCACGGGGTCTTAATCTTGAGACGACGCGTCTCTGGCTCCTGAAGGAGAATTGATTCTTCATTGTTGCAGCATATGCTGCTCAAGCACTGTTCCGGACAGTTCAGCTAGTGTACCTCATAAGCAACCATAACTGGTACTGAGGTTACTCCATCTCAGCTGTTTCCTGAGCTGGGGACTGGGCTCTGTCCGCTCTGATAATCTGCAGATTCATGGCATCCACTGCCTCCTCCTCTGTCAGAAAGCATACCCTCAGGAGTGTGCTGACTATCTGCAGGGAAATGTTCTGCTGTTCCGTGGAGGTGATTGTGTTGCAGATAATATCCATGAATGCCTTGATGAGTGTTAAGAGATCCTACCTGTTGAGGGCCTGTGTTATCGGTGGGTTCGAAGCAGTGGATATTATCTGGGCTGTTGTAATCTGTGGGGGGCTGCTGAGGGTTATATTTTTTCACTGTGCACACCGTGGCCTGTTGCTGTATGCCAAGTTGGGTAGCCGGCATCTGCTGGTGAGGTGCAGGCACTGCCTGCATAGTGGCTGTGCCGGGCAAGGAGTACTTGTGTTGTCGTGTTATGGCCGGTGGGGGCTCGTGTAGTGCCGTCTGCTGATTGTATTGCCCAGATGTTTCCTTTTCGCGTTGCTCGTTACTCATGTTTTTGTTTCTTCGTTGCGGTAGTGGGGGAGGATGCCCTGTTCATGGCGCCGGGCTGAGCCTTCAAGGGTAGGAAATTCCTGGGCATTGAGTTGGGTTGCCTAATGCGAGTTCTGCGGTATTCCGGGATTCCCTGCACCCATCGTCAGCTGAGGGTTATGCTCTGCCGTAGCCCGCTGTCTCGTTGTTGGCGTCTTCCAGGCCTCAAGAATTTTAGCGAGCCTCTCGGGGCATCGAGGGTTCCAGGCATGGTGTTTTTGCCTGCGATTCGGGCATCGTGGAGTGGGTGGCGATGCATTCTTCAGCTTGGTGATGCATTCCTCGGTAGGGTGGGGCTGGCTGCAGACACCGCAGATTACTCTGTTCGGACGAGTGCACCCAGGTGTCCGTAATGCTGGCATTGAAACACCGAACTGGTTCTGCCGTGAAGGTCCTGACATCGTACCTGCCCAAGAACCGGCTGGGATGGCAGCGGTCCTACATGTTGATTGAGGGCCTGCCGGGTTGGTGCGTTGCCTGCCGACTTTGCCTTGAGACGTTGAGCTGACACGACACTGGGGTGAGCTGATACTGCCTCAATGGGCATCATCAGCGGGAATCGCATCACTACACCCTTGGAGGAGATCTGCCGAGAATCCAGTTCCTCCAGAGTAAAGGAGCGGTCTGTCCCCATGACTATTTTCAAGGTGGTATGCATTTCCTTGTTGTTAGGAGTCAGTATTGGTTCTCCTCTCAGGTTAAACCATATCATGAACCTCAGTTTGTGCCGAGTTTCTAGGTGTTTAACCGACCCTAGTGGGTTTTGTGTTCTCCATAAGCCTTTTCTTGAATCTGGAAGGTGTTTTGAGCTGGTTTACTTGCTCCTTGGAGGGACGGCGTGTCTTACTGTTGTTCACATTGATCCATCCTTCCGTATTCGCTGGCTGCATGGTTAGGCTTGTCAAATCTGGAAACTCTTCCTCTTATGACACGGGTGGTCTCGCAACTTCTTCGCTGGATTACCCCCCACATTTCTAAATCCGAGTCGTCCATTTCTAAATCCGAGTCCTCTGTCGTGTCCCTGGAGGAATCGTGACCTCTTCCTTTCGGCAGAAGCCTGTGTATATCCACGTACGTCTGGAGTTGAAGTATGTATGCAAAATGTTCGCATCGACCATAGCCCGGGAAAACGGTCTCAATCTTGCGATGCCCCGTCTCTGGGTCCCGAGGGAGAAAGGTTTCTACAATGATGCGACATATGCTGCTCAAGCACTTTTTCTGGTCAGTTCAACTGGTGCATCTCATAAGCGACAACACCATTGTACTCCTAACTGTGGACACTGGGCGAGGAGGAGGTATGTCGTTATCAGGGGGCAACAGCATGTCTGGTTCGTTGACTCCATGGTACACTAGTGTGGCCGCAGTCTAGTGGGTCCTCTTCGGGAGGGAATATCAGCCCTAGTTGCCTGGGGGAGAGTCTCAGTAACTTCGCACTCCAGAAGATTGTGTTGGGGGGCGCTGGACAACGTGCTGGCAGTACTGGCACAAACTCCTCAGCCTTGTCTAAAATCATCTTGGCTGGGGGGAAAGCCCAAACGAAGCCAAATGGATGGCGGTTACACTGCGCTCTGGACCAGCTTCAATCACATGGAGGGGGTTCTCTCTGAGTCGCTGCTCGGTATCACTGTTGAGATGGGGTATCACCTAAGACCTCCCCCATAAAGTTTCATGGCTATGGTACCCACCGTTTGGTCTGTCGCAGGCTGAGGGGGAAACAGTAATCCCATCATGTGGATAGTTGTTGCTGCCTTGGCTGCATCATCTGCCGCCTCATTTCCCGGATGCCAGCAGGGCTGGGGGATCCGGGTTCAATGTCGATCAGTTACACTGAACTTCTAAGGCTGTCATTATGCTCAGGATCGATGTGATGAGGTGAACGTTGTCCTCTGGTTGAGGATGGAGAGGGCATTGATTGCAGAGGTGGAATCAAATGTGTGACAGGTCGGAGGGCATGTGATTAATGCCTGCTGAATCGCCCCCAGCTCAGCTTGAAGGATCGTGCAGTGGTCAGGGAGTCGCCAGCCTTGTGTGTGATCATTCTGGTACAGTCCAGCTGCTGCTCTCTTCCTGTCAGGGTCGACGAACCATCTGTGAAATACTCTGCACTTTTTGCCTCCCTCTGCCAGTGCCATGCTTGTTCGCATGATTGCTGAGGGTGTCTTGACTGCAGGGGACCCCTAAGAGAGGGTAGTTGCATGACGCAAACCCATCGGCTGGATCTGGGCGCCGGGGGAGGTTGTGGATGATACCAGCAAAGGGAAGGTTACAACTCTTCTCAAGGAGTAGTTGTATAGGCAGTAGCTTCTGCCCAGCAGCACAAAACGAACGAATCAAGGAGTACCCCGTAAAGAGTGTGGGATCTTGTCATGGTTGTCAATATCCATCTCCTTAGGGGGGGTACTTTGCTGCCGGTGCAGAATCGCGGCTACTTTGCAGGCTTTTTATGTATCTTGCTCTGTCAGCCAGGAAGGAAGCCGGGCTTCAGATCTAAGACATACTGTGCTGGTCCAGATGGTGGCCCCAAGCATAGTTCTTATCGCAGGTTTTTTGTACGTCCTCTACCCTTTGCTGCTCTGCGGGAAGAGATGAGCTAACGCCGGTGCACTGGGCATGCAAAGAGTACGTAACCTTTATTCGGCGCATGTACACACCCTCATTTACAGGCTATCTCCCCAAACCCAGCGAACCAGGTTGTAGAGTTGATGATGGGGCCCCGTCGTTCAACTAGTGCCAGGTTCTACCCAAATAAGAAGATGGTTTTGGCAATCGCAGAGGTTGTGTGGGTCCCGCTCCCCTGTCTGCCCTTGTCTTCCCATTCTAGGGCTGGTGAAGCAGGGTTTCTGCTTCTTGTGGCTTCTATTTCTGCTTTGCTTACCGTGGAGTGCCTATACTTATCACTGTACATAGTGTACATATTGCTGTTATAAATTGGTGAAGGATAATATAAGTCTAAACTTTTTCTACTGTGTTTATTTGCTCCATTACCCCCGGGGGTAACAGGCCATTTGGAATCGGGGTTGTAATTTTGCACATAGTCAATCAGCGAGCGTATAGCTTGTATATAGTAAAAGCGAAGTACATCTTTGCTCGCCCCTACACGGTGCCTCGTCATGGCTCTCATGGCGTTGAGTCTGAGTAGAGCACGGGACCTGACATACTCGGCCTGTTATTGAAAGGTCAGCTTTTTATCAATGTAGATTCCCAAGTACAGGTAGGAGCCTGTCCACACAAGTTCCATATCCTGAATACGTAATCTTTTCACAGGATCGGGTCCCTTGAACATCATTGCAAGAGATTTCTCGGCCGAGATCTTGAGGCCTAGTTCCTTGCAAGACTGGGTAAATAGGTCCAAAGCTTTCTGAGCCTGTCGCTCCAAATTGCCTTTCCCATTCATCAGCATAGCTGAGGAGCTGCGTTCCACTATGAAAGGGAAGGCTCACAAGTTCCTGCATAAGGACGTTAAACAGGGTAGGACTGTGGTGTGCCGTTTTCCAGGGTTTTAAAGAAAGAGTAGTGCCCCTGAAGCTGAACAGGCCAGCCTGCCCTATGGTAGGACTCTTTTCCACGCCAGGAGGCGTCCTTTGTTTCCCCTTTCCCAAGCTAGTTATTGCTAAAAATGCTGTGGGGATGTCTAGCTCAAATGCCTTCTCAAGGTCGAGTTAGACGACGATACTAGGTTTTTTGTTACTATCAGCAATCTGGCTTAGTAAGGTGGTTATGCACTCTGCTGTACCCACCCCTATGGTGAAGCCAAATATGTGATGATGAGGGGGTCCAAGTTTTCATGGAGGCGGTTTAACGCCATCCTCTCAGCAGTCTTGGCTAAACAGTGGTCAGCGATAGGGGGTCTCATACTCCCTGGGTCCTTGGGCTTTGGAACTGGTACGATGGTAGCCTTTTTCCAAGATGCTGGGAGTGTCCAGGCCTTCCACGACTTGTTTATGACGTCTAGTATGGCCTCTCATCCACTCTGCCCAGCCCGTGCAATCATGGAGTATGTAACACCATCGATGCCCGGGGCAGTGTCACCTGTGTTCTTAATGGCACGTCGGAGTTCCAAGTCCGTGAGGTCTTCATCAGTCACGTCTTCCGACTCGCATGCAGCTTGTATCGTTAACTGGCGTTGTGGCAGAAGATCCGTCTGTATATTCCAGATGTCCTGTGGGAGCTGAGTGGAGGCTCCTCTGGAAGTGAAAAGCTCCACTATTTTCTCAGCTTCCTGGGATGGGTTCGGGTGTGCTGGTGGCCTCTGCTTGCTCATGCCAGTTGCTATGTTGAGCTTGCCCCATATCTCAGATAAAGTGGTGTGATGCCCGAATGTTCAGCACCACTCCAGTCATTTCTCAGTTTTTACTCTGAGACAGACTCTGCAGGCATGCTGCACAATGGCTCTCAGAGTATTCTTGTTTTCTGCCGTAGGGTTGAGGTGACAGGTTGGAGCCTTATATACCGCCAGGAGATGAGATGAAGGACACTAGTAGAGGTAAGAATGTAGTGGTTGTGCAGTCACGTCCCCCTCAAATCCAGCCATTCTCACTAGTAGAAGTTGTCCAAGTTGTTTTTCAGTTTTATGTAGATACCATTGTGTTGCAGTGTCTTATATACCTCCTGGCGGTATATAGGCTCCATCCTGTCACTTCAACTCCATGTTGTTTCAGACTATGGAACAGTACTCTTCTCCAGACTGAGGGACTGACCACCTCAAAACTTCAAGGGTGATGGACTGATTACATCGTCTTCACGTCTCTTCTATCAACTTTTCTGTACTGGACTGAAGAAGCCTAATGTGTGTGCAAAACGTTTCGTAAAAAGATACCTAACTGATGCATATGTGTCTTACCTAACAACCTCTCGGTATTTGATACCATTTTAATATCTATCCAAGGATCTATCTTCATGTAGGAGATTCCTTATACAGTGGGTCAAATTTAATCATCTTTTCTATATGTTTTACAATGATTTTATATTCATTCTGTATTAAGGAGGGCCGAAAACTGAGCAGTATAATTTTAAGTGAGGCTTTACCCGTGATGTACATAGCCATTAAAATAACTTTATGACACCTATTACTTAAACTTCTTGATATAAATCCAAGTAATCTGTAAGCCTTGTTGCGGACACTTGGGCACACTTGTAGATGAATGGTTCAGAGAACCGACACGTTGATAAATTAGACACATGTGCAACATTTGGGTATCTTTATTGAGGAAACGTTTCGCCACACAGTCTCATCAGTCCATACATTCTATTAATCTTGAATAGAATACAGCATATGAGCAGAGAAGTGGCTTATATACCGTAGGCAGGAGAGGTGCAGCAGTCGTAGGTGGTGTCACATTTGTCCATGTGGAAGAAGGTCGTGCCCAAGGGTTAGGCAAGCGAAGAATTCCCAAGTATTAAGACCCCAAGAAGTTGCAGTGTCTGACAGGAATGTAGATGAATGGTTCAGAGAACTGACATGTTGATAAATTAGACACATGTGCAACTCTTGGGTATCTTTATTGAGGAAACGTTTCACCACACAGTGGCTTCATCAGTCCATACAAAGGAAAATCGTGAAGAGCAGGGGAGAACGAGGTAATCAGTCCTTCAACCTTGAGTCGATGTGGTCAGTCCATCAATCTTGAATAGAATACAGCATATGAACGAACGAACGAACGAAAGTTCAGGTAAGATCCCATATGGGATGAGCGGGTAAGACGGGACATGCGAAGAATAGTGCTGGAGAGGAGTGTTCTTAGTCGTAGAAATGAGCCCGGGGTTAACCCAGCCCGCGTAGGCGATCGTGGGACAGATATTCAGAAGAGGGAAAATTTAGGCTCTTCTATTGGGACTCCCGGGGGGGTGAGCAGGGAGGACTGGGCAGGCGAAGATTAGCGCTAGAGAGGAGTGTAGAATTGAGCCATGTCTTAACCCTAAAGCTAAGGTGAACATGGGTCAGAGAATGGTACCTGTCAGAGAAGGTTATTAGTAAATAGGGTTAGGAGCAGGATCATGCAAGGAGTAGAAAAGGTTGTGTTGGTTTGTGGGTCTGCGAATGTCTTCGTCAAGGAGAGAGAACCCGTTGTCATGTCGTGTCTCAAGTTTGTCTATCTGTCACTGAGCGTCTTCCAGTACAGATTCAGGGGCAGGGATGTCTAATTGTGCATGGAGGGACTCGCTTGTGGCGAAGTCCTCCCCTCTGACTTCAAGTATCCAGCGCAGCGCCTTGTTCTGGACACGCTGCAGTTTCAGTAAGTTTGTTTTTGCTGCAAGAGAGAGGGCTAGAGGAGAGTAAGTTATCATAGGACGTTATTAAGGATTTTTTTAGAGGTGTAGTTTGCTGCGTTGAGAGGCAAATTTCAGCTTGTAGATGTCGCAAGGGCCTTACTAGCTGTTGCTGCCTTGAGTGAATGTGTCCTTGTAAACGAAGAAGGTAGTCTAGATTAACGCCAAGGACAGTGACAGATTGTGTGTGGGGGTGTAAGGGCGGGTGTCAGCTGTTCTGAGCTCGACAGTAATGGAGGATTACGTTTCCTGTAGTTAAAATATGTAATGCTGGATTTAGCTGCATTGGTTTTGATCCTCCATTTTTGTTCCCAGATGGCTATCCCGTCGACCTTATTTTGTGTTTTGTGTGTGAGTGTATCTATATTGGCAAGAGTGATAAGTTGTGCAATGTCGTCTGCATAGGCTATTTGTGATGGATTTGTGGAATACAGTTGTTGGAATGTCGTTAGTGTTAAAATGTAGAGGGTAGGGGAGAGGACAGATCCCTGGGGTACTCCAGCATTTAGTGTGAAGTAGTCTGAGAAACAGCCTTGGAATTTGATTCTTATGGTACGGCCGTTAGGAAGTTGCAGAGGCGTTTACGAGTAGTGAGAGGCAGGTTAAAGTTAGTGCAGAGTTTGTACTTAAGCCATTCGAGCCAGTGTCAAAAGCTTTTTCAAATCTTTTGCACCTGGGCAGTCATGTTTCTTTGTTTTGTGTTATGTGGATGTAGTTGAGAATGTGTTAATGGCATCCTGTGTGGATCTGTGTGTTCTGAAGCCAAACTGGCCATCAAAAAGTAGAGAATTGTTTTCCAGGTATTTGCAAAGGCGATGGTTGAGAGTTTTTCAAAGAGTTTTCCAAAAGTTTTGAGGAGGTTTCAAAGAGCGATAGTTTCTAGGATCAGAGTGGTCTTTATTGGGTTTAGGAAGGAGGATGGGCAGTAGCAGCTTTGAAGAGGGAAGGGAAGTATCCAAGGCAAAGGAGGCATGAGGAGGTTTGTGTAGGCAGTAATGATAGAGTCGGGAAGGTGTTTTAGGATAATATGGTTTAGGCCAGAGGCACCTGGAGCCTTGGGAGGAAGGTGTCTGAGGAGAGTTTTAGTGTCTGTGTTGGTGAAAGGGAGTGCGGGAGTTCTTGGGAGGAAGTGAGAGAGTCCAGATGGATGTGGCTATCTGGTGTTGGGTTTTTTGTGTGTGTGCAGTGTTCCAGTGTTCTATGTTCCGAATGTGTTGAAAAACGTTAGGTTGAGGTGGGTGAGGATAAAAGATGTTCTCCTAGATGTGTTTAATGATGTTAGTTGCAGCCTGCGGGTCTGAGATGTGTGTGCTGTTGTGGGTGATGTGGATGAATTTGTTGGTGGGAGTTGTTATTCTGTTTTTTTTGATAAAGTTCCAGAAGGCTTTAGTGTTTTTATATGCTTTTTGTCCGCTTGTTGTATGGTTGTGACCAGTGATTGTTGGGGTCTTGATCTAGGCTGTGTAGAATGTTGTTTTAATGAAAAATGAGATCTAATCGGACTTGATTAAATCTATGTGTTTTAGAGGAGTGAGGGGTTGAAGGAATAACGAGCGGTGTGAGTTTTCTTTGGTATTGCGGTGTACGCTGCTTGTGTAATAGTGTCCTGGATGAGATCAAGTTGAGTATTGATGTCAGAGATAGGTTTGTTGTAGTCATAGGTGAGGTTATTATTGTCTATGTGTTGTTTGAAAGCATCCCTGTCAGCGTTCTTGTAGGAGATTGAAGGTGTGGCTCGGATGAGGATAGGGTTGGAGATGTGTAAGATGACTGGAGAGTTTACCTGGAGAGAGTTCTGGGGGTCAACGCCCCCGCGGCCCGGTCTGTGACCAGGCCTCCTGGTGGATCAGGGCCTGATCAACCAGGCTGTTACTGCTGGCTGCACGCAAACCAACGTACGAGCCAGAGCCCGGCTGGTCAGGAACCGACTTTAGGTGCTTGTCCAGTGCCAGCTTGAAGACTGCCAGGGATCTGTTGGTAATCCCCCTTTTGTATGCTGGAAGGCAGTTGAACAGTCTTGGGCCTCTGACACTTATTGTATGGTCTCTTAACGTGCTAGTGACGCTTTTCATTGGGGGGATGTTGCCTCGTCTGCCAAGTCTTTTGCTTTCGTAATGAGTGATTTTCGTGTGCAAGTTCGGTACAAAGTCCCTCTAGGATTTTCCAGGTGTTTTAATTCATGTATCTCTCCCGCCTGCGTTCCAGGAATACAGGTTCAGGAACCTCAAGCGCTCCCAGTAATTGAGGTGTTTTATCTCCGTTATGCGCGCCGTGAAGGTTCTCTGTACATTTTCTAGGTCAGCAATTTCACCTGCCTTGAAAGGTGCTGTTAGTGTGCAACAATATTCTAGCTAGATAGAACAAGTGCCTGAAGAGTGTCATCATGGGTTGGCATCCCTAGTTTTGAAGGTTCTCATTATCCATCCTGTCATTTTTCTAGCAGATGCGATGATTACAATGTTATGGTCTTTGAAGGTGAGATCTCCGACATGATCATCCCAGGTCTTTGACGTTGGTGTTTCGCTCTATTTTGTGGCCAGAATTTGTTTTGTACTCTGATGAAGATTTAATTTCCTCGTGTTTACCTATCGAGTAATTGAAATTTCTCATCGTTGAACTTCTAATGTTTTCTGCAGCCCATGAAAGATTTGGTTGATGTCCGCCCGGAGCCTTGCAGTGTCTGCAATGGAAGACACTGTCATGCAGATTCGGGTGTCATCTGCAAAGGGGAAAACACGGTGCGTGGCTGACATCCTTGTCTATGTCAGATATGAGGGTGAGGAACAAGATGGGAGCGAGTACTCGTGCCTTGTGGAACAGAGCTTTTCACCGTAGCTGCCCCCGGGAGACTACTCTTGTGTTCTGTTAGTGGGAAATTATAGATCCATCGACCGACTTTTCCAGTTATTCCTTTAGCACGCATTTTGTGCTCCATTACGCCATGGTCACACTTGGTCGAAGGTTTTGCAAAGTCTGTATATATTCATCTGCATTCTTTTTGTCTTTTAGTGCATCTAGGACCTTGTCGTAGTGATCCAACAGTTGAGACAGACAGGAGCGACCTGTTCTAAACCCATGTTGCCCTGGGGTTGTGTAATTGATGGGTTTCTAGATGGGTGGTGATCTTGCTTCTTTGGACACTTTCAAAGATTTTTTTTGATTGGGATGTTAGTGCTTCGGTCTGTACTTTGCCATTGCTTTACTGCCCCTTTGTGGAGTGGGGCTATGTCTGTTGTTTTTAGTAACTGTGGGACGACCCCCGTGTCCATGCTCCCTCTCCATAGGATGGTAAAAGCTCGTGATAGGGGCTTCTTGCAGTTCTTGATGAACACGGAGTTCCATGAGTCTGGCCCTGGGGCAGAGTGCATGGGCATGTCATTTATCGCCTGTTCGAAGTCATTTGGCATCAGGATAACAATAGGCTTGTGTTAACCAAATTCTGTGGCTCTCAAAAAAAATTAATTTTAATTTCGACTCTCAGTCTGGTTAGCGGCTTGCTAAAAACTGAGTCATATTGGGACTTAAGTAGCTCACTCATTTCCTTGCTGTCATCTGTGTAGGACCCATCTTGTTTAAGTAGGGGGCCCAATACTGGACGTTGTTTCTTGACTTTGATTTGGCATAGGAGAAGAAATACTTTGGGTTTCTTTTTATTTCATTTATGGCTTTTGTTTTTCCCCACGTTTCTGACTCCTATAAGTTCCTTTAGTTTAAAGTTCGATGCTTGCTATTTCTCTGACCAGTGTTCCCTAAGCATTTCAGATATATTGACCTCTTTTACCCGCTTTTGTTATTCTTTTCCGTCCCCTGAAAAGGAAGCGCCTGTCTCTTTCTATTTTACATCTACTCCCCCTTTTTCTTTGAGGAATAAGCCTTGTGCATACATCGAGTGCCACCGAGTTAATCTGTTCTAGGCATAAGTTGGGGTCTGTGTTGCTTAGTATAACTTCCCAGCTATTATCGGTTAGGACTTGGTTTTCTTGGTCCCCTTTATGTTTTTGTTATTGAAGTTGAATTTGGTGAATGCTCCCTCGTGACAAATCTCATTATGTCGGTTTGGGGCTCCGCGCATACATGTCTGAACCTCAGTTATGTTGTGATCTGAGTATATTGTTTTTGATATGATGACATTTCGTATCTGATCATCATTGTTAGTGAAGAGAGGTCTAATGCATTCTCCAGTCTAGTAGGCTCTATTATTTGCGGGGTTTAAATAAATTTTTGTGCAGAGATTTAAAAGCTCGTGTGAGTGTGAGTTTTCATCAGAGCTGCCTCCTGGTGTTATTACTGCAACAATATTATTTGCTATATTCCTCCATTTTAAGTGCCTTAAGTTGAAATCTCCCAGGAGCAAGATGTTGGGTGAGGAGCTGGCAGATTTTCCAGACAGTGGTCAGTTTTTAACAGCTGTTCCTGGTATTGCTGGGATGCTGCATCCGGAGGCTTGTAGACAAAACCCCATGACTAGGTTTTGGTTCTCGATCATCCACAAGGATGATATGGTGCTGTGATGTATATCTCTGTCTATGTCTGATATGAGGATGAGGAATAAGATGGGGGGGCGAAGTTTCTGTGCCTTGTGGAAACAGGCTCTTCAGTATGGCAGCCTCCGATTTAGCTCTGTTGACCACTACTCTCTGTGTTCGATTTATTAGAAGTTGAAGATCCATCTCCCCACTTTCCAGTTATTCCTTTAGCACGTATTTTATGGGCTTTTTACGCCTGATCGCATTTGTCAAATGCATTTGCAAAGTCTGGGGTATATTTTCATCTGCATTCTGATTTTATTCCAGTTTCATCCAAAGCCATATCATAGTGATCCAGTAGTTGTGAGAGGCAGGAGCGACCTGCCCTGAACCCATGTTGCCTGGATTGTGCAGATTTTGGGAAAGCAGGTGATTTGCAATCCTGCTTCTTAGCACTCTTTCAAAAATTTTATGATGTAGGACGTGGGTTGTATTCTGACTGCAAGACAATGCTGGTGAATAAAAGGGATTGGGAGAAATTCGTGTTTTATGTTGTATTTGACAAGGATGGCAACCCCATTGTGGGGATCATAGGGGAACTTTTGTTGCAGTATAACCATAATGGCGGATACGTTGAGGGACTTTGAGGCAGGTACTGTTTAGCAAAACAATATCTGGCCTCTCTGCTTCAAGGAGCTAGGCCAGTAGGTGTCTAATTGTGAAGTAAGATCGTACGTTGAACTGAATCACTTTAAACATGATTTAATGGTTTTGTCATAGCAAAGTTAATGTCGGGGGAGGAGTTTGGATTAAAGCCCGTGATAGTGGTGCCATCAGTGGATGTGTGTTTGCAGGTGTTACGGACCCGTTTCCTGGAGGGGGAGGAAGAGATGGATCTGTTTTTATGTTCTTTGGTCTGTGTCAGATGTTGAGGCAGGGTTAGGTTTGAGTGGATTTTGTCTGGAGGAGGTGGAGTTGGACCTGGATGAAGTTTAGGTTGTGGTGGAGGAGTGGGCGAAGGTAGATGCAGAGGAAATGGAAGCTATGGTAAGGGATGAGGAAGTGGAAGCTTTGGTTGGGGATGAGGAAGTGGGTTAGGAAGTGGGGTGAAGGGGGGTCATAGCGCAGCAGTAGGGGTGTTTGGGGGGAGGGTTTGAAGTAGTGAAGAGGGGTAGGGGAGGGAGGAGAGTGGTGGGTGTAGTAAGTGGGGGGGTGGGAGAGAGGGAGGAGTTAGAGGTTGTAGGAGGCTTAGAAGAGAAACATGAAGAAGGGATAATTAAAGAGGGAAGATTGTTTGCAGACAAGATTAGGTTAAGGACATGTGAGTAGTCTGATTGGTAAGCTTGAGAGATTACCATTGCAGAGTGGGCAGCAGTGGCGAGTTGACAGTTAGTTTTGTAGTTTGTGTGGGGGGTAAGTGTAGAAGGAGAAGTGCTTGTAGTCTGTGTGTTGGTGTTTGATGTGTGTAGAGTAGGAGAGATAGACCAAGTGCGTGGAGTAACTCAGGCATTGGGGTAGGGAAGGGAAGTATGGAAGGGGGGAGGTGCAGGGAAGGGGTTGGGGAGGGAGGTTGGCTTGCTCTGAGAGAGGAGAGAATGTCTTTTCTAGAAGGGCAGGAATTTGCAACTGCAGTGTGTGACCCACTGCAGTTAGAACATTTATGGGAGAGGTTGCAAGTGTTCCAGAAGTGGCCAGTTGCTGAACATCTGGAGCAGATTTGTGTGGATGTGCATAGGATTTTGTCGTGGCCGAATTTGTAGCATTTCAGACATTGTGTGATGGGGTGAAAATTCGGAGTGAAGAGAGTGTTGGGAGGAATGCGGATGGTCTTGGCAAGGATTCCTTGAATGAAGAGTGTAGAGGCTCCAGAAGGAGTTGAACAGCGTATTTTGAGGATGGTAGAGTTTTCAGGTCTGTAAATATCGTCAACAGAGACTTTGTTCTTAGTACTAATGTCTTTGATTAAGTCTTCTTTGTCTGTGTCACAGGCTGTCAGGAGAGAATAGTCTGTGCATTTTGCATTTTGAAGCCTGCATTGAGAAGTTTTCGTCTTGTCTCGGTTGAGGTGTACGTTTCGTAAGAATGTCTGTCAAGAAGGAGTTTGAAGCCTGAGTTGGTTTTAAAGACTTTCAGCTGAGGTGCACCAGTGATCTGGTAATAAATTTCCAGGACAGATAGTGGCATGATCAGAATTAGAGTATTTGAGGTTAAGCGAATAAGAATTTGGTTTGGAAGAGGTAGAGGCAAGGTAGGCCTTAGAGGCAGGAGTAGACTGGGTAGAGTGGTAAGGAGGAAGGAGGTGGAAGGCGTTGAAGGCATCGTAAATCAGATGTGGCGGCCAAATCTGTGAGAATACTCGGCTTGGCAAATACGTGTGAAGTAGACACACGTACTTGCCTGTCTATAACTTTATTTATGTAGATGAATGGTTAAGAGAACCTACATGTTGATAAATTAGACACATGTGCAACTCTTGTGCATATTCATTGAGGAAACGTTTCGCCACAGTGGCTTCATCAGCCCATACAAAGGAGAAACATGAAGAGCCGGATGAGAATGAGGTAATCAGTCCCTCAACCTTAAGTCGATGTGGTCACCATCAATCTTGAAAAGAATACAGCATATGAGCGGAAAAGTGGCCCATAGAAGAGGTCCCAGTTGTCAATGAATGTTACCACATTTTCCTTACAGTATTTGTACAGCCAGCAATCGACACCAATTGCACTGGACAACCATTCATTTCCAACTGCTCTCCTTGGCAAAATACCACATATGACAGGGTTCCCACCCTTCCTCCTAATTATCTCTATTGCTGACCTATACCTGCTAATCAGGTCCTCACTCCTACGTCTGCCAACATCGTTGCCTCCAGCATTGTACAGTAATTGGATTGCTCCCATTACCTCACATAATGCATCCGACAGCTAACAATATCCTTCATCCTAGCCCCAGAAAACACTCTCTGCCTCCTACTCCTATTCCCCTTCAAAACAAATCCCTAAACCAGTACCTAATCTGGCTATCCCCAACAACAACATGTTTTTACCTTCCTTGGTGTCGCCCTTTCGTGATTTTCCCCAGTAGTCGACTCACATTCGTTAGGAGCACTACACCTTCATTGTGGAATTCGAAAAAACGTTCCCATGGTCTTCGTTGTGGTTTCCTGGGGTCTCACTCAAATCTGCCAAAATGTTTTGGGGGGGTTCCCCAAAAACCCCCCACTCCTGGTGGGGGGTTGGAATTTCCACAGTAGCCCTTTGATTTCTTGCTGTTTCGCTCTCCAACAGCTTCTTGATACTCCCTTTGGGTTCCATTTTCCCCCGGCCCACGCCCAAAGTTTCTCTTCAAACCCTGGGGTTTCACAACAGGATGATTACTACAATCCCTTGCTTCCCCCAAAAATCGCCGTATCTCGAGCTTAGAACCATAACTCTTCTTACGCGTGGTAAAGTTGCTCAAAAAGGCTTCCTGGCTAAGATTCACAGAGAGCACTAAAACGGGTCCACGAGCAAAGTACACGTCACCACCATTTGTTAAATCCTCCTGAGTTCCCTGTTTTTATTTGAATCAATTGTCCTACCTACTTTGTGCCCCTCGACTAATTTGCTCTTTAAATATAATTCCCCTCACAAGATCATTGTTTTTATTAAAACAACGGTCCCCAAAACGATCCCCGTGGAAGCCATTGGTTTTAGATCCCCCAAAGGATTTAACCCCATTTATGGACACTCTGCTTCCCCTTTTTTGAGGCTGACTCGATTTCCCAGAGCATTTTTTCCCCCAACGCCTGAGCTGCCACTTTTTTTGTTATGGGGGGTACCACAAAACCCTTTACTAAAAATCAAATAAATAATATCAAATTCTTTATTGTGGTCAACAGCCTAAAAAAGCTTTACTGAAGAAATTAAAAAATTATTAGACAAGCCGGCCCTGTGAACCATGCGAGTATCTTTAAATAAACTTTTTATCGGAGGGGCTTCTTATAATCTCAGCTAAATTTGACTTAGTAATTTCCTACAATTGAGGTCAGGCAGGGGGGCGGTAATTTTGGGAAAAACGACTTGTCCCCTTTTTTAAAAAAATGGGAATTACATTACCCATTTTCCACATATCAGACATACACCTGTTTGAAGAGATAAATTAAAAATATTAGTTAATGGTTAAATTTCCATTTTGCATTCCTTTAAAACCCCTTAAAAAAACCCTCATCAGGGCCCCGGTGACTTTTTTTGCTTCATCTGTCTATCTCCTTCAAACCTTTTCACTAGTACTGGGGTTTACATAATTTATCTTCTTCTAGCCCACTATAAAAATTAATAACTGTAATATTGTTAGTGTCTTCCTGTGTAAAAATCGAGAGAAAATAATTATATAAAATCGAGCACATTTCATTCTCTTTGTCAGTAAGGTGCCAATAGTTATTTTTAAGGGGACCTATCTTATCTCTGACTTTCGTTCTATAGACCGGGAAAAACTTTTGGGTTTTAGTTTTCGGAATCTAGCAAAATTTAATTTTCATAGTATCTTTTAGCTTTTCTTATCCCCTTTTTAACGCCCCTCTTAATGTCATGGGGGCTGTATGGCAATTTTCCGCGCATCGAAAAATTATGGAAATTGAGTTATTTATACCGAAAAATAGCTTAACTCTTTGCAAACAATGGACCAGAAAGAATGTTTTTACGACGTTTTTACAAGAAATTTGTCAATATCAGGTATGGTGCGGCGATGTGTAAGTAAGTAAATAAATAAGTAAGTTTATTAAGGAAAACAAATCAGTCATAGAATTATATACAAAGCGCATATTGTAGGGAACCCAGGTAACCCAAAAAAGTCAAAAAGTGACTTATTTCCTTGGGGACCTTTTACCTATTATTATAGTAAAAGGTTATAAATATTTTCTTATTATTTACAAAGAAAATAACATCTTTTATCATACTAAAAAGACTATCGCACACCCAAAGGTATTAAGTATCAAATCGAGGGTCATTACAAGGAAAAGGAAAAATTACAGTATGTTAGCTAAAAAATAGAAAAATTCCCCTCCCTTTCTGTAGCTACATTCATCGACAGCTTTTGGGCCCCTTTCTTGAAGGGGGTTTTCACGCAGACTGGCTTTGACATGTGGGGTAGTCTTTTCCCATTCCTTTATTGCTGTAAAAATAAAAGGTTTTTGAACCCTGGCCTGACTGGGGGTACTACAAAGTTTTGCTTCCCCCCCTGTACATGATTGTTTGGTTCCCAAACCTTGAAAAAAATTGACAGCAAGATTTTCTGGCATTTTTGTGAAAATTTTAAAAACATGATTTAGCTTCAGTTTTTTTACTCTGTCTTCAACATTTAGCATATCCAACTGCTGAATTACCCTGGCCTACATGTTCCCCTGGTCCCACCCCCCAGGAGAATCTTACGATTTGTTCTGGGTGATTTGCGTCACTTTTTTTTTTTTGTCAAGGCAGAGTACCAAGAAGAGCAAGCAAAACCCATAGGGGCTTTGGGATAAGGGCTAGACATAGGGTCCTGCAAAGCCTCATGGTAACACTTGTTTGTTTACAGGAACTTCAGTTTGGATCGCTTTCTTTACACCTTTTCCCCTATAAATTTCCCTCCTGACATGCAGGGGGTCAAAGGGGGTTTCCAAATATTTTCTGAAAAACAAAGGATGGGCCCCTTTCATTGAATTTTTAAAAATTATTTACCCTTCTCGTTTATGTTTGGGCCCAAAGGAATGGTTTCATTTTTCCCCTGGGTGTAATGAATTTGTTGTCTATAACCATTGCTGCAGGACTCCGTTCCAGTGTTAAAACATTGCAATATTTTGTGGTCTTTACCTGACACTAACAGAGCACTGAATTGCATACAGTGGGAGTTTGCATTTGCCCTGTGGGCATATCTTGACATAAATAAGAATAAAAGGGCCCGAAACCCCTTGGGGAACCCACATGTTATCGGCGGGGGTTCGATTCTGTTTGTTGATTTTGACTTTTGTCCCCTGTTGCTAAGGTGGGGATTTAAACCAGTTACAAAAACCTTCCCAATTCCTTGAATTTATTAATAATATATTGTGGTTGACAGTATCGAGGCCCTTTTTGAGGTCAAAGGTTACCATGCCATGGTTCCCCTTTACATTTCAGTTCTCAGGTAACCCATCAGATTAAAAGGGGGGTTTGGGTTGAGTAGGATCTTCTAAACCCCGTTATAGCTAGGGGAAATGTTGTTGTCATTAAGGGTATTTAAAACTACTTGAGAATACCCCCCCTCTCTAAAATTTTTAGATATTATATGAGTATCAACGGCCCCTAGTTGTTCATAAACCCCTACTATTTTTCTTGAAAAAGGAGTGACTTTTGGCCCTCCTTAAACCCCCCGGTACTGTTTTTGTGGTGTTTGATAGATTTTTTAAATGGGGCAAAAGGGATTGACAGTTCGAAGCACCACTTTTAGGAAAATTAACGGGGTGTTATCAGGGCCTGGCCTTAGTTGGGTTTAAAACCCGCTTAGTTCTTTTTGAATAAAAAAATCATGAATACACTTACGTTGACAACTGTTTGGGGGTTTCCCCTTTATTGGTATAGTTGTTTGAAACTTTTTAGAGTCTGTGTTAAAGGTATTTTGATGCAGCTGGTAGTTTACTTACAGTGTTTTATCAACAAGTGAGTAGGAATTAAAGCAATTTTTCCCCCTTAGATGTTTCGTGGCAACCTCATTATGATAGTGAGTATATGTTAGACCCATCTACTGGCTTATGGCTATACCCCAAAAGTTTTTGTTGTTGCCAAACTTTCTGGGGGGTTTTGCTTATACTCTTCAATTTTTTAGTGGGAGTGCTTTGCCCCTTTCCCTTTAAAAGTCTCTGTACTCTTTCTCACCCTTTGGAATTCATTTAGTGCGCAATATCCTGTCTGTTTTCTTTAAATTTTTTAGCAGCTGGCTCTGAATTTAAATTATCTAATATCTCAGTATTCATCCAGGGTTCAGTTCTTCGTTTTTAAACCCAACCTTTAACTGGGGCAATATTATCAAGGATGGGAGTGAACATTGTTTTGAATTTTTCCCAGGCATCGTTTACGTCCGGGCAACTTGTTATTCTGTCCAGTCACAATTTTGTAGCCTATTTACCATGTTTCTTTTTCTGTATTTCTGTTGCCCCATTTTTATTTCCTGTGTAGGCCTATCCTATCCCTAGTTATTTTTGGTGCAGTAAAGATGAAAGTCACTAAAACCGTGGTAATGACGCCTGACTGCTAATGTTCTCAGACGGTTACAAAGTATGGGTCAATTGGGGGGTGAGAAAATGGTGATCCGGGTTGGAGTATTAATTAGTTTAGGTAATATTTAAACCCAGAATTTTCTTACACCTTTTTTCATACCCCTTATTTTGCTGCTGAAAACAGATATTTAAGTGCCCCTATTTTTCGCAATGTTTTCAACTCCGGGACAAGACTCTGGAAAAGTCTTTTAGAAATGGTCCTGGGGAGGAGGGGGGAAAAAGTTCCTCAAGATGGGTTTTTGGCTTGGGGGAAACGCCCTCAAACCTAGCGAGTCTGCTTTACAGCCATTATATTTTTGGGAATTTTTCCCGTTTTTTTATCTCTTTTTCTTTTTATTCTTTCAATTAAAAACTATATTTGGCATCATAAAACAAAAAGGGGGAGCTTATCTGTAATTAGAGACAACCAGGCACCATATGGGAATGATCGGCAGTGTTCCCCCTCCAAGGTGCCCGGAGAAATCACTTCATTATTACGCTTATATATCAAATCTACGGCTTATTTACTATCGAAATTTTTCTAACATGATATAATAAAACACTTTAAAAAACATGCAAAAATGTTATATACGCTAGGGTGAATAAAATAAGTAATATGGGGAAGACCACAGAGAAATATTTCGATATAAATGAATGAATTTCCTCTCATTCGTCTCCATGCGTATTTTTTGGTCCTGGTAAAAGGGGGAAAAAGATTTTTAAGAGGATAACTGCACTAGAACATCAGTTTACTAAGTAATATACCCAATTTTTGTTTAAAAATGTTTTTTTATGCACCCCTTACCCCTCCTGTGGGGGGGTAGTCAAAAAATTAAAGAGGACATAAATTTGGGCCAGGGACTGGACTCAAAGTTTGATAGCTGGCAAGTTACAGAGGTAATGAACTCACATTTACAAAGGTAATGAACTCCAGGTAAGTTGGTCACATCATGACAAATTTCAAGGTATTTACGATTACAAGGGACGTAATGGGTCCAGGGGCTGGGCCCCCAAAGTTTTTATAGCTGAACTGGGACAAAAGGGAATGAGCTCACAATTACAAAAAGGGAAGAAAACGTAGAATGGTTACTTAGTTTATACTTGGTTAACAAAAAGCAGAAGATACTTGAAGTCGATGTAATCAGTCTATCACCCTTTAAAGTTTTGGGAGTGGTCAGTGCCCACAGCCTGGAGAAGAGCAATGTTCCAAAGTATGAAAGCCAATATGGAGATGAAGTGACAAGAATATCATTCTATATCGCCATTCTTTATTGCTCCATTCTTCTGTCACTTCATCTCCATATTGTTTCATACTTTGGCAACATTGCAACTTCTCGATACTGAGGTGACTGACCCCCCTCAAAACTGTTTTTTTAAAAAAGGGGTGAGGACTGATTTACATCGTCTTCAGATTATCTTCAGCTACTTATCAACTTTCTGTACTTGACTGAAGAAGCCACTGGTGTAGGCGAAACGTTTCATAATATAGATACTTAACTGTTTGCGATATGTGTCTTACTAACATCCTGTCGGTATTTTATACCATTTTAATGTTCATAATATTTCTGTTATATGGTGCCCAAATGGGTGAGTGATTTCTTAATTGAGGATACCACCAGGATGGTAGTTCGTGTATGTTAGTTTGATGGGGTTGTAACAGCGGAGATAAGATGTTTTCTAATGGTATTTTTAGAAGGTGATGAATGTGTCTGCAGTTTTCTAGAGTTCTCTCAGGTAGGGTGTATCCAGATTTTTTAGGGCCTTTGACATAACATGAATTTTTTTGTAAAGGTTTAGATCCGACACGGGAATTGTCGTCAGAGATGTTAGTGTCTGTGTTATTCCTGTGGGTTCTCCTGTCACAACTATCAAGAAAGCGTTTTAGGAGATTGAGGGTTCCCGCCGCGCGGAGCAAAAAAAAAATTCCGAATAATGAAAACTGACAAGTTATTGTTACAAAAAATAGCTGAACTTTCTGCGACTCACGCTGGTATAATTATTATCCATGTACGATGTTTCTAAAGGAATTACAACACATTTATACCGGCATGGTGACAGCGCTGACGCAACATATTGCTAAGAATCGGCTGACTCAGCTGTTGTGACGTTTTTGTTACGTTTTTCCCGTGTTTATTTTTAATCGTTTTCGTTATCTTTGTCTTAATATAATACAAATTCACCATCTGAGATCATCCCGATGGGCGGAGCTATTGTGGTCGCGTACCATCGGGAACGCCCTGGAATAAGCAGCAAAATGGCCGACCACCTCCAGCCAACAAAATTATACCTAGAATTACGCCACAGCTAAATAGTCAATTAGTAAGGCTTATTTATCCTATCACAATTGACTATTATGATATAATGCAATATAATAAGAGCAATATAAACATAAAAAGTACACCATAAAAAAAAATATATAGCATAATATGACGCCCGAAGGAATAAATTTCTACGATATTATCCCTGAAGGTGAAGGATGATGGTCCTGACCTGTCTCTCATCAATGATGAGAGAAAACGGATTTACATGGTTAACTGAATAAACCTCGTAGGCCGCGGAAAAAGAGAAAAATACAGCGATATTTATCGGGAAAAAAATTTTTTCCCGCAGCGGGGGTGCCGCGCGCTGCGCCCTATATGCTCGAAAGTAACTTATTTAACTTTTAGGGGGAACAGCAGCACCTTTATTTATGATTGAATTGACTTTAAATCTCCTCACAACATGGAGAATGATTGTTTTTAAAACGGTAGCGATTCTGTTTCCGAACTATCCAAAATAATTTTTAGATTATGTGAGACAACAAGGTCCGATCATCTTCGCAACAATAATACAAAAACAGTTATGGAAACTTTATTATTTTTAGCAAGAGATAAGGTTTATTTTTAGAAATGACATCGACAAGTGGATGAAATAGAGTTGTTCTAGCAGCAGCAAGTGTCAACACACTTGTCCAAGTACCACTGAGAAATTGTGCCCTGCCAAATACAATTTTTCCGTTAAAAAAAAATTTTTTTGCATATTGTCATTTCCTTTTTGCCGAGAGTATTTAACTACAGCACAGCATACTCGATATAACCTTCTAATAGTACACGCACAAATGAACGTAATACGGTTCATAAAAAAAAATGTCGTTAAAATTCTGACCGCAATCCGCCCCTTTAGGTCAAGGTTGTTATAGAGTTTAAGTTCCTGTAGATTAGATTGCACAGTAGAAGTGTGGATGTATCTGAACAGGGAGAAGTTTTAGATCTATGAAGAGTGGGTGGGGTGTTGCCAGGGAGGGGAATTTTAGTGATTATTTCTTATACGTGGCAGCTTTTGTTGGGTAGTTATTGCTTTATGGTGTGTGCTGCAGTTTGATCCCCAAGCAACAAATAGCATAGGTGAGTATGGGATAATAAGGGAGTGGTATAGTGGTGAGAAGGCAATTTTGCTGCACGAATTATCGTATCTTGGAGAGAGGATCCCAACCGGTTTTGGATACTATTTTGGGTATGTGTTGGATATTGGTTCTGACATTCAGGTGCTGTCAAGGTAAGGCCAAGGATGTGAAGCATTGGGTTTCCAGTGCTGCAAAGATGGAAGATGATGGAGGCAATCGATTTTCTCGTGTCTAAGGTCCATGTATGGTGTGAAAATATTATTCAGAAATTTCGGAATTGTGGAAATTTAGGAGGAGGTGACGAGAATTGTCTAAATTATAAAGGGATGAAGACTGGTTGTTGACGGTAATTGAGGTCTTTAGAGAGAGAATGAACAAAGTAAATGACTCTTCAAGTCATTCAAACTTGTACCAGTGCTGTAGTGGAATGGAAGGCGGGTAGGGGGTCGTCCTAGGGGAAGGTTTGGAGGGATGAGGTAAAAGATTTTTTGGGCGAGGATTTGGACTTCCCAGCTAACATTCATTAGGCGTGTTAGATATAGTAGAGGCAAATGGTTTTTGGGGCCTGACGAACCTGATGGCGTGGGGGATTCAAGGGGATTCAAGGTAAATTAGTATAGCCGACTTGAAGTTCCGGAGGTGAGAGTTACCAATGCCTGTAATTTATAAGAGAGGTATTTGAGATATTAGTTTTTAGGCGTGACAACTAAACTGTAAACAAACATCAAAAAGTTAAACCAATTTATATGACGTCCCTCAAGAAAACAAAACGCGAATATCTGGAATAAACCCAAATCGGACAAGCACCTTAATGCCCTAAGAGGACGTCTAACCCGGAAAAGTTTCAATTGTTCCATCTCGATTAATATAACTCTTTTCATGTGTTTCAAAAAAAAAATTTCAGACGCACAGATTAGTACAGTTGTGCAACCATCATTATCTAATTTGAAAACGTGTCGCCAGCCATTTGGTTTTATTGGTACCACATTAAAGGAACAAAATGTAAGAAATTATATACAACAGATGAGACTAAACCTTCCCTCACAGGCCTTGTAGTTTGTGAAACAGGCAACCGTAGTCATGAAGGGAACTGAAGCAGTCATGGAGCTTGTTGCATATATTCGTGTTCTTTAACATGTTCAGAATCATTGATCTCCAACTTATTGCCATGAATTTTCTTCCATCATATTTTAGCGACCTTTAGACATTATATATTTTGAGTTTTCAACATGTTCCATGTGTGTTGTTCAACAAGTGTAATGTCAGACTGGTCTGTGGTGACAGTCATTGAGTGTGCCGACTTTATGTGAGAGTAATGAGCGTGATGTGGGCGTATGTGGTAACACTGGCTTCAGGGTGTTTAGACTTCACGCATGGCCCCAAAATTACCAACACTACCTGAATGTCATGGGCAACTGCATGGATCAAGACAATGTGCACTAATCCCCTCAGCCACTACGAAGTGTTCTTCACTCCTGACTGTATTTTGTTTGTGACAGAAGTAAATTAATAAATGTTTTCTAAACTGTATTTGTCTGTGACAGTAAGTACATTATAAATTACAAACTCGACTACATAGCTAAGATGTTAATATATAGTGAATATTCCATCTCGCCTAAAAACATAAAAGTTGTGTGTATGGGACTGCCAAAAGTATTGTAATCTGCAGTGATCGGCCATTTTTAACTGTATCGTATCCTTGAAAAAAAATGGCCGATGCAAGTTGAATACATTCTAACATATTATTATTATTATTATTATTATTATTATTATTATTATTATTATTACAAGAGTGCTGAAAGAATATTAATGATAAACACGTCTGTCTCATATACACACAAACGCATACACAAAGTTTAAAGACGCAAATACTAGAGCATCTTCATAGGCAGAAACAGAAAATAAAAGATCTCAAAATGGAAGAAGGTAGGAGACAAGGAAACAGAGCGATGGCTGATCTGAACAGGAAAAATTGAACAAAACCTAAGATAAAATGGATAAAGAAAGGGAGGAAAAGGTTTAAATGAGATGTGGAAATAGAATGGTGGAGAAGTTACCTGAAGAGAGCCAGAAATGGGAGATTGCATGTTGTTTGCTGCTAAGACAAAGATCACAGTCAGGAGAAGAACCGGAAGTGTGCCAAGCAGGATATAGACAAGGACCTAAAGGATCAAGAATGGTGGAACTATAAACCTCAGCAGACATTGATAAGATGTGGAAGACGTGGAAGGAGCCAAAGAAAATCTTTTTAGCAGACAATATCAGGGTACCGGGAGTGTCAGGGATAAGGAAAACAACATAGGATTCTTTTAATAGGACGCCCGAGGTATGGAGGGAAAAGAAATAGGGATTAATAGAGGGAAAGGTCAATAATTGTTCCATGGGCTTTCAGGAGGTTGAAGAGAAACGACCTATGATGAAGAAGACATTGAGAGCCTCAACACAACAACAGGGAGAGAATCACACACCCAGGTAACCGAATTTGCACAGACTAGAAAAAATTTGAAGATGAAAAGCTCCCATTTAAATGACATTAAAGACAGAAGTGGTATGGAACACGGATACCAAACAGAAATCACAGTTTAAAGGACTATTCCTGAAAAAACCTTGAGTGTACCTTGCACCACAACCGACAGGAAATGAAACAGAAACAGATAAAAGTGAGAATAAGTAGCGCCGAGTTGGAAGGAAATCGAGACAGGGCAGGCATGAGTAGAAATCTCAGCCTCTTGGTAAAGTACCAAGCCATAAAATGTACACCCACATAACGATAAGCATCACCAGAAACAAAACCTACTCCAGAGTCCCCCACCTCCCCCAGCGCTAAAACCTAGAATCAGAGAGTAGCCTTTCGTAATATCCACACCCTAGTCAGAGCACCCATCCTCTACCGTGCCTCTCAAAATACGTAACTTAGGAAAGAGAAAGCTGAAGGTATAGTACATTGAACACAGAATAACAAATAAGATTGAGGAGTTGCAAGAACGAGTCCCTGAGGATCAGCAGATATCATAGCACTCACCAAAGACAGATAACCCTTGGATAACAATTTCGGGATCTTTTTGGAAATGAATATGCAGATCCTGAAGAAAGACAGGAGGAACTGAGTGTCAGGAGGATTAGCAACATGTATTAAAAGCTAATGGAGTTTTGAAGAATTGGGAAGATTGGCTAGAAATGAACTCTTCTTGGCATTGGTGAAGAGCTCCGTATCGTCTGAGGAATTAACCTGTTTGGTCTCCCTTCCTCAACAAAACCTACTTACCTCCCACATTCCCCTCTTCCCTTAACCCATCCTCCGCGATCCTCCATTTTTCCTTTTCCTCCGCCAACACCCCCCATCCCTCTCCTTATTTCCCTCCTCTTTTTGGGCGCGTATGGGGTTCTCTCCCCCACAAGCCTACTGGTTCCCAGGTAGGTGAAAGGTTACAGGGGTCAATCCCATTCTGTTGAGGGTCTGATGGTGTTTACGTTTAGCCAATGTAATCGTGGATGCACCTGGGGATGTCCCCATTCCCCTCCGGACTCCCGGGGGTTGGCTTAGGGTGTCCTTTTGGGTGACGGATGAATCTCTGGCCGGCTGCCATTCCAGTTCTGGGGGTGGTTGCCAAGGAGGTATGCTTTGTGGTGCATATCCATGCCGCCTGCCCTCGGGTCTTTTGTCCACAAGGTAGCTCCGGCATATGTGAGGTTTCTATCGCTGGATTGTCTGGTTTTTACTGGCCATGAAGGCAGGGTATGCATGGGTTTCCGATGCCGCATCTGCACATCTTGTGGTGTTTGAGCTCCTCTTGGGGCGAAGGGTGATTTCTGGCCCTTTCTCGGTCCTAGGAACTATTCTCCCTGTTCCCCCCTTTTTTGTTTTATTTTCTTTTCTTCTTTCTCTTCTTTTTTTTTTTAACTAAAAGAAAGAAGTACATTTAACCATGAAAGCTTTAGTCCATGAACCTGCTACCCCCGGGCTCCTTACAGCAACCACACCGGCCATTCTGAGCCGCTGCCGGTATTTTTGACTCTCCTTCAGACACATCCCTGATGTCCCCTGTACCCTCATGCTGGTGCTGTTTCATCAGCCCCTTCCGGTACACGAGGGTCTTGACTGACTCTTGCGATTTGTCTGACCTCGCACCCTCCTTTGACTATGCTTTCCGTGCCTCTCCCTCTGACAGTGCAGCAATTTTCCGAATCGCCCCAAGCCCATCCCCATATCGACCGAACTCTGGTCCCACTTCTAAACACAAACGACAATTACGCTGATGATGATACTTCTTGGCCAACCTTCCTGTTCGACTCAGAAAAGACCGACACGTCCATGCCTCCCGATCCACAACTCGTTTTGAAGTGCACAGTGGACTAAATTCTTTTAGCTTAATGCCTAATTCCTCAATTGCCTCTCATTCCTGACCATATTATTGGCAAGGCGCACCTTAACGTTGATGTTGGTAGAGATATGATCCGTTCAAGCTTTAAGAAGCATTACATGCAGCGTCAACTGTCCAGAATGCTATCCAATTTCATGACTTTCTCTTTCACATATTGACTACTATGCCTGTCAACTATTAAAAAACATCCTTCCTTTAATGTCTGTCATCCAGTGCCGCATACCATAGTCCAACAAAATTCCAACATGTGGCAATGACGTTCTCGAACAGAGCTGGAACTCAAAGATCTCCCAATTCAAGTAGACACTTTTGTCCTTGCCTGCCCACTGGCCAGAGACAATAACCTTGCAATGTGGCTCGATTACTTTCGACCGCCATGAAACTCCCATTTCCTCTGTTTCATGAAACAGGAAACGCCGGTTGCAAGTTGGAAAGGTGATCCCTATACCGCAACAGTGTAGAATTGCTGGCGATTTTTGGTCACCAGTTTCATGAACTTTCTCTATCACATATTGAATACTATTCCTGTCACATTAAAAAACATCTTTCCTTTAATTCTGTCGATCCTGCCGCATACCATAGTCCCCACAACATTTCCAGACATGTGGCAAATGACGTTCTCGATCCAGCTGAACTCAAAGATCTCCAAATTCTCAAAGCATACCCTTATGTCTTTTCCTTGCCCACGGCAAGACTATACCGCTTGGCAATGTGGCTTCGATTACTTTCGACCAGCCATGAACTCACCCATCCTCTGTTTATGGAAACAGGATTGCCGGTTTGGCAGATCGAAAGTGTGATCCCACACGCGCAACAGTGTAGAAATTGCTGGCATTTGGTCACGCCAGCAAATATTGCAGATCTATAAGCCAATTCCCGTCTGTGGTGCGATGACCTTTCTAATAAGTCTTGTAGCCGACCTCCCCACGTTGGCCTTAATGTCCATAGGCCACGCCTTCTTGCACTTACCATTGCGCATCTACTTAAATTGAGCGGGAAATCCGTTGCCTCAAAGTGGCAGGTCTGCCTTATGCTATGCCAGTTTTCTTCTTCATCTACGCCTCCAAGGGAGACTACCGCCGTATTCTTATTTCTTGTGTTTCTAAACGTCCCCCCCACTTCTAAGGGTCCCATCTTCTGCCACTTCCTCTTGTGGTTAACACCCTCCCATAGTTACTTCCTGTCCTCTATAATTCCTTTCGCTGTCCTGGGCCTCAGAAATCCCACTTTCAACACCTAAGTCTGCTCTCACATCATCATGTTCTCCTTCACAAATGCCCCGGTATCGATGAGAGCCTTCGGTATGACACCGTCCCAATCAGCCCTCTTCTACTATCTCAAAATCAAAAACCCCGCATTGTGCTCAAATCTCCTTTAACTCCCGTCTTCCATTCTTCCACTCTACATTTTACCTTTCCATTATCTGTACCTAGTTTCTTCCCCTCTCCCTGGCTCTGTTTACTAGGTGGGAGTTTCACCCGTCCTCCTTGTATCGCGACCTTTCCTCCCTTTCCCCCTGCCCAAGTTTTCCCTTCTCTTCAGCTACCTACCAGGTTTCCTGCCTCTTCTGTCCCCTTCCCCACACTTCGTCTCCCAGTTCCCTTCACTATTTCGTCCCCCTACTTTGGTATCGCCGGCATACTGTCGATCCAATCTTTACTCACCTTCTCCTTCCATCTCCCAATATTGGCTCCCATACAACGTACTTTGATTTCTGAAACACTTGAAGCTACCTCAAAATATATTGCAGAGACAAACCATCAATGGACACTGATCCACGCCCTGATCCTTTTAATTTTCCTCTCCTCCATCCTGTACAACACCCCTCTTTGCAGCCTCCATTCCTTCCACTACTTGAACGTTTTCCCGCTGCCCCCTACATAGGGGACCTATCAAATTGCCCCTCTAGTCTGTAGGTACCCTTACCTGCAATTTCTGGTATCAATATCCGTTACCATCATGTTATTTACAGTGAAATTGTTTTTCGCGGCCTCAGCGTAACCAGGTGAGCTTAAGTGTTTTTGCTGTCCCGGTTTTTCCCCTGTTGGGTTTTGCTTACAAGAACGAACATACACTCCACTGCTATGCTATATCCAATCTCAGGCTATAATTATTATTATGTTCTTCGATCCTTTTTCCTGATGGGCCCATTCTTCTACACACTACATTCGTACCGATCAGCTATTTGTTCGTACTTCGCTGCCTCAACTGCAGCCTGATCCACTCATAATGGTATACATCTGTTACTTTGTATCGACTCTCCTTCGCGGGCATTATCTGTTTCCGGATTTTGCCTCATTGTCTCATCCTTTACTGCCAAGACTTCTGTTAGCCTAGGCGATATTAAAATCATTCCTTCTGGGTGGGGTATTCATTGTGATTCCTGTGGCATTCATTTGGAGGCTTTCTCCTTCTCACCCTGTCCTGTTTTAAATACAGGCACTCCCACCCATATTTGATCCACGTATCTCATACATCTCTCTTTGCATTGATCTCTCGGTCTGCTCTTCCTCATATTCACCCTTGTCTGCTTACGTAGGCCCACGCTGGCAATTTGATCAAGCAAATTGAGATCTTTATCACGCAACTAACGCTTTTAGTGAGGTCCTTCTTCGTCCTACAATGTGAGCTTTACCCACCTCTGTCTCATCCTGCGAGTTTTTAACCGCAGCTTCGTCATACTATACCCAAAAACCTCGGGCAGGCATTCTCATAAGGTGGCATGCCTTGGTGGTCTTTCTGCTGTGCTCGGGCATAAACGTTTGAAACGGAGCTGCATGGGGCAGGTACCAGTACAATAGAACCACTGAGAGACTTTTGATTTTAAGCAGAATTTGCAGTCGCACTCACGTGTCATCCCTACGCTAACACGAACGTTGCGGTGAGATTGTTTCCACCATCACCTCTGCTTCCTCAATGAGTGCAGTCTGGAAAAAGTGCGTGTAAACTCAGTTGTAAATGCTCTCCTGACCGGCTCCTGTTTCTGTGAATTGCCGTGTTATAGCAAACCCTCTTGACGTTGCCATTTGAAATTGGCAATCAATCTGGTCGCATATTTCTCAGGGGCCTACTTCTAGTGCCCCTCGTTTCTTTCCTCAAATCTGCCAGAGAGATAGCACCCTTAGACTGTTAATTCTTCTTCGAAGAAGAATCATCTAAATGTGCCTTTACACGTCAAGAAACAGGAGGATACATTCTCTCAGCTTGCCGATCATGCAGCAGCTGGCCTGAGGCATTCCTACATTCGGATGGTTACAACATTTCATCGATCCCAGCCCTTGCAGTCCTTTACACCTTTGTCAATCTTATTTTGTTCACAAGGAGCTCGTTTACCCAAGCTGTGGCAATCAGCCATTGTTCTCCCTGTCCGGACAAACCGGGTGCTACGGGACATGATGCCGTCCCCCCCCCCCACTATCGTCCCATTGCTCTTACCAGTGCCGTTGCAAAGTAAGACCGTCTGGATAAATCGACGTTTAATTATGGTATTTAGAGACACACAACAGTCTCTACAGTAGTCAACATTGCTTTCATAAGGGCCGTTCTACCCTAGACCTCTTACTAGACGCTTGGATACGTATGTTTGTAATGCTTTGCAATAATCGCTCAGTTCATTGCCGATATTTTTTGACCTTGAGAAGGCCTATACACAACTTGGACGTATAATATTATGGCCCAAGCCCACTCTTAGGCTTGTCGAGGCAGATCTACCATTCTTTTCTCTAAGAACTTCTTAAACTGACAGACATTTCCCTGTTCGAGTTCATAATATGCACACCCCCGACTTTGTGCCAAGCGCAAGGTTTCCCTAGGATGTGTTCTGAGCACAACACTTTTCTCGGATTCGCTCGTATATTCCAGAAGACAGTGTCGGCGAGACATTTACTACCTCTGCTAGCATTTTTTACAACTGAATTGTATGCCCCCCAATTTTCTTGCATCACTTAATCCGTATTGATCTATGCCTGTGTTCATCATGTGTGGTTGTCTCAGATCCCTTATTGGCTTTTAATACAGCAATAACGAAAATTTGATACACCACACCCGCTAGCTCACTGAATCAACTTGAACAGACAGACAACTGCGTGCGCGTGTCAGCAGTATATTACGTCTACCAGTTTCATATAGAGGTGTTCCACTAATGGACTATTTTGCTGTATTGAGCTAACCCACCTTCACACCCTTGGCAACAACGTTGATCTAATCTGCTCTTAAAAACAAACTTCCATTCTATTAAACCGAGTATAGGTTACAGGCCATCTTCTTATTCATCAGTGTCAAGGTTGGTGCGAGACTAACTTTTTCTCACCGTCTTTGCATTGGCCCCACTCAGCTTACTCATGGTACTCATGGAGGAGGCACCCTGTTCCTCTCTGTAGAATTGTCAGTTCCAATATTGGTAAGCCCATTCTGTTAGATTGACACTCTCTATCAACGAGACGCATAATTTACCTGCCAGTGTCTATCTCCGCTCCACTACTCTCTCTTACTTTCCCTTTCTTGTCTGATGGACCCTTTTTTATTCCTGACTCATTGACTTCTTGACAATACAACGATTTACTCCACGAAACTCTGATGATACCTTTCGCACTCCCCTCAACCCTTTCTACCTCACGTCTCTTGCTACCCACTACTATGCTGCACTGTCCACCTGCCCCCATACATGCTCTCCTTAACCCCCTAATTCATCCCTCTTCTTTTGCCACCTGATTACCCTCGCTAACTTCCTGCCGCTGCAGCTCGTGATAAGCCCTTGTGGTTTAGCTCTTCTTTTGGATTAATATAATGTATAGAAAGGAAGGGAGAGCACGTTCATATTATTAGAGCACAGAGAAATGGGTGAATCACTAGTTGAAGGTAGCCAGTGGGAGTCCACATGGGGTAAGTACAAGTTACTGGCCATCATGGGAGGCCCATCCCCAGTAAACGTTCGTATTCCCTAACATGTTAGAGATACAACCAGAGAGAGATGGCAGGGTGTTCCAGCAAAGTAAAGTACCTCGTATTTCTACCGCTGACAGATCAAACATAGGAGATATTTTTGAGAAAAGAGGCAACTTGGCATTCGTGCCAATCACGTGGTCCCTGCAGTTTCGAATACTTGTAGAAGAGAGTAGAGGAAAGAAGCAACAAGAGAATGACTAGAGAAGCCACAACTTTAAAAGTAACAATCCTGCACGAGGCGATTCCTGCTTGAGGTTCGGATGAATAAATACAAGTAAATTAAGTTGACCGAACAAGTGACGCATGTAGCGTTCAGGGATAGGCACAGAAGTTCAAATACAATAAGGTAACAGAAAAATGGAGAACAACAGAGTTTACTTTGTTTACCTGGTGAAGTCACATAGTAAATTCAAGATTAGACTGGGTAGGATCCACCACTCGAATTATCTGTTCCGACTTGTGCACGGGGAAAACCATGACTGTTTTAGTCCAGCAACTCAATTAACCTTTCATATAATGTATCACAGGCGCATTGTTGAGGTAGATAAGTACTCTGATGTTTACGTGCGTCATCATTAAGTGCAGGAGTAGTGATCTCAACAGTTTCCACAGATATGTCCCAGTAGCATAGTATTAACAGTAACACAACCTGAATCACTTGAGGACAGGAGGGAGATAAGAAGCACAGACGGCTGCAGGCCGCGAAATATGTTAATGTTGGGATAACAGGAATACTGTATATAAATAAAGGTCTAGATCTCCGAGGATCTCAGCTAAGTGGGCTAGGGATCTTAATAAATATTTCTTCAACATTTAGATTTGTCCGCAAGTTCAACAATTGGAGAATTGATTTATTGAAAATGCTCCCAAGTTTAGCTTAGCAGATAACGATGGCCTTAGAGAACACCGTCATTACTGGACTGGGGTAAGGGAAAAGAGAGTTAATCGTGTAAAGAAAGTTTTCTTAATAGAATACATGATGAGGTCTAAAAAACATGATATTCCATATAGAGAAATATCATCTAATTAAACGATCGAAATTAATTGAACATTAACTCGTACACCTTTATTGAGAATGAAAGGAATATAAGATGTGTAAAATATAGGATGGTCATCTATGAATTAGAATATTCCCATTATGAAGGAGGGTGATCAGAATAAGGTATAAGAAGCTAAATGATCGAAAACATATCCCAAAGCCTTTCCAGATCACAGGCTGTAAGCCTGGTGTGGCTAACGGCTCCTGAGCTTAATCCCACCCGAATAACGAAGTCAATGAAGCTGGGAAGGACCAACGAACATGACCGCGCGCCTAACGGAGCTACAGGCGAGGGTTTTAAACACTGCAAAACTTATTCAAGGAGAAGAGTCATGGTGTGAGGATATCCGAGCACCATGAAAGGAAAGGGAACAACTGAAAGTGAGACAAGCAAAGACCAGTGGAAGGAAAGAGAAACATGACAGCAATGACAGACAGGAAGGAGCTCAAGACTTTGGGGAACATCGAACACAAGTCTTACAGAAACCACTTAACCCCTGTCACCATAATATCAACCTAACTCAGTAAATATAAATGAACCCTCACTCCATAGCCACCTCCCCCCTAAGCATGCAAATCCACAATCTCAGCAGCCTCCCATAATATTGTGCCCTGCCTCCACCCTCCAGCCTCCACCATCCTCTTCCATCTCCCCAAAGTACAGTAATGGAAAGGAAGCTTGAAAGGTATAGGTAAACCATTCAGTTGGAATAACAAAATAAGAGTGAAGTGTGGCAAGAACGCATCATTGAAGCCATCACCCCTGACATCATACCAACTAACAGAGGACAAAACATACCAGGGCTGATAAATGCAATTTTTCCAACTGGATATCAGATTATGAGGAAAGACAAGAGAACAGAGGAGGGGGAGGAGTATCATTGCTTATAAAAAATCAGTGTGTTTTGAAGGAGGATGGGAGAATGGAAGAGATGGGAAACAGACGACTGTGTCATTGTATGAACTACTTTCATCCTTGGGGTCCAAAGGTGATTGATCGCAGTGATGTATAACACCACCAGACTTAACAGCCGGAGCACAAGAGAAGATAGATGTGAACAATCGGGCAAGGTGGATACACTAGCTGAGAGTGGCCAGGAGGTCTCATAAGCGTAGAACAAAATTGCCTTATAATGGGGGGATATAAATCATAGAGATTGACTGGGAAAACCTAGAACGCAGCATGGGGGATGGGGGAACAGAGAAACATGAGGGCCAAATAATGATGTAGACTGTATTGGAGAACTTCATGCACAACATGTTAGGGATACAACCAGAGAGAGAGAGGCGAGGATGATTGCAGCAAGGCTGCATCTCATATTCCCCTTGATAGTTCAAGACCTTAGGGATAACTCCCACGAAAGACCCCTTGGCGCTAGTGTTCATGAAGTCCTGAGTTTTTAAATATCTTGAGTTGGTTAACAGTGTTGAATGCAGCAGGCACTAGAATAAAAGAAACGAAAACTTCAAAAAAGGGGAGTACATAGGAATGAAGTTTTCCTGCATGAAGTGCAGTGGGGTAAAGGACTCAAGAAAACAAGAGCTGAGGCAAAGAACCAGAACCGAATATGCAATGAAAAGGCGAGATGGCCCAGAGGCAATACGGAGAACGACATAGCATCAAAAAGCCAAATCTGAACCAAGTTGTTATACAGTCACATTATGAGAATAGCAAGCAAGTCCAGGACCAGGTAATCAGGCTGAGAAAGAAGGAGAGGGAGCCTACACAAAGAGTGACCAAGAAGTATGTTGTGATTACCTAAGACAAAAGATTTATGAGGAAGTAATCCAATAAGAGTAAGGAATGCGTTCCATAAACTGTGGAGGTAGAGTGCACAAGTGCACCACAGATGCTGGACACAATACACATAACCAAGGGTAGTAGGTTAAGAAACTGCTAGACGAAAACTCGATTTCCTCAAGGCTGGTGAGGCCAAAGATTAACATATCTCCCAAGGATACTGAGAGATTGAGGCAGAGGAACTGTGTGGCCATTAGCAGCAATCTTCAGTAAATTCAATAGAAACAGGGCAGTTGCCTGAGACATGGAAGACAGCACATGTAGTTCCAGTTTTTTAAGAAAGAGACAGACAGGCATCATTAAACTACAGACCAGTGTCACTGACTTGCATAGTATGTAAAGTCATGGACAAGAACTTATCAAGAGAAAAGTAGTGAAACACATTGAAAAGATTGGTCTCATACATGACAGCACGGCGTTCAGAGATGGAAAAATCCTGTGAACAAAATTTACTTGAGTTCGACGATAAGGTAACAAAGTAAGACATACGAGAGAGGGATGGGTAGATTGCATCTTCTTAGATTGCAAGAAGGCTTTTGACACAGTACCACACAAGAGACTGGTGCAAAAATTAGGAGGAGCAGGCAGGAATACGGGGAAAGTACTCTGTCAATGGATCAGGGAATACCTGACAGACAGAAACAACGTTTGTTGGTAATGCTGAAGTGTCGAGTGGGCGAATAGTGTCGAGTGGGTCCACAGAGGTTCCAGTCCTAGTCCCGGAGCTGTTTCTTGATACGTTGGAAAAATGACATGGTGAAGTAAAAACACGAAGTGTCACTTCGCTGATGATGTTCAACTGATGAGGAGAAATAGCGAGTGGGCGAGGGAAAAAGAAAAAACAACAAAAAAAAAAAAAAAAACAAAAATCAGTTAAGATGCAAGGGTGGATCAGGACCATATAACGAGCGCTTTGATTTTGGTGATCTGTAAGCGTGTTGTGAATGATAAACTATCCTTCGGAAGCTTCTTTCTTACTTTATTGATAACTAGTTCTGGGTTAACCACGGGAGGCCTTGTGTGTTTGTTGCCATGGCGCCGGCGGGGCCCTGCCCCACGCGAGAGAGCTGGAGTACTTCTGTTGATGCCAGACCCTGTGTGAGAGCAGAGGCAAGTCTGGGCATACAGAAGTGGCAAGGCCGTATAGGTGGCAGCACCTGAGTGGCGCGAAATATGAACTAAGCTGGCAGAACAGCATGGGCTGTCTGTTGCATACAGTACAGGCAGTCTACATTATGCTCGTCACCTATCGCGAGTCGTTCCCGACGCGACAACTGGTGGTAAAAGACACACTCGGTCTCTCTCTCGTAGGAACAGGGCACAGAAACACAAAAATAAAAACATATAATATACATATGGACAATGGAAAAAAAAACTTCCTACCAGGGAGGGAAAGAAAAAAACATGTGGAGTGTTGCTAACAACATCGTGGTCAAATCAAAAAAAAATTGTCCAGTGAAGCAAAGAAGGGATTATACAGAGTATAGTGGTGCCAACACTCTTATATTCAAATTCAAGATTCAAAGTTATTCTCTATGAGGATTACAATGCTGAGTTTTAACAGAATTTGGTTATTGTGTGGTTTACATTAGTAAAATAACGATTCTACAGAGTGTACACTGAGAAAACCTAGCATGTCTAGGCATTTCGGGCAATACTTAGTTTAAACTAATCTTAAAATATAACAAATTATGATGTAAGTTGGTGATTTATGGCTAAGGTGACTAAATACTAATTTGTGAGTTTAGGCAATGTGAATGCTTTTGTTTGGCACAGTACATAGTTTCAGTATTGGATATCACAGGAATTCAGTTTTTTAAGATTGAAGATTAATATATTCTGTTAGGTAAGACACATATGCAACAGTTATAGGTAATCCTTTATTATGTGAAACGTTTCGCCTACACCGTAGGCTACTTCAGTCAAGTACAGACAACAGATTGAATAGAAAGCAGAAGATACTTGAAGTCGATGTAATCAGTCTATCACCCTTTAAAGTTTTGGGAGTGGTCAGTGCCCACAGCCTGGAGAAGAGCAATGTTCCAAAGTATGAAAGCCAATATGGAGATGAAGTGACAAGAATATCATTCTATATCGCCATTCTTTATTGCTCCATTCTTCTGTCACTTCATCTCCATATTGTTTCATACTTTGGCAACATTGCAACTTCTCGATACTGAGGTGACTGACCCCCCTCAAAACTGTTTTTTTAAAAAAGGGGTGAGGACTGATTTACATCGTCTTCAGATTATCTTCAGCTACTTATCAACTTTCTGTACTTGACTGAAGAAGCCACTGGTGTAGGCGAAACGTTTCATAATATAGATACTTAACTGTTTGCGATATGTGTCTTACTAACATCCTGTCGGTATTTTATACCATTTTAATGTTCATAATATTTCTGTTATATGGTGCCCAAATGGGTGAGTGATTTCTTAATTGAGGATACCACCAGGATGGTAGTTCGTGTATGTTAGTTTGATGGGGTTGTAACAGCGGAGATAAGATGTTTTCTAATGGTATTTTTAGAAGGTGATGAATGTGTCTGCAGTTTTCTAGAGTTCTCTCAGGTAGGGTGTATCCAGATTTTTTAGGGCCTTTGACATAACATGAATTTTTTTGTAAAGGTTTAGATCCGACACGGGAATTGTCGTCAGAGATGTTAGTGTCTGTGTTATTCCTGTGGGTTCTCCTGTCACAACTATCAAGAAAGCGTTTTAGGAGATTGAGGGTTCCCGCCGCGCGGAGCAAAAAAAAAATTCCGAATAATGAAAACTGACAAGTTATTGTTACAAAAAATAGCTGAACTTTCTGCGACTCACGCTGGTATAATTATTATCCATGTACGATGTTTCTAAAGGAATTACAACACATTTATACCGGCATGGTGACAGCGCTGACGCAACATATTGCTAAGAATCGGCTGACTCAGCTGTTGTGACGTTTTTGTTACGTTTTTCCCGTGTTTATTTTTAATCGTTTTCGTTATCTTTGTCTTAATATAATACAAATTCACCATCTGAGATCATCCCGATGGGCGGAGCTATTGTGGTCGCGTACCATCGGGAACGCCCTGGAATAAGCAGCAAAATGGCCGACCACCTCCAGCCAACAAAATTATACCTAGAATTACGCCACAGCTAAATAGTCAATTAGTAAGGCTTATTTATCCTATCACAATTGACTATTATGATATAATGCAATATAATAAGAGCAATATAAACATAAAAAGTACACCATAAAAAAAAATATATAGCATAATATGACGCCCGAAGGAATAAATTTCTACGATATTATCCCTGAAGGTGAAGGATGATGGTCCTGACCTGTCTCTCATCAATGATGAGAGAAAACGGATTTACATGGTTAACTGAATAAACCTCGTAGGCCGCGGAAAAAGAGAAAAATACAGCGATATTTATCGGGAAAAAAATTTTTTCCCGCAGCGGGGGTGCCGCGCGCTGCGCCCTATATGCTCGAAAGTAACTTATTTAACTTTTAGGGGGAACAGCAGCACCTTTATTTATGATTGAATTGACTTTAAATCTCCTCACAACATGGAGAATGATTGTTTTTAAAACGGTAGCGATTCTGTTTCCGAACTATCCAAAATAATTTTTAGATTATGTGAGACAACAAGGTCCGATCATCTTCGCAACAATAATACAAAAACAGTTATGGAAACTTTATTATTTTTAGCAAGAGATAAGGTTTATTTTTAGAAATGACATCGACAAGTGGATGAAATAGAGTTGTTCTAGCAGCAGCAAGTGTCAACACACTTGTCCAAGTACCACTGAGAAATTGTGCCCTGCCAAATACAATTTTTCCGTTAAAAAAAAATTTTTTTGCATATTGTCATTTCCTTTTTGCCGAGAGTATTTAACTACAGCACAGCATACTCGATATAACCTTCTAATAGTACACGCACAAATGAACGTAATACGGTTCATAAAAAAAAATGTCGTTAAAATTCTGACCGCAATCCGCCCCTTTAGGTCAAGGTTGTTATAGAGTTTAAGTTCCTGTAGATTAGATTGCACAGTAGAAGTGTGGATGTATCTGAACAGGGAGAAGTTTTAGATCTATGAAGAGTGGGTGGGGTGTTGCCAGGGAGGGGAATTTTAGTGATTATTTCTTATACGTGGCAGCTTTTGTTGGGTAGTTATTGCTTTATGGTGTGTGCTGCAGTTTGATCCCCAAGCAACAAATAGCATAGGTGAGTATGGGATAATAAGGGAGTGGTATAGTGGTGAGAAGGCAATTTTGCTGCACGAATTATCGTATCTTGGAGAGAGGATCCCAACCGGTTTTGGATACTATTTTGGGTATGTGTTGGATATTGGTTCTGACATTCAGGTGCTGTCAAGGTAAGGCCAAGGATGTGAAGCATTGGGTTTCCAGTGCTGCAAAGATGGAAGATGATGGAGGCAATCGATTTTCTCGTGTCTAAGGTCCATGTATGGTGTGAAAATATTATTCAGAAATTTCGGAATTGTGGAAATTTAGGAGGAGGTGACGAGAATTGTCTAAATTATAAAGGGATGAAGACTGGTTGTTGACGGTAATTGAGGTCTTTAGAGAGAGAATGAACAAAGTAAATGACTCTTCAAGTCATTCAAACTTGTACCAGTGCTGTAGTGGAATGGAAGGCGGGTAGGGGGTCGTCCTAGGGGAAGGTTTGGAGGGATGAGGTAAAAGATTTTTTGGGCGAGGATTTGGACTTCCCAGCTAACATTCATTAGGCGTGTTAGATATAGTAGAGGCAAATGGTTTTTGGGGCCTGACGAACCTGATGGCGTGGGGGATTCAAGGGGATTCAAGGTAAATTAGTATAGCCGACTTGAAGTTCCGGAGGTGAGAGTTACCAATGCCTGTAATTTATAAGAGAGGTATTTGAGATATTAGTTTTTAGGCGTGACAACTAAACTGTAAACAAACATCAAAAAGTTAAACCAATTTATATGACGTCCCTCAAGAAAACAAAACGCGAATATCTGGAATAAACCCAAATCGGACAAGCACCTTAATGCCCTAAGAGGACGTCTAACCCGGAAAAGTTTCAATTGTTCCATCTCGATTAATATAACTCTTTTCATGTGTTTCAAAAAAAAAATTTCAGACGCACAGATTAGTACAGTTGTGCAACCATCATTATCTAATTTGAAAACGTGTCGCCAGCCATTTGGTTTTATTGGTACCACATTAAAGGAACAAAATGTAAGAAATTATATACAACAGATGAGACTAAACCTTCCCTCACAGGCCTTGTAGTTTGTGAAACAGGCAACCGTAGTCATGAAGGGAACTGAAGCAGTCATGGAGCTTGTTGCATATATTCGTGTTCTTTAACATGTTCAGAATCATTGATCTCCAACTTATTGCCATGAATTTTCTTCCATCATATTTTAGCGACCTTTAGACATTATATATTTTGAGTTTTCAACATGTTCCATGTGTGTTGTTCAACAAGTGTAATGTCAGACTGGTCTGTGGTGACAGTCATTGAGTGTGCCGACTTTATGTGAGAGTAATGAGCGTGATGTGGGCGTATGTGGTAACACTGGCTTCAGGGTGTTTAGACTTCACGCATGGCCCCAAAATTACCAACACTACCTGAATGTCATGGGCAACTGCATGGATCAAGACAATGTGCACTAATCCCCTCAGCCACTACGAAGTGTTCTTCACTCCTGACTGTATTTTGTTTGTGACAGAAGTAAATTAATAAATGTTTTCTAAACTGTATTTGTCTGTGACAGTAAGTACATTATAAATTACAAACTCGACTACATAGCTAAGATGTTAATATATAGTGAATATTCCATCTCGCCTAAAAACATAAAAGTTGTGTGTATGGGACTGCCAAAAGTATTGTAATCTGCAGTGATCGGCCATTTTTAACTGTATCGTATCCTTGAAAAAAAATGGCCGATGCAAGTTGAATACATTCTAACATATTATTATTATTATTATTATTATTATTATTATTATTATTATTATTACAAGAGTGCTGAAAGAATATTAATGATAAACACGTCTGTCTCATATACACACAAACGCATACACAAAGTTTAAAGACGCAAATACTAGAGCATCTTCATAGGCAGAAACAGAAAATAAAAGATCTCAAAATGGAAGAAGGTAGGAGACAAGGAAACAGAGCGATGGCTGATCTGAACAGGAAAAATTGAACAAAACCTAAGATAAAATGGATAAAGAAAGGGAGGAAAAGGTTTAAATGAGATGTGGAAATAGAATGGTGGAGAAGTTACCTGAAGAGAGCCAGAAATGGGAGATTGCATGTTGTTTGCTGCTAAGACAAAGATCACAGTCAGGAGAAGAACCGGAAGTGTGCCAAGCAGGATATAGACAAGGACCTAAAGGATCAAGAATGGTGGAACTATAAACCTCAGCAGACATTGATAAGATGTGGAAGACGTGGAAGGAGCCAAAGAAAATCTTTTTAGCAGACAATATCAGGGTACCGGGAGTGTCAGGGATAAGGAAAACAACATAGGATTCTTTTAATAGGACGCCCGAGGTATGGAGGGAAAAGAAATAGGGATTAATAGAGGGAAAGGTCAATAATTGTTCCATGGGCTTTCAGGAGGTTGAAGAGAAACGACCTATGATGAAGAAGACATTGAGAGCCTCAACACAACAACAGGGAGAGAATCACACACCCAGGTAACCGAATTTGCACAGACTAGAAAAAATTTGAAGATGAAAAGCTCCCATTTAAATGACATTAAAGACAGAAGTGGTATGGAACACGGATACCAAACAGAAATCACAGTTTAAAGGACTATTCCTGAAAAAACCTTGAGTGTACCTTGCACCACAACCGACAGGAAATGAAACAGAAACAGATAAAAGTGAGAATAAGTAGCGCCGAGTTGGAAGGAAATCGAGACAGGGCAGGCATGAGTAGAAATCTCAGCCTCTTGGTAAAGTACCAAGCCATAAAATGTACACCCACATAACGATAAGCATCACCAGAAACAAAACCTACTCCAGAGTCCCCCACCTCCCCCAGCGCTAAAACCTAGAATCAGAGAGTAGCCTTTCGTAATATCCACACCCTAGTCAGAGCACCCATCCTCTACCGTGCCTCTCAAAATACGTAACTTAGGAAAGAGAAAGCTGAAGGTATAGTACATTGAACACAGAATAACAAATAAGATTGAGGAGTTGCAAGAACGAGTCCCTGAGGATCAGCAGATATCATAGCACTCACCAAAGACAGATAACCCTTGGATAACAATTTCGGGATCTTTTTGGAAATGAATATGCAGATCCTGAAGAAAGACAGGAGGAACTGAGTGTCAGGAGGATTAGCAACATGTATTAAAAGCTAATGGAGTTTTGAAGAATTGGGAAGATTGGCTAGAAATGAACTCTTCTTGGCATTGGTGAAGAGCTCCGTATCGTCTGAGGAATTAACCTGTTTGGTCTCCCTTCCTCAACAAAACCTACTTACCTCCCACATTCCCCTCTTCCCTTAACCCATCCTCCGCGATCCTCCATTTTTCCTTTTCCTCCGCCAACACCCCCCATCCCTCTCCTTATTTCCCTCCTCTTTTTGGGCGCGTATGGGGTTCTCTCCCCCACAAGCCTACTGGTTCCCAGGTAGGTGAAAGGTTACAGGGGTCAATCCCATTCTGTTGAGGGTCTGATGGTGTTTACGTTTAGCCAATGTAATCGTGGATGCACCTGGGGATGTCCCCATTCCCCTCCGGACTCCCGGGGGTTGGCTTAGGGTGTCCTTTTGGGTGACGGATGAATCTCTGGCCGGCTGCCATTCCAGTTCTGGGGGTGGTTGCCAAGGAGGTATGCTTTGTGGTGCATATCCATGCCGCCTGCCCTCGGGTCTTTTGTCCACAAGGTAGCTCCGGCATATGTGAGGTTTCTATCGCTGGATTGTCTGGTTTTTACTGGCCATGAAGGCAGGGTATGCATGGGTTTCCGATGCCGCATCTGCACATCTTGTGGTGTTTGAGCTCCTCTTGGGGCGAAGGGTGATTTCTGGCCCTTTCTCGGTCCTAGGAACTATTCTCCCTGTTCCCCCCTTTTTTGTTTTATTTTCTTTTCTTCTTTCTCTTCTTTTTTTTTTTAACTAAAAGAAAGAAGTACATTTAACCATGAAAGCTTTAGTCCATGAACCTGCTACCCCCGGGCTCCTTACAGCAACCACACCGGCCATTCTGAGCCGCTGCCGGTATTTTTGACTCTCCTTCAGACACATCCCTGATGTCCCCTGTACCCTCATGCTGGTGCTGTTTCATCAGCCCCTTCCGGTACACGAGGGTCTTGACTGACTCTTGCGATTTGTCTGACCTCGCACCCTCCTTTGACTATGCTTTCCGTGCCTCTCCCTCTGACAGTGCAGCAATTTTCCGAATCGCCCCAAGCCCATCCCCATATCGACCGAACTCTGGTCCCACTTCTAAACACAAACGACAATTACGCTGATGATGATACTTCTTGGCCAACCTTCCTGTTCGACTCAGAAAAGACCGACACGTCCATGCCTCCCGATCCACAACTCGTTTTGAAGTGCACAGTGGACTAAATTCTTTTAGCTTAATGCCTAATTCCTCAATTGCCTCTCATTCCTGACCATATTATTGGCAAGGCGCACCTTAACGTTGATGTTGGTAGAGATATGATCCGTTCAAGCTTTAAGAAGCATTACATGCAGCGTCAACTGTCCAGAATGCTATCCAATTTCATGACTTTCTCTTTCACATATTGACTACTATGCCTGTCAACTATTAAAAAACATCCTTCCTTTAATGTCTGTCATCCAGTGCCGCATACCATAGTCCAACAAAATTCCAACATGTGGCAATGACGTTCTCGAACAGAGCTGGAACTCAAAGATCTCCCAATTCAAGTAGACACTTTTGTCCTTGCCTGCCCACTGGCCAGAGACAATAACCTTGCAATGTGGCTCGATTACTTTCGACCGCCATGAAACTCCCATTTCCTCTGTTTCATGAAACAGGAAACGCCGGTTGCAAGTTGGAAAGGTGATCCCTATACCGCAACAGTGTAGAATTGCTGGCGATTTTTGGTCACCAGTTTCATGAACTTTCTCTATCACATATTGAATACTATTCCTGTCACATTAAAAAACATCTTTCCTTTAATTCTGTCGATCCTGCCGCATACCATAGTCCCCACAACATTTCCAGACATGTGGCAAATGACGTTCTCGATCCAGCTGAACTCAAAGATCTCCAAATTCTCAAAGCATACCCTTATGTCTTTTCCTTGCCCACGGCAAGACTATACCGCTTGGCAATGTGGCTTCGATTACTTTCGACCAGCCATGAACTCACCCATCCTCTGTTTATGGAAACAGGATTGCCGGTTTGGCAGATCGAAAGTGTGATCCCACACGCGCAACAGTGTAGAAATTGCTGGCATTTGGTCACGCCAGCAAATATTGCAGATCTATAAGCCAATTCCCGTCTGTGGTGCGATGACCTTTCTAATAAGTCTTGTAGCCGACCTCCCCACGTTGGCCTTAATGTCCATAGGCCACGCCTTCTTGCACTTACCATTGCGCATCTACTTAAATTGAGCGGGAAATCCGTTGCCTCAAAGTGGCAGGTCTGCCTTATGCTATGCCAGTTTTCTTCTTCATCTACGCCTCCAAGGGAGACTACCGCCGTATTCTTATTTCTTGTGTTTCTAAACGTCCCCCCCACTTCTAAGGGTCCCATCTTCTGCCACTTCCTCTTGTGGTTAACACCCTCCCATAGTTACTTCCTGTCCTCTATAATTCCTTTCGCTGTCCTGGGCCTCAGAAATCCCACTTTCAACACCTAAGTCTGCTCTCACATCATCATGTTCTCCTTCACAAATGCCCCGGTATCGATGAGAGCCTTCGGTATGACACCGTCCCAATCAGCCCTCTTCTACTATCTCAAAATCAAAAACCCCGCATTGTGCTCAAATCTCCTTTAACTCCCGTCTTCCATTCTTCCACTCTACATTTTACCTTTCCATTATCTGTACCTAGTTTCTTCCCCTCTCCCTGGCTCTGTTTACTAGGTGGGAGTTTCACCCGTCCTCCTTGTATCGCGACCTTTCCTCCCTTTCCCCCTGCCCAAGTTTTCCCTTCTCTTCAGCTACCTACCAGGTTTCCTGCCTCTTCTGTCCCCTTCCCCACACTTCGTCTCCCAGTTCCCTTCACTATTTCGTCCCCCTACTTTGGTATCGCCGGCATACTGTCGATCCAATCTTTACTCACCTTCTCCTTCCATCTCCCAATATTGGCTCCCATACAACGTACTTTGATTTCTGAAACACTTGAAGCTACCTCAAAATATATTGCAGAGACAAACCATCAATGGACACTGATCCACGCCCTGATCCTTTTAATTTTCCTCTCCTCCATCCTGTACAACACCCCTCTTTGCAGCCTCCATTCCTTCCACTACTTGAACGTTTTCCCGCTGCCCCCTACATAGGGGACCTATCAAATTGCCCCTCTAGTCTGTAGGTACCCTTACCTGCAATTTCTGGTATCAATATCCGTTACCATCATGTTATTTACAGTGAAATTGTTTTTCGCGGCCTCAGCGTAACCAGGTGAGCTTAAGTGTTTTTGCTGTCCCGGTTTTTCCCCTGTTGGGTTTTGCTTACAAGAACGAACATACACTCCACTGCTATGCTATATCCAATCTCAGGCTATAATTATTATTATGTTCTTCGATCCTTTTTCCTGATGGGCCCATTCTTCTACACACTACATTCGTACCGATCAGCTATTTGTTCGTACTTCGCTGCCTCAACTGCAGCCTGATCCACTCATAATGGTATACATCTGTTACTTTGTATCGACTCTCCTTCGCGGGCATTATCTGTTTCCGGATTTTGCCTCATTGTCTCATCCTTTACTGCCAAGACTTCTGTTAGCCTAGGCGATATTAAAATCATTCCTTCTGGGTGGGGTATTCATTGTGATTCCTGTGGCATTCATTTGGAGGCTTTCTCCTTCTCACCCTGTCCTGTTTTAAATACAGGCACTCCCACCCATATTTGATCCACGTATCTCATACATCTCTCTTTGCATTGATCTCTCGGTCTGCTCTTCCTCATATTCACCCTTGTCTGCTTACGTAGGCCCACGCTGGCAATTTGATCAAGCAAATTGAGATCTTTATCACGCAACTAACGCTTTTAGTGAGGTCCTTCTTCGTCCTACAATGTGAGCTTTACCCACCTCTGTCTCATCCTGCGAGTTTTTAACCGCAGCTTCGTCATACTATACCCAAAAACCTCGGGCAGGCATTCTCATAAGGTGGCATGCCTTGGTGGTCTTTCTGCTGTGCTCGGGCATAAACGTTTGAAACGGAGCTGCATGGGGCAGGTACCAGTACAATAGAACCACTGAGAGACTTTTGATTTTAAGCAGAATTTGCAGTCGCACTCACGTGTCATCCCTACGCTAACACGAACGTTGCGGTGAGATTGTTTCCACCATCACCTCTGCTTCCTCAATGAGTGCAGTCTGGAAAAAGTGCGTGTAAACTCAGTTGTAAATGCTCTCCTGACCGGCTCCTGTTTCTGTGAATTGCCGTGTTATAGCAAACCCTCTTGACGTTGCCATTTGAAATTGGCAATCAATCTGGTCGCATATTTCTCAGGGGCCTACTTCTAGTGCCCCTCGTTTCTTTCCTCAAATCTGCCAGAGAGATAGCACCCTTAGACTGTTAATTCTTCTTCGAAGAAGAATCATCTAAATGTGCCTTTACACGTCAAGAAACAGGAGGATACATTCTCTCAGCTTGCCGATCATGCAGCAGCTGGCCTGAGGCATTCCTACATTCGGATGGTTACAACATTTCATCGATCCCAGCCCTTGCAGTCCTTTACACCTTTGTCAATCTTATTTTGTTCACAAGGAGCTCGTTTACCCAAGCTGTGGCAATCAGCCATTGTTCTCCCTGTCCGGACAAACCGGGTGCTACGGGACATGATGCCGTCCCCCCCCCCCACTATCGTCCCATTGCTCTTACCAGTGCCGTTGCAAAGTAAGACCGTCTGGATAAATCGACGTTTAATTATGGTATTTAGAGACACACAACAGTCTCTACAGTAGTCAACATTGCTTTCATAAGGGCCGTTCTACCCTAGACCTCTTACTAGACGCTTGGATACGTATGTTTGTAATGCTTTGCAATAATCGCTCAGTTCATTGCCGATATTTTTTGACCTTGAGAAGGCCTATACACAACTTGGACGTATAATATTATGGCCCAAGCCCACTCTTAGGCTTGTCGAGGCAGATCTACCATTCTTTTCTCTAAGAACTTCTTAAACTGACAGACATTTCCCTGTTCGAGTTCATAATATGCACACCCCCGACTTTGTGCCAAGCGCAAGGTTTCCCTAGGATGTGTTCTGAGCACAACACTTTTCTCGGATTCGCTCGTATATTCCAGAAGACAGTGTCGGCGAGACATTTACTACCTCTGCTAGCATTTTTTACAACTGAATTGTATGCCCCCCAATTTTCTTGCATCACTTAATCCGTATTGATCTATGCCTGTGTTCATCATGTGTGGTTGTCTCAGATCCCTTATTGGCTTTTAATACAGCAATAACGAAAATTTGATACACCACACCCGCTAGCTCACTGAATCAACTTGAACAGACAGACAACTGCGTGCGCGTGTCAGCAGTATATTACGTCTACCAGTTTCATATAGAGGTGTTCCACTAATGGACTATTTTGCTGTATTGAGCTAACCCACCTTCACACCCTTGGCAACAACGTTGATCTAATCTGCTCTTAAAAACAAACTTCCATTCTATTAAACCGAGTATAGGTTACAGGCCATCTTCTTATTCATCAGTGTCAAGGTTGGTGCGAGACTAACTTTTTCTCACCGTCTTTGCATTGGCCCCACTCAGCTTACTCATGGTACTCATGGAGGAGGCACCCTGTTCCTCTCTGTAGAATTGTCAGTTCCAATATTGGTAAGCCCATTCTGTTAGATTGACACTCTCTATCAACGAGACGCATAATTTACCTGCCAGTGTCTATCTCCGCTCCACTACTCTCTCTTACTTTCCCTTTCTTGTCTGATGGACCCTTTTTTATTCCTGACTCATTGACTTCTTGACAATACAACGATTTACTCCACGAAACTCTGATGATACCTTTCGCACTCCCCTCAACCCTTTCTACCTCACGTCTCTTGCTACCCACTACTATGCTGCACTGTCCACCTGCCCCCATACATGCTCTCCTTAACCCCCTAATTCATCCCTCTTCTTTTGCCACCTGATTACCCTCGCTAACTTCCTGCCGCTGCAGCTCGTGATAAGCCCTTGTGGTTTAGCTCTTCTTTTGGATTAATATAATGTATAGAAAGGAAGGGAGAGCACGTTCATATTATTAGAGCACAGAGAAATGGGTGAATCACTAGTTGAAGGTAGCCAGTGGGAGTCCACATGGGGTAAGTACAAGTTACTGGCCATCATGGGAGGCCCATCCCCAGTAAACGTTCGTATTCCCTAACATGTTAGAGATACAACCAGAGAGAGATGGCAGGGTGTTCCAGCAAAGTAAAGTACCTCGTATTTCTACCGCTGACAGATCAAACATAGGAGATATTTTTGAGAAAAGAGGCAACTTGGCATTCGTGCCAATCACGTGGTCCCTGCAGTTTCGAATACTTGTAGAAGAGAGTAGAGGAAAGAAGCAACAAGAGAATGACTAGAGAAGCCACAACTTTAAAAGTAACAATCCTGCACGAGGCGATTCCTGCTTGAGGTTCGGATGAATAAATACAAGTAAATTAAGTTGACCGAACAAGTGACGCATGTAGCGTTCAGGGATAGGCACAGAAGTTCAAATACAATAAGGTAACAGAAAAATGGAGAACAACAGAGTTTACTTTGTTTACCTGGTGAAGTCACATAGTAAATTCAAGATTAGACTGGGTAGGATCCACCACTCGAATTATCTGTTCCGACTTGTGCACGGGGAAAACCATGACTGTTTTAGTCCAGCAACTCAATTAACCTTTCATATAATGTATCACAGGCGCATTGTTGAGGTAGATAAGTACTCTGATGTTTACGTGCGTCATCATTAAGTGCAGGAGTAGTGATCTCAACAGTTTCCACAGATATGTCCCAGTAGCATAGTATTAACAGTAACACAACCTGAATCACTTGAGGACAGGAGGGAGATAAGAAGCACAGACGGCTGCAGGCCGCGAAATATGTTAATGTTGGGATAACAGGAATACTGTATATAAATAAAGGTCTAGATCTCCGAGGATCTCAGCTAAGTGGGCTAGGGATCTTAATAAATATTTCTTCAACATTTAGATTTGTCCGCAAGTTCAACAATTGGAGAATTGATTTATTGAAAATGCTCCCAAGTTTAGCTTAGCAGATAACGATGGCCTTAGAGAACACCGTCATTACTGGACTGGGGTAAGGGAAAAGAGAGTTAATCGTGTAAAGAAAGTTTTCTTAATAGAATACATGATGAGGTCTAAAAAACATGATATTCCATATAGAGAAATATCATCTAATTAAACGATCGAAATTAATTGAACATTAACTCGTACACCTTTATTGAGAATGAAAGGAATATAAGATGTGTAAAATATAGGATGGTCATCTATGAATTAGAATATTCCCATTATGAAGGAGGGTGATCAGAATAAGGTATAAGAAGCTAAATGATCGAAAACATATCCCAAAGCCTTTCCAGATCACAGGCTGTAAGCCTGGTGTGGCTAACGGCTCCTGAGCTTAATCCCACCCGAATAACGAAGTCAATGAAGCTGGGAAGGACCAACGAACATGACCGCGCGCCTAACGGAGCTACAGGCGAGGGTTTTAAACACTGCAAAACTTATTCAAGGAGAAGAGTCATGGTGTGAGGATATCCGAGCACCATGAAAGGAAAGGGAACAACTGAAAGTGAGACAAGCAAAGACCAGTGGAAGGAAAGAGAAACATGACAGCAATGACAGACAGGAAGGAGCTCAAGACTTTGGGGAACATCGAACACAAGTCTTACAGAAACCACTTAACCCCTGTCACCATAATATCAACCTAACTCAGTAAATATAAATGAACCCTCACTCCATAGCCACCTCCCCCCTAAGCATGCAAATCCACAATCTCAGCAGCCTCCCATAATATTGTGCCCTGCCTCCACCCTCCAGCCTCCACCATCCTCTTCCATCTCCCCAAAGTACAGTAATGGAAAGGAAGCTTGAAAGGTATAGGTAAACCATTCAGTTGGAATAACAAAATAAGAGTGAAGTGTGGCAAGAACGCATCATTGAAGCCATCACCCCTGACATCATACCAACTAACAGAGGACAAAACATACCAGGGCTGATAAATGCAATTTTTCCAACTGGATATCAGATTATGAGGAAAGACAAGAGAACAGAGGAGGGGGAGGAGTATCATTGCTTATAAAAAATCAGTGTGTTTTGAAGGAGGATGGGAGAATGGAAGAGATGGGAAACAGACGACTGTGTCATTGTATGAACTACTTTCATCCTTGGGGTCCAAAGGTGATTGATCGCAGTGATGTATAACACCACCAGACTTAACAGCCGGAGCACAAGAGAAGATAGATGTGAACAATCGGGCAAGGTGGATACACTAGCTGAGAGTGGCCAGGAGGTCTCATAAGCGTAGAACAAAATTGCCTTATAATGGGGGGATATAAATCATAGAGATTGACTGGGAAAACCTAGAACGCAGCATGGGGGATGGGGGAACAGAGAAACATGAGGGCCAAATAATGATGTAGACTGTATTGGAGAACTTCATGCACAACATGTTAGGGATACAACCAGAGAGAGAGAGGCGAGGATGATTGCAGCAAGGCTGCATCTCATATTCCCCTTGATAGTTCAAGACCTTAGGGATAACTCCCACGAAAGACCCCTTGGCGCTAGTGTTCATGAAGTCCTGAGTTTTTAAATATCTTGAGTTGGTTAACAGTGTTGAATGCAGCAGGCACTAGAATAAAAGAAACGAAAACTTCAAAAAAGGGGAGTACATAGGAATGAAGTTTTCCTGCATGAAGTGCAGTGGGGTAAAGGACTCAAGAAAACAAGAGCTGAGGCAAAGAACCAGAACCGAATATGCAATGAAAAGGCGAGATGGCCCAGAGGCAATACGGAGAACGACATAGCATCAAAAAGCCAAATCTGAACCAAGTTGTTATACAGTCACATTATGAGAATAGCAAGCAAGTCCAGGACCAGGTAATCAGGCTGAGAAAGAAGGAGAGGGAGCCTACACAAAGAGTGACCAAGAAGTATGTTGTGATTACCTAAGACAAAAGATTTATGAGGAAGTAATCCAATAAGAGTAAGGAATGCGTTCCATAAACTGTGGAGGTAGAGTGCACAAGTGCACCACAGATGCTGGACACAATACACATAACCAAGGGTAGTAGGTTAAGAAACTGCTAGACGAAAACTCGATTTCCTCAAGGCTGGTGAGGCCAAAGATTAACATATCTCCCAAGGATACTGAGAGATTGAGGCAGAGGAACTGTGTGGCCATTAGCAGCAATCTTCAGTAAATTCAATAGAAACAGGGCAGTTGCCTGAGACATGGAAGACAGCACATGTAGTTCCAGTTTTTTAAGAAAGAGACAGACAGGCATCATTAAACTACAGACCAGTGTCACTGACTTGCATAGTATGTAAAGTCATGGACAAGAACTTATCAAGAGAAAAGTAGTGAAACACATTGAAAAGATTGGTCTCATACATGACAGCACGGCGTTCAGAGATGGAAAAATCCTGTGAACAAAATTTACTTGAGTTCGACGATAAGGTAACAAAGTAAGACATACGAGAGAGGGATGGGTAGATTGCATCTTCTTAGATTGCAAGAAGGCTTTTGACACAGTACCACACAAGAGACTGGTGCAAAAATTAGGAGGAGCAGGCAGGAATACGGGGAAAGTACTCTGTCAATGGATCAGGGAATACCTGACAGACAGAAACAACGTTTGTTGGTAATGCTGAAGTGTCGAGTGGGCGAATAGTGTCGAGTGGGTCCACAGAGGTTCCAGTCCTAGTCCCGGAGCTGTTTCTTGATACGTTGGAAAAATGACATGGTGAAGTAAAAACACGAAGTGTCACTTCGCTGATGATGTTCAACTGATGAGGAGAAATAGCGAGTGGGCGAGGGAAAAAGAAAAAACAACAAAAAAAAAAAAAAAAACAAAAATCAGTTAAGATGCAAGGGTGGATCAGGACCATATAACGAGCGCTTTGATTTTGGTGATCTGTAAGCGTGTTGTGAATGATAAACTATCCTTCGGAAGCTTCTTTCTTACTTTATTGATAACTAGTTCTGGGTTAACCACGGGAGGCCTTGTGTGTTTGTTGCCATGGCGCCGGCGGGGCCCTGCCCCACGCGAGAGAGCTGGAGTACTTCTGTTGATGCCAGACCCTGTGTGAGAGCAGAGGCAAGTCTGGGCATACAGAAGTGGCAAGGCCTATAGGTGGCAGCACCTGAGTGGCGCGAAATATGAACTAAGCTGGCAGACAGCATGGGCTGTCTGTGCAGACAGTACAGGCTGTCTACATATGCTCGGCCACCTATCGCGAGTCGTCCCGACGCGACAACTGGTGGTAAAAGAAACTCGGTCTCTCTCTCGTAGGAACAGGGCACAGAACACAAAATAAAAACATATATATACATATGGACATGGAAAAAAAAACTTCCTACAGGGAGGGAAGAAAAAAACATGTGGAGTGTGCTAAACATCGTGGTCAAAGGCAATGAGCGTCGAAGGGCATCACTGCACGCCTTCCTGCGTCTGGACAGATACTGCAACACGGGAGACATCGCTGCGGCTGAGCTGTGACGTAACAGGGTACGGTCTCCTCTGGAACGGTGAAGCAGACATCGTAGGAGTCGCTGCAGGTTTTCACTCAACCTGGGGCACGACATGCTGGTGCCCTCGAGTGAGGCGTCGACAAAACTCGGCAACTGGGCAGGACTTCTGGCAAGTGACTCAGGAGGACACTTCTCGACTGGTACTGTCGCTGGGCTGTCACTGCCGGCGAGCGTGGAGCGAGTTGTGGAGCGAGTCGTGGCAGAGACGACTGGGCGAAACATCTGGGAGTCGTAACATCATACACCAGACTGCAGTGAGCGAGCTAGCAGTCAAAGTGACGACATCTTTGTGCAGGCTGCTCACTGAAGCTTGTGACACGAGGCTGACACAGCGCCTGCCGACAGGCCTGGCTGCGGCTTGACGAGTATCATCTCTCGACAGTTGGAGTTATAGCAGAGGTTAGTCTAAGCGTCTCCAGACTTGTTTCTCTACATATAACTGCACTCTGAAGGTCTGGAGGTGAAGTGAAACAAATCTCGATGGGAATCGTAGCAGGTACGATTCTGCAGAACAACACGAGCGACGAGCATAAAAGCTTTCTGTACAAGGGGGCTCATACGCTCAGGGCTGAGAAATCAGCTGTCAAACACTGGTCACGCGGGTGACTTAACACAGTGGTGTTACTCAGGTCTGGCTGGCTCAGACCTCACTGGACACACGGAAACTTTACAAACACACCTCTGTACATACGGTACAACATGGCTTAAACTAGCAAAAGATGCTTTTCTGTGCATAAAACTGACTAAGACATACTAAAATGTGAGAACACTGACTGAGAGGAATTAATTAACACACGACATATATCTTCTCGACAATACTGGAATAATTACTAGAACACTCGATGTGACATGTGATGTCAGGCGTGATGTCGCGAGGTGACGTCAGCAGCACTGTGACGTCAGCAGACATCTCGAGGTGACGTCAGGCAGACATCGTGAGGTGACGTCAGCAGACATCGTGACGTCATGAAGTCGGGCAGCATCGTGGGTGGCGTCGATGTGATGCGGGCAGCAGACCACAGCATGTGGCCTGGGACATCTGGTAACTCACGTAGCTCGTAGGTCTACGTGACATCGCCCACACGCACGTGACGTCGTAATCCACGTAGCTTCGAGTGGCCTCGGGCACTCGAATACACAGCACTGGCAATGAATTCATATGAAAAACAGCAGAAAACACAGCAGAGGGAGTGGGCAGTAGTGAGTGTATGGTAGTGTGGTGGCGAGGAGCGTGCGTGAGTGTATGGCAGGGCGGGCATCTGGCCATTCCTCCTCCTCCTCCTCCACCCACAAACACGTGGAGAAGCTCACACTGGACGCAGAAATCACCACAAAACTCACCTCTGGCTTGCTGAAACAGCTGTGCTGAGCTGAACAACAGCAACAGCAACATACAAGTGACGCTGAACACGTGACTTGAGAAACAGCGTGGGGTCACTGGGACGCCACTTACAATTCTCGAAAGAAATTCGGTAAATTTCGGCTGGATCCTGCTTGTACCTGTGTCTGGATGCTCAAAAGTGCAGAGACGACATCAGGATAACTCGTTGAGAGACGGATGCTTCTTGTGTAGGGTGATGAAGTGAAGATGACTTCATACCTCTTCCTCGTCACCATTTTAACGGGTTTGTTTGGTAAGTGCTGCAAGCGGGTGTGAATGATACGTCTTCTTCAGAGGCTTCTTCGTTTATTCTTAAGTCGTAGTGGGTGCACACAGGCTTGTGTGTTTGTGCCCATGGCCCGGGCGGGGCCATGCCCACGAGAGAGAGCTGGGAGTACTTGTGTGTTGATGCCAGGCCGCTGTGTGAGTGAGAGCGAGGCAAGTCTGGGCATACTGAAGTGGCAAGGCCTATAGGTGGCAGCACCTGAGTGGCGCGAAATATGAACTAAGCTGGCAGACAGCATGGGCTGTCTGTGCAGACAGTACAGGCTGTCTACAGACAAACTACAAGTATGGTCCGACAAATGGCTCCTGGAGTTTAACCCCAGTAAGTGTAAGGTCATGAAGATTGGGGAAGGACACAGAAGACGGCAGACGGAGTACAGGTTAGGAAACCAACAGCTGCAAACGTCAGTTAAAGAGAAGGATCTTGGTGTAAGCATTAAAACGAACATGTCCATTGAGGCACACATCAATAAAATAACTGCTGCAGCATATGGGAGATTGGCAAACCTGAGATTGGCATTTAGATATCTGTGTAAGGAGCATTCACGACATTGTACACAGTGTACGTAAGGCCTATACTGGAATATGCAGCGCCAGTATGGAACCCTCACTTAGTCAAATACGTCACGAAATTGGAGAAAGTGCAAAAAATTGCAACACGATTAGTCCCGGAACTGAGGGGTATGTCTTATGAGGAGAGGTTAAGGGAACTCAACCTGATGACACTAAAGGATAGGAGGGATAGAGGGGACATGATAACAATGTATAAAATACTAAGAGGCATTGACAAGGTGGACAAGGATCGAATGTTTCAGAGATGGGATACAGAAACAAGATGAGTCATAGGGATGTTAGGAAGTATTTCTTTAGTCTTAGAGTTGTCAGGAACTGGAATAATCTGGAGAGTGAAGTAGTGGAAGCAAGTTCCATAAATAGCTTTAAGAAGAGGTATGACAAATATCATGAAGCATTGAGAGAGTGAATTAGTATCGACCAGTGAAGAGGCGGGGCCAGGAGCTATGACTTGACCCCTGCAACCACATATAGGTGAGTACACACACACACACACACACACACACACACACACACACATTAACAAAGATCTTCAACACATCCATTGAAACTGGGCAACTCCTTGAGGTATGGAAGATGGAAAATGTCGTCCCAATTTTTAAAAAGGGAGACAGACATGAGGCATTAAACTACAGACCTGTATCACTAACGTGTATAGTGTGCAAGGTCATGGAGAAGATCATCAGGAGGAGAGTGGTGGGGCACCTGGAAAGAAACAAGTGTTTAATCGACAACCAGCACGGTTTCAGGGAAGGAAAATCCTGTGTCACAATCCTACTGGAGTTTTATGACAAGGTGACAGAAGTAAGACAAGAGAGAGAGGTTTGGATCGACTGCACTTTTTTGGACTGCAAGAAGGCCTTCGACACAGTTCTTCACAAGAGTTTACTGCAAAAGCTAGAGGATAAGGCACACACAACAGGAAAGGCACTGCAATGGATCAGAGAATACCTGACAGAGGCAAAAACGAGTCATGGACGTGACGGGTGTCAGAGTGGGGTCGTGACAAGCGGGTTCCACGGGGTCGTCCTAGGCCCGGTTTTTTTTTTTGGCTTTTGTGAATGACATAAGGGAAAGGGGACAGACCAAAGTGCCCTTTGTTTGCAGGAGTAAAGTTAATGAGAAAAAATAAAATCGGACGGGATCAGGCAGGCACAAAGAATGGACGGCTACAAGCCTGGCCAGCAACGGCTCCTTGATTTTAAACCCCTCCCAAAATGCAAAGTCATGGAGATTGGGAAGGGAAAAAAGACTGCAGACACAATATAGTCTAGAGGCCAAAAAGAAAAACCCTCCTCGGAAAAGATCTGGGGGTGAGTTAACACCAAACTATCATGAGGTGCACTTTAAACAGTACTGCTGGCATAGGGGCGTTGGGCAAACCTTTTTGGGTTTTTAGCTTTCCCGATACCTCAGTAGGAACGTTAAAGTCTTTATACCTTTTTTATGTCAGGCCCATACTGGATATGCAGCATCAGTTTGGAATCCACCCTGGTCAAGCACATAAAGAAATTTACAGAAAGTGCAAAGGTTTGAACAAGACTAGTCCATAGCAAGGGGTTTGGTTACAAAAAAATTTTGAGGGAAATCGGCCTGACGACATTGGGGGCAGGAGGGCAGGGGGACGAAAAAGCATATAAAATACTGGGGGAAAATAGAAAGGGGGACAAGAGGGGATGTTCCAGAGATGGGACACAAAAACAAGAGGCAAAATTGGGAATTTTGGGACTCAGATGAATCAGGGGGATGTTAGAAAGAATTTTTCAGTATGGTAGTCGGGCCGGGGAAAGCCTAGAAAGTGGTAGTAGAGGGGGAAAACCATAATAGTTTTAATGCAGGTTTGTAAGCTCAGGGAGCAGGAGAGGTGACCTAAGCAATCAGTGAAGAGGCAGGGCCAGGAGCAGATTCGACCCCTGCAACCACAAATAAACGAGTACAATAGGGGAGTAACACAAGCTTCTTTCTGTGGTTAAAAAAAGGGTTACCAAGAGGGGGGGAACCGGGGTCGGGGTGAACCCGAAGGGAACAACTAGGGTGGGAAAATTGGGGTTTAAACTCAAAAAAAGGGAATAGAGTGAGGAAGGAAGCTAGAAGAGCTTGCAAGAAAATGGAGGAGGATCTGAAAAGAGAGAATGTGGGCTACAAGTCTTAGTAAAGGGTGAAAGGTACAGTGCTTAGAAGAGGAACTAAAAAAACTGAAACAGTTAAAGAGTCAAATGACATTTCGACATGTCATCAAAACTTTTATACAGTCAGGAAAAAGGGGAAAAGTAGGGGGAAAGGAACGTGCTTATGCAAAGGCCCTGGAACTAATATGGGCCCAAGGAAAAGATGAGGAGCACACTAAAAACAAAAGAGAGGTCTGAAAACAAAAGTAGGAGATATGCCATATGCAAGGCTCTGAAGATAACTACAGTGGCAAGGAACAATGAGCAGAAAGAGAGTCCATAGCATGGGGGCTTCACAAGGGCAGGGGTTGAAGGCAGGAAAATTTCAATGTGGGAAATAAAAAACACCTCAGAAAGGGAAAGGAAGTTTTGTCTAGGGCTCCAGGGGAAAGAAAAAAAACAAAGGGGGAGAAAAGCGATTGAAGATTCATGAAACAATAGGTGAGGGGACAGACCCCGGGGACAAATTTTTTTGAGAAAATTTGGGGGGTTTGCAGTGGGAAAGGAAAAGGCCCGTCAAAGTAATTTCAAAGGGAGAAATTAGCTCGAACCCGGAAGAGGAGAAAGCAGACTGAGGGAAAAAAAGGAGTAATAGAGTGTACTATGATCCGACAGACCACAAGAAAAAAAGGATAATACTGAAGAGAAATAAAAAGACGAAAGGAGGATGATGGAATGTAAAAATGGGCAGAACCAGAACCGGTGGAGGGGGCATACCCCCAAAAACACCCACAGTAGACTCCAAACACGACATCCCAAAGCAACTGAACAGTCTAAAACCAAAAACCCCCTCATTAATGAAAATAAAATTGGTATATGGCTTCAGTGGGCTTCGATAGAGTTCCACACAGAGGGTATTGTGGAAACTTAAGGCACCCCGGGAAAAGGGGGAAAAAGTTTTCCCGGGTAGGGCATGGATGACAAATAGACAGCAGAGAGTTTGATAAATGGGGAAAATCAGAAGGGGGGACGTCACAAGGGGTTTCCTTTTGGGGGTCTGTTGACCCGTTGTTGTTCACAATTTCAAAAAACGACATAGAGGGGAAATTAAACAGCGACAAAAAGCAAATTTTGTGAAGACACCAAAATGGGCCACCAATTTTCCAATGAGGACACAAAGGCACCCCAGGTGTTTTGAATAGATGATGCAATGGTCGGAGATTGGCGATGAGTTTAATATTGAAAAATGCAAATTAAAAATTTTGGACGTTAAATAACATTCCACATATAAACTAAATAATGTAGATTTTAATACTACCGATGCGAAAAGGATTTTAAGTTCTGGTTAGCATAATCTATAACCAAGACAACAGTGCATTAGTGTTCGCAAAAAGCTAAAAATTCTTGGCTTCATATTAGAAGTATAAATAATAGAAGTCCTCAGGTTTTTCTTCAACTCTATTTTTCCTTTGGTTTTGGTTTATTTAGACATCTCTCAGTTCTGGTCACAGTATTACGAAGGATATAAAAAGCCCCCGGAAAAAAAGTACGAGGAGGATGACAAAATGATCCCCGTATCAGAAAACTTCCTATGAGGATAGACTTAAGGTCCTGAAACTGCACTCCTCGAAAGACAAGAATTTGGGGGGGTATGATCGAGGTGTAAAGTGGAAAACAGGTTTTAAAAAAAGGGGATGTAAAAAATTGTGCTGAAAAATTTCCCCCAAGACGGACTCGCAGCAAAGGTTTCAAGTTGGGAAAAATTCAGATTCAGGGAAAGGGTATAGGAAAACATGGTTTGGTAAAGAGTTGTGGATGGAAAGGGAAAAAGCTCCCCTCAGTTATTGAGGCTAAAATGTTGGAGTTTTTAAAAATGGTTAGTAAAAAACTGAGTGGGGGGATGGGGGGATGGCCTGACTAGTTTTGCTGCTGGGGTTTGGTACAGTGCCCATCCTTGGTGGGGAGACCAGACTGGGGGGGTTTGGGGGATAATTGGGGGGGTGAGTCATTGGTCAAACCCCCGGGGGGGGGGCGGACCTGCTCCACATATTGTGGCCTTTTGCAGTGTTCTTTTAAATGTTCTTATGTTCTCATTTTTCCCTCTGTCCCCACCCCTTATGTCACAAACCCCCCCCCTGCACCAGCCCTATGGGCCTCTCCCCCCCCCCTCATGACATCCCCTCCACACCACAGCCCAATCCCCCCTCCAGGTTTGCTCCCCCAAACCAATATTCTCCCTGGGACCAAGTGAAGAAAGAAGTGAAATTTTGGTACATGAACACGAGGGAATAACAAAAAAATTTTAGTAGGGTATGAGAGAATCATGAAAAGTCCCCAACATCATAGCAGTACAGAAACAAAATTCAGGAGCAATAATAGGGCAATCTTCCCACTGGATATCAGATTTCCCGAGGAAAGATAAAGGAGCAGAGAGGGGGAGGGGGTTTACTGTCATAAAAAATGATGGGGGTTTGAGGAAAAGGAAGGGAAGGATGAGATTGGAGAAGGAATCAATAGTAGATACAAATTTAGTCTGGGGGAAAATAAGGGGATTTTAACCCCCACGAGCTCCACATGGCCAAGAGAGGAATAAAAGGAAAACAGTGGGGTGGATCACTGGTGAGGTGGCAAGAAAGTTCACTCGGCAAAGCAAAGTTATGTTATAGGCGATTCCAACCACAGGAGATCGACGGGGAAAACCTCGAGTCACATGGGGGCCCCGAAACATGGATGCCAAATATGATGGATTGGTAGAAAACCTATGCATCAACATGGTAGGGGCACTCCAGAAGGAGTGGGGGATGAACCAGCAAGAGGCCCCAGGTTCACCCTGAGCATTCAGACATTGAGGACATCACATATGGGGCCCCCCTTGGAGCTGTGATCATGGCACCCTGATTTTTATACATATGAGTTATAAGTGGAGAGAGTAACGGGGTTGAATGAAAAAAGTCAAATAAAAAAGGGGGGATCCCGGGAAATTGGAATTTTCTGCAGGGGGTTCAGTGAGAAGGAATGGTGGGAAAGTCAAAAAACAAAATAATGGAAAACAACAACAACAATCAAGGAGGACAGGAAAGGGTTGTACCCAAGGGCAACAGAAAAGGGGAAGGGCCCAAAAGAAGCCTTGATTTCCCCCGAAGGTGCAGGGAGGCAAAAAAAAAGTCACAAAAACTAGAAAGGTCAGACAGCAAAGGACCCATGAAAATAGGGAGTTTAGTCAAAGCCAAAAATGAGATGCACAAATAATGAGAGGGGCCCCAGGGACTACGAAAATGACATAGAATCAAAGTCAAATCGACCCCAAAAATGCTGTATAGCCCATTAGGGGGAAAACAACAAAAATCCAGGATCAGGCTGAGGAAAGAAGGTGGGGGAAATCAAAGAAATGATCAAGACTTGTGAGGACCAAAACGAGATTTAGAGATTATTTAAAGTGGGGAAAAGGAAGGGGCTTGGAGAAACAGAAAAAGGGGGACAACAACAATTAAAATTTCAAAAAAGATTTTGGATACAGCACCAAAAAAGTAGGGAAAAAGATGCGCTGAAGGTGCAGAACCAAGATCGGACCCCAGAAGCAAGTAATATGTCGAATTGGATATAGAGCCCCAAACCGAAGGGGATGGCATTGGGAGAAGGTACCCCAATATTAAACAAGGGTTTAAAGGGAAGAAAGGAGACAAAACTTGTTGAAAAACCCTTTAAAAAATAACCAGTCAAGGTTGAGGAACAAAAGGGGCACACTTTTTGGCACGGGACGCTATGTGAAGGGGGGAAGCAGAAAAAGGGGAGGGGGTGGAGGCACGCCAGGCCCCAAGGGGGCGGAACTATTACGAGATCTTTTATGCGTTAAAAAGGGCCAGAGACATTGAGGGGAAAAAATGGAAGGAGATGGAAAAGGGTTTATCTTCATCCTTGGGTTTAGAAAGGGGAAAAGAAGTTATGATGAAGGCAAGGGAGAAAGAAAAGATTTTTAAAATTTCAAAAAAAAAACAGGGAGGGGGGAATGTATAAGCTAAAAACTTTCCCGAAAAATTAGGGATACACGAAGAGAGAAATCAGTCATCAAACTGTTTTCAACACAGAAAGGGGTCATGCTAAATGGGTAAAACTTATGATTTTCCCTTTAAATGGGATGCTTTTTCCTGCCGAAAAGGCCCCCTTTGCGGGCAAAAAATTTCGAAAAAAATCATTCGGAACCTGACAAAACAAATATATTTCATTGTGTTTGTTTATTAAATTATTGTAAACTTCTTACAAAAATATTTAAAAAGGATTAGGATTAAATTGTGCTTGTTATAATAAGGTTACCCCTTCAAGGGGGGCTTCTTGGGTTTGGGGAAGAGGGGTTTTGGTCGAGGGAAATTTAAATTTTTGGGTTTTCCCTTTCCCCAGTCAAAACCCAATTACCCCCAATCAAACCCCCATCCTATCCATCCCCCTTTTTCTCTGTCTTCCCCCTCCCCCCCACCCCCCCCCATTCCTTCCTCTTTTCGGCCTTTGGGATTCTTCCCCAAAGGGAATTAGTTCCCAGGAAGGCGAAAGGTTTTGGGGTTTTATCCCCTTCCATTGAGGTCCCTTGGGGGTGGTGGTTTGCCATGGAATTGGACACCGGGATTCCCAAACCCCCCTTCATCTCCCCGGGTTGGCTTGGGTGTCTTTTCAGGTGATGGGTGTATCCTGGGGGGTTTCCCGTTGGATTCCCGAGGTGGGGGATAAAAAAGGATTGCTATGGGCAAGTGTCTGGCCACCCTCTTTTTTGTCCACGAGGTGGCTCAGTGGATGTGAGGGTTTCTACATGGTTGTAGTTACTGGCATGAAGGGGAGGGTTTTCACGGGGTTTCCCAAACCGCTTTTGTATTTCTTGTGGTGGAGGTTTCTTGGTCCTGGAGGGGGAAACGCCCCCCTTTTTTTTCCCCCTGTGAAACTATTCCTCCTGTTCCCCCTTTTTTTTTTTCCTTTAATTTTTTTAAAAAAAACAAAGGAAAAAGTGATTTAAACCTGGGGTCCCAATCCTGAACAGCTCCCCCGGGCCTCTTCTTGATAGGCACCCCATTTGACCCTGCCTCGTTTTTTGCCATCCCCTTTGGAAAAAATTTTAAGGCCCCTTACCTCTTTGGGGCTGTTACATCACCCGCTTTTAGGTACCGGGGTTTTGACTAACTCCTTTAATGCGTCTGTCCTTGTTTTTCCTTGTTTCCCCTCTTCCTCTACAGTGTGGGAATTTTTTTGGGTGCCAGCCCGTCCCCCGTGGA